>OZ023264.1:128737550-129107550 GCA_964006375.1 Tillus elongatus
CGTGACATTGGGGACTGTTCGTGGTTAAACATTTGGAGGTGGGTTGAGAGTAGAATTGCCGGCGAACAACGAGGCAAAAAGTTCAGCCTTGCCCAGGGCGGTAGAAACAATTTCGTCCCCTGAGACAAGACCCCTTAAGGGTGGTGATAAAAACCCTTATATTTTAAATAGGTAACATGGGTCGAGTGTTACATTATTTGAAAGCATTTTCTTTTCTGAATTCAGCACACTAATTTTTTTGGAAGTTTTATCAACTCGTTTAAAAATTATTCACAGTTGAAGATGCAAAAACGCATTTCACTCATTCCGATAAGAAATGTGCAGATAGTCAATGTTTTGTTGGTTTGTAAACAAAAAATTGACTATCAGAACATTTCTTAACGGAATGAGAGAAATGCGGTTTATTATTTCAGTTTATCGGTTGGTTTGATACTTGATAGTACCACCGAAAATTAATTTCACAATGGTGTATTCTGTAGAAGAAAGAGTTGAAATAAATAGTCTTTTTTCAAAAACGATGACTGTGCCAACCGTACCGCAAATTTGTTTAATGAACGACATCCGAACAGACATGTTAACAGAATATACATCAAAAGAAGAACTATTCAGCGAATATTGAAGCATCATAAATTTCACCCTTATAAAAGTCATCTTGTACAACAATTGAATGAAGATGATTTTGATCGGCGGCTGGAGTTTTGTGAAGTTATGACTGCACGGGAACTTTCTGTTCAATATCTGTTTTTGAGACGAGTGTACGTTTTTATTAAACTCTACAGTGAATCGTCATAATTGTCGTTATGGGGCAGATAATAATCCAAGAAATTTTCACGAAGTCCACACTCAAACTCCAGAGAAATTGAATGTCTGGACTGGAATTTTTAAAGACCGTTTAATCGGACCAATTTTTCTTGATGGAAACTTGAGGGGCGAAACGTATTTGGAGTTACTAGAAGATATCGTTTACCCTCTACTGATTAACATTGTTGAAAATGATGATCGCTATCAAGAAAATCAATTAGTGTTTCAACAAGATTGTGCTCCTCCGCATTTTTCACAACGTGTTAGGGAGTTTGTGAACAGAGAGTTTGCAGAGCAATGGGTTGGGCGTAGAGGTGCTATTAAGTGGCCCCCCAGATCACCGGACTTAAATCCTTTAGAGTTCTTTCTATGGGGCCATTTAAAGCGTAGAATTTTCGCAACAGAACCGGAGTCTCTGGAAGAATTACGACTACGCATTGTTGAAGAATGCTGTCTAATAACACCACAAATGCTCCAGAATGTCACAGCTCCTTTTGAACAAAATTTGTACTTTTGTATGGAAGCTGGTGGTCAACAATTTGAACACTTACTTAACTGGATAAAGATTTATTAACGTTTGGTATCGTTTTTTATTTTTTTTAACGAAAAATTGACTAATTAGTTGATTTCTTATCACAATGAATGAAATACGTTCTTGCAACTCCAACTGTGAATAATTTTTAAACGAGTTGATAACAATCCAAAAAAAATTAGTGTGCTGAATTCAGAAAAGAAAGAGATTTCAAATGACGACCCATGTTTCCTATTTAAAATATAAGGGTTGTTATCACCACGCTTAAGGCATTGATGTGACAAAGTTGAGTTTTATGTCAAAATATGTCCCCCTCAATATCAAAATTGACGTGTTTCAGTGTTTCTTAAAAAAAATTATCTGGACGCAAATCGGTCTGTTTCGTTTTCAATACGCCACCCTGTATATATATATATATATATATATATATATATATATATATATATATATATATATATATATATATATATATATGCTGTGTTATAATGTTGGGAAGAAACATTTGCTTTAAGTTTCTTTTTGTTTAGATGGATTATTATTACTGATTAATATAATTTTTTTATAGTTTTCCTTTACCTACTTTATTATAAAATTTAAATAAATGTTGTTAACAAAAAAATTTGGAAAGAAAACATTTGTACTAATCGTTGGATACGCCAACGCAACGGTTTGAAAGTGTTTCCTTAATCAATTTCTCTCTGAAGACTATTTGTATTTAATAATCCAGAACATGAAGTTCTGGCTATTGTATATTGCAATGTTAAGTTTTAAACTACCGAGATTTTACTTTGTTAGGTTAAGATGGCAGGCAGAGCACAGAATTTCAACAGTATCTTCCGTTTTGGGAACCATAGAGTCACAAGGAGAACTATAGACACCCATTTGATACATTACAAAGTGGGCGTTACTAAAAAGTAAATCATAAAATATTGATGGTAAACTTAGATAAATAAACGAAATGATTTACACTATTTTAATAACCGTATCACTGCAGCTTCGCGGAAGTTCACACTTTATCAAATACAGAATTATAGTTAGATTTTCAATTTCAATATCTACTCCGTGTTGAATGAAATGATAAAATTAAACATGTTTGCACGAGATAATAATTAGGAGAGTTTACTGACCTGACCCGGCTATGTCATAAAACCAGGTAGTTCCGAGTCGATACCTCAGGTAAACCGTATCGATTCAGAACTACCTGTTTTTATGGCATAGCAAACTCTCCTAATTATTATTCCATTTTCCAAGATTTTAATAATTATTATTAAAAATGGTTGAACGAAATAATAATGAGGAAAGTTTACTAACCCGACTATGTTATAAAAACAGGTAGTTCTGAGTAGATACCGTTTACCTGAGGAGACAGAAAGATTCATTCAACACGGAGTATATATTGAAATTTAAAATATTACTTTCATTCTGTATTTGAGAAAGCCGAGAACTTCAGCGAAACTGCAGTTATACATTCAATAAAATAGTGTAATTCAATTTTTACTTCTAAGTTGCAATGGATTTACATCAAGTTTCGACCTACACAATATCATACATAAAATATTGAGTCACAGTCCTACTTGTCAGCTTTAAGTGAAAGTAACTTTCAAGTTCTGGCTTTTCAGTATTCGCCAATAAGGACAAGCTTTATCTACTTTCAAGTTCCATACTGTTTTAATGAATCCTACCTCATTTGCTTACGGCTCTCCTTGGCCAGGTCAGGTCAGGTCGATGGTATATCAGGCAATAGAGGAGCCCGTTACTCTTGTCCATAATGCACTAAACTACAGGAGTTATTTTTTTTTTTGATACATAGGTTCAGAATTACGTACTGAATGTAAAACACAAAATCCTTACAAATTAGGAGGGCGGAAGTGCCGCCATTTTGAGAAAACCGTTTCGGCCTATATCTCCGTAACCGTGCACTTTAGGCCAAAAATGGTAATGACCTTTATTGTAGATAATTGTATTTCTCATCTTTTTTTTTAAATAATTTTTTTGTATCACTCACCGTTTACAACTTAATACGCCTATTAGCATTCATTTATTGACTTTTTACCTATATATTTGTTAATAATTGTTTAAAAAATAAAATGCTTGAAACTTAACTTTTCAATCGACAAATTTCCTAAAGTTTTTAATAAAAACTTTTTTTCTAAAATCAATATTTTCAAAGTTATAACGCGTTAAATGTTGCACTTTTCAGTCGACAAATTTTTCTGGAAATATTTTAGGAAAATGAAGGACAATGACGGTTGAAGCTAAGACTTCAGGCTTTGTAAAACATTCTTCTTGAGACATTTTCTTTCCATAGCTTATATTAGTTTCAGGTTCTTTGCGTAAATGTTGCCAATTTTGACGTTTTAATTCGCGACTTTGACGTTTTGACGAAAACCCAAATTTATTTTTCTTTAAATGCCTATAACTGTTTCGTCTTTTAACCTAAAGACCTAAACTTTTGTAGGTAATTTACCTACAATGACATAAAACCGTGTACCAAATTTAGTTGCCCTTACTTTGTTATTTCCGGAGATATGATTTTTTTTCGAAAGGAAACACAAAATTTTCCGGGAAGACCCTGGCCGATTTTCTTGGCTAACGAACTTATCCAAGCCACTTACAAGAGGAAGGTATTCACTAAATTTAGTTAAAATCGGCCTATTAGTTTTTGAGTTATCGGTGTGATACATACATATATATACATATATATATATATATATATATATATATATATATATATATATATATATATATATATATATATATATATATATATATATATATATATATATATATATATCATAAATTGAAACTGACCCCGGGTATGTGTTCTAGGAGGCATAACTAGCGCCTATTTCAAATTTTTTTTTTCAAAATTCAAAAGTCGGGGTTTCCTCATTAGTGAATTTTTTTAAAGAAAATGCACTAATAATAATTTTAGAAAAAAAGTTTTAAGTAAAGGTTCTAGAAAATTTGTCGATTGAAACGTTAAGTTATAAGCATTTTATTTTTTAAACAATTATTAACAAAGATATAGGTAAAAAATCAATAAATGAATGCTAATAGTCGTATAAGTTGTAAACGGTGAGTGATACAAAAAAAAATTTACAAAAAAGATGAGAAATGCAATTATCTACAATAAAGGTCATTACCATTTTTGGTCTAAAGTGCACGGTTACGGAGATATAGGTCGAAACGGTTTTTCTCAAAATGGCGGCACTTCCGCCCTCCTAATATGTAAGGATTTTGTGTTTTTACATTCAGTACGTCATTCTGAACCTATCTATCAAAAAAAAATAACTCCTGTAGTTTAATGCAGAAAAAAATTCTCTATTGCCTGTACTAATAGATGTTTCCTTGAGTCTTGTTTTGACTTTCTGGCTGCTCTGTTGTGCTGTATGTGTTTTGTTTTGTAGGTTTTCCTGCTTTCGTTCGTTTCAGCCTCATTGACTTAGATGTTAGCGTTATTATATGCACTAGCTCATTGATTAGTTGGATTTTTGCATTAATAAAAATAATAATTTATACCCAAAACTCTATCAAATTATAGTAATTTAGTTTGTAGTCATCCAGGTAAAAGTTTTAGTTATAAAATTGTTCTCGATTTTAAAGCTTCTTTTCCTAGTATGTATAAAATTTTGAAAATTATTTTGTAGCCTTTGAAGTGATAAAATTAATATTATTATCATATTTTCTGAAAACATATTTCTACAGAGTGAAAATTGCCAGTATGACCGTTTGTCGGTGTCACTCGCAGGCCGCCAAGATCTTTCAGATGCTCGTAACTACTGTGGAAAAGGCACACTGAGTCTGGTTTCAGAAGGAAACGCACTTGTCGTAGGTAAGTTGGCAATTTGAAATAAATCAAATAAAAAAATCAATAAAACAAATCTATAGATTGCATGTTTGATATATAGGCAATTCATTTCCATACGTTGAACAAGTAATTTGTTTATTTCTCAATCAATTATCTTTGAAAATACATTGTTTTACCAGCGTCATTTAATAGATTAGATTAACTAGGCAAGCTGGCCTTCCCCATTTAACAGGCATATCCTACTTCTCAGAGATTCTAACATAACAGTTGTGAGCATAGAATTTGAAACATATTGTAAAGTAAGATAATTAGAGTAAGAAAATTATTGTATTTCATTTTTGAGAGAAAAACGTATTTTAGCGTTACAATAAACCAGTAGGGGAGGTAAATAAATGCTTTTTCAAAGAGTAAAAAACTTGGGACGCAGCAAGGGCTTTATGGTAGTGAATTTTTATTAAATGTTTCAAATTTAAATAACTCCATTTTGTACAAACTTAGAGAGTTTAATTTTAATACGTAGTAAGGTCTTTCCTAAGCCAGGATATGCATAAAATTTCATTGAAATAACTTTTCAATTTTCGAAGAAAAAAAATTTTTTCGAAAGAAAATTTAAAATTTGAATAACTCAATTTTCTTTAAACTTAGAATGTTGAATTTTGGTACATAGTAAGATCTCTCCTGAGGCAACATATATAGTAAATTTCATTAAAACAGCTTTGCTACTTTCGGAGAAAAAAATTTTTTTCGAAAGAAAACTCAAAATTTTCCCGGAAAACCCCGTCCGATTTTTCTGGCTAATGAACTCATCCAAGCCATTTATAAAAGAAAGGCACTTGCAAGTTTAATCGAAATCGGTTAATTATTTTTTGAGTTATCAGACGGATATATATATATATATATATATATATATATATATATATATATATATATATATATATATATATATATATATATATATATATAAACATATAAAAATTGAAACTGACTCCGGATATGGGTTTTAAGGGTCCTAGTTTGCACTCATTTGAAAGAATTTTTGCAAAGTCTCACCATCGATACCTCTCTATTAGTGAATTTTTTAAAATAAAAATTCACTAATTATGCATATTGTGCTTTTTCAATATTCTGTGTATTGCCCAGATAGATAAACCCAAATCTTGAGACCTACTTCTTAACGAACTTTGTAGACCTGCTTCAAAATATGCAAAAACTATAATTTCATTCATTTCATTGTCTTCAATTTTGAAACGTTTAACAACTCGTCGTGTCAGTATTACTCCATGACTTGACGGCTTACTTTTAATTCTGCTGAATTTTGTTCTATTCATTGAAGCCAAATAAAGGAATCTGTTGTTAAATGTTCGAACTGTTGTCTCAACTATTCTGTTACATTCACCATATATTGAAAACATCATCTGCAGAATAACAAACTGCATGTACAACATTAGTTTTAAACATGCCACTGTCTATCATCTCATGCGATCCTGATACTAGAGACGTAAAAATCGTCTCGTTGTTTCTACGATTTCTGTGGTAAAAACTTCATGTTAAATAAATATTAAATGCTTCAAATTTGAATAACTCAATTTTCTATAAACTTAGAGAGTTTAGTTTTGGTGTGGAGTAAGGTCTCTCCTAACGCAAGATATCTACAAAATTTCATAAAAATAACTTTGTAATTTTCGGAGAAAAAAAAAATTTCGAAAGAAAATTTAAAATTTTAATAACTCAATTTTTTATAAACTTAGAAAGTTCAATGTCAGTACGTAGTAAGATCTCTCCCAAGGCAACATATATAGTAAATTTCATTAAAACAGCTTTGTTACTTTCGGAGAAAAAAATTTTTTTCGAAAGAAATTTTCCCAAAAAACCCCGTCCGATTTTTCTGGCCAACGAACTCTTTCAAGCCATTAATAAAAGGAAACCACTTGCCAAGTTTCATCGAAATCGGTTAATTATTGTTTGAGTTATCAGACGGATACATATATATATATATATATATATATATATATATATATATATATATATATATATATATATATATATATATATATATATATATATATATATATATATAAACATATAAAAATTGAAACTGACCCCGGATATGTGATCTAGGGGTCCTAGTTCTCGCTCATTTGCAAAAATTTTTGCAAAGTCTCACCATCGATACCTTTCTATTAGTGAATTTTTTTCAATAAAAATTCACTAAAAGCCTGGACGCAGCAAGGGCGTTATGATAGTGAATTTTAAGAAAACTGTTTTTAAACAACAAATATGCCTTTTTTAAAGAAATCTGACATCTAATTTGATTACCAGTATTACCTATATTCTATATAGTAAAAGTAATGTAACATATTTCATCAAAATAACTTTATCGTTTGAAAAAGTACATCGATTTTCCGAATATAAACCTAAAATGTTCCCGAAAAAACTGGTCCGATTTTACTGGCCAACAAACCTCTTGAAGCTATTTACCCAGCTGCCAAAATATGATTATTTACAAAAAGCTTCCAAAAAACTTCACCAAAGACTTCAAAATCCGAAAACATTTTTTTACAATAACATTTATTATTAATTACCAAAATTTCAGAATATCTTACAAAAAATAATTTCTACAGAAACAAAAAAATTTCCCCGAAAACTGCCTAAATATTTCTTACATAAAAAAATTGCCGAAAGAATACATAAAATTCTAGTTATATAAGTATATTGAGTTATTGAAATTTGAAGCATATAATGAAAATCGCTACCAAGACGCACTTACTGCGTATAAATTTTTTTTAGAAACATACAACATATTTCGTTAAAAAATGCAAAAATTTAATAATATAAGGGTGTTTGAAAAAAAAGTAGGTATCACCAAAAACTTATGGGCCATCCTGTGATTGTCAAAATAGTTTTATAAGATGCAGCGCAAGACACCCTATAATTAACGTAGACAACTTTTTCTCGTATCTTGTATAATAACAATTATATTGAGCTTTATCGTAGAAATGCATCACCCTATATATATGTAAACAGATAAAAACTGAAACTAAACCCGGATATGGATTTTAGGGGGCCTAGTTTGCGCTCATTTGAAGAAATATTTTTAAAATTCAAAAGTCGCGGTCTCCTCATAAACTTAACCAAAACTACCGCAAAAGCATCAGAGAAAGGGTCTATTTGAAATGAAATTTCTGGAAACATTTTAGTAAAATCAAGGACAATGAGGTTGACTTTGATGATTTGAGAAAAAGCCCACGTTTTTTCTTCAAATGCCCATAACTTTCTCGTCTTTAAACTTACAGACCTAAATTTTGATACATGGTTCACACATAATACCAACACGCTTACCAAATTTGGTTGCCCTTACTTTGATATTTCCGGAAATATGATTTTTTTTCGAAAGAAAACACAAAATTTTCTGGGAAACCTGGGCCGATTTTCCTGGCTAATGAACTTATCTAAGCCACTTGCAAAAGGAAGGTACTCAGAAAATTATATCAAAATATGCCCATTATTGTTTGAATTATCGGTGTGATACATACATATATATATATATATATATATATATATATATATATATATATATATATATATATATATATATATATATATATATATATATCTTTTGGAATGTTGCACTACACTGTAATCACTTTAAATATACACTTTATTTGTTTGCTGTACTTTTTGTGATTCTTTATTAGTTTACGTGGACTACAGTTTCGAACCGTCCATCATCATCAAAGTAGCGTGATGATGAACCAGGACGGTTTGAAACTGCAGTCCACGTAAACTAATAAAGAATCACAAAGAGTACAGCAAACAAATAATATATATATATATATATATATATATATATATATATATATATATATATATATATATATATATATATATATATATATAATCTGTAGTTCAAATTCGAGCCTCACCTTTGGGATCTTCTAAACCGTAAGAGATACGAGGATGGTTAAATTCGGGCAAAGTGGAGTGTCTCTATGCTGATCAATTATACCTAAAACTAGTATTTACTGAGATATTGGGGTTCTTTAAGAAAAAAGAAATTAGGTTATTATTTTTGTAACACCTGTATACAGTTTCCTGTCTAGACTCCTTTTGGTTTGATTATTAATCGTCTGTAGGGGCATATAAAGAATTATATTAAGATTTACGGTCACTACTTCTCAAAACCTAGTACTTATTCCGACCTCGTTTTATTATTTCAGAAAACTTGCAAATGTCGGCTTGTTTCACCTGTCACATATCCCTTAAAGAATGTATTGTTACCAATATACAAAAGCATGAGGAAAAATATTCTTCAAATAAAAATAATACCTAGAAAAGAAAATTTCAGTGGAAAGATTTAACAAGTATAAAATAAAGACTATTCGATTTAGTGATATTGAAATAAAACTTAAAGCTGAAATTATAATATATCAGATCACGAAAATGGTGATAGCAGTGATATAACTACACAAAAATGGTTGAAACTAGTTAATTAAGTGTTCCAAATGACCACCATTTTGCTCAGCACATAAGTTTAAGCAGCTTTCAAAAGAATAGTTAGCGTCTCGTAATACACTTACATTAATATTATCTAATACACCACGTATTATTGCCATTATATATTCTTTTGTCGATGGTTGTGTCTGATAAACTACATTTTTTACATAACCCAACAAAAAGAAGTCCATTTTGGTTA
The DNA here is from genome assembly GCA_964006375.1 of Tillus elongatus. Classification (NCBI taxonomy): domain Eukaryota; kingdom Metazoa; phylum Arthropoda; class Insecta; order Coleoptera; family Cleridae; genus Tillus; species Tillus elongatus. The sequence continues at coordinate 128,747,388 of OZ023264.1, forward strand.
TCTCAGGTGGCCTAGGCGGTCATGCAGTCGGCCCTCCTTTCCCAATCCAGCTTTCTGAAAAATGCTGGTTAAGAAAAGCATGAATGTTAGCTTTATGATGAACTGGGGCACCGTCGTGCTTAAATCACATATGATTACGTAAGCTAACAGATAGTTGGTCTAATAATGGTCCAAGGTCTTCTCTTAGAAGCTGAAGCTATTGCTGTGCAGTGAGCCGTTCTTTAAACAAATGCGGACCTATGACAAAATCTCCAATAATTCGATTCCAGATGTTAAGAGACCACCTATTTTAACAAGTCGTGTGAGTAAAGTGAGGGTTTTCAGTATAATATTAGTGAAAGTTAAGTCTGTTGACATGTCCGTTTTTATAAAATGTTGCTTCATCAGTGAATAGCACAAAGTTGAAGAATCTTGTATCTATCTGGATTTGTTGCTGTTTCCAGTGACAAAATGATGGTCGCCTTTCATGATCATCATTGTACAGTTCTTGGAGAAGTTGAATATGGTATGGGTGAAATTTGTTTTTACGCAAAATTCGTAAAACAGAGGTCTTACTGATATCAATTTCCGTTGCTATTTTTCTTGAGCTGACATGAGGGTCTTCTATCACTTTCAAATTTACTATCAACTCTTTCTCTTCGTTCAAAACAGGCTTGGTTCTCTCAGTCTTCTTGTATCCTGTGTTCTCCGTTTCGTCAAAACGTCGCATCAGTCTTTCAAAAGCGCTTTTGTGTAGTTGTCTTCTATTGGGATATTTCTCATTATAGATTCTTGTAGCGAATAAGCAGAGCTTGTTACTTGCTCCTAACATATAAATCATATCAATCACTTCTTGTCGAGAGAAATTCATTTTAGCGTCTTGTTATAATTCAAATACGAGAAAATAACTACTCGATAGTTTAAGTTAATGTTTGACAAGTAAGTCAATACATTGTTTAATTTGCATAGTTACGATATAATACACTAATTCGGTCCTGTGTATAAATGTACCTTTTTTTCTTAAAAAACACCCAATATCTCAGTAAATACTGGTCTTAAGTATAGGGAAGACTTGATGAAACTGAAAGAACATTTGTTGATGTATCGAAATTGATTATAATGTACAGGGTGTCCGATTTGAATTTCTCGAGAAAACTTGGCTCCAGTGTTTTGCTCACCCTATGTACTGTTTTCAAGGAATTCTTTCTGTATCGATTTAAGTTGCAACAACTCTAGACGCAGCAAATACGTTATGGTAGTGAAGTTTCATAAGAATTGTACACTATTCGTAAGATATATTATTAAAACTAATTTTTTAAATTTAAGTGAACCTTGGAGATCAGTTTTAGAGTCCTAGTTAGCGATTATTTGAAAAAAAAAAGTTTTATATGGAGCTACTAAATTCAAATTTGGTCTTGGATATAATATGTAAATACTGCAAGTGTCTTTAAAAAAATTGTGTTACAAATTTCATTAAAGTTACAAAAGTTTTTCAGAAAACAATTAATTATTTACAAAGGGGATGTACCTGTCAAATTATAAATATGACAGGTATTTTTCCTTACTAATTGTTTGGATGGTTTAATTTTAGTCAACCCATCCAGTTTTTGCAAACAATAAACAACAAAAAAGGTTTTTTAAAACAAAACGTAGCTCAATATGTTATTTTTCTTTAATGTATTACTCACGTGCGTTTACATAGGCGTTAATAATGTTCAAGATTGAAGATTCTGGCTTAATGGGAAATTTATTGAGCTATCGGATTTGAAATATTTTTACGAAAATTTTCTACCATAACATAAAAAACCTTTTTTGTTATTTATTGTTTGCACAAACTGGATGAGTTGACTAAAACAAATCATCCAAGCAATAAATAAGGAAAAATACCTGCCATGTTTATAATTAGACAGGTACATTCCCATTGTAAATAATTTTTTTTTTTTAAAACGTTTGTAACTTTAATGAAATTTGCAACACAATTTTTTTAAGACACTTGCAGTACTTACATATTTTTATAATTCGACAGTTACATTCCCTTTATATTTTCTGCAAAATGTTTGTAACTTTAATCAAATTTGTAACACAATTTTTTAAGACACTTGCAGTACTTACATATTTTTATAATTCGGCAGGTACATTCCCGTTGTAAATAATTTATTTTTTCTGCAAAACGTTTGTAACTTTAATGAAATTTGTAACACAATTTTTTTAAAGGCACTTGCAGTACTTATATATTATATCTAAGACCAAATTTTAATTTAGTAGCTCCATATAAAATATAAATTTTTTCAAATAATCGCTAACTGGGACTCTAAAACTGATCTCCAAGGTCCATTTAAATTTAAAGAATTAGTTTTAATAATATATCTTACTAATAGTGTACAATTCTTATAAAAATTCACTACCATAACGTACTTGCTGCGTCTAGACTTTTATAAAACGGGTGCATTGCGTTTCTCCAAAACAGCACTAACTTAAAGATAAGAAGATTATCACTATACAATATACAGTTTCAACTTTAAGTTTATAACATAACCTATAAGCAAATAACAAAAACCAATACCTTGGTTTACACGAAAGTTATTTAAGTAATATTTTACTTACCATTTATAACATTTAATTATTTCAGCGTCCCACATTATCTATTTAAATAATAATAAAAAAAATGTAAAATAAGATTTCTGTTTTAATAAGAATATAAATTAGACGTCCATGTTGATAATTATTAACGTTAACGTTAGGTCTCGAAGTCTCGAGTGTCTCGACGCAGCTCGCACTGTGTCATCGCATGCAACGATGTCATATTGTACAAATTAGATTGTAATTTTTTTTTAAATAAGACGAGGAATTGGTCACTCAACATTTATGAATATTAAACGATATTTAATGGATGGATTAATTTATTGTGAACTTTTATTTGTCATCAATAGGTAGTACAAATATGTGTTATGACCATGTTTTACATTTTAAGATTCAAATGAAATTTTATTTATCTGGCAACCCGGCTCATTTATATTTAATTGTCAGGTGACTTGGTCGATTTTAAATCATATACTTCTACTACTACTTCACATTCACAGTCTAACCATGCTTGAAAACATTCACCGTGTGAAATGCCTCATGTAATTCGAAGTGATATCTAAGACTGTTTATTACTTTAACATCTTTATTTTCGAATAACTCTCTTTCTCGTGGGTCATTTAATTTGAATTTTGGTTAACAGGTATATTATCACGTCTCCTATATATGTGCAAATTTTCATTCGAATCACTCTAATATTTCATAAAAATATTGTGTTTTCAAAACTTTCTTTACATTTTTTCAAAGAAAAATTAGACGCATGGTGCCCATCTACGAACTCATCCAAGCCATTAACACAATCAAGGTAATTCCCAAATTTGGTCCAAATCGGTCAAGTATTTTTTGAGTTATCAGATGGATACATATATATATATATATATATATATATATATATATATATATATATATATATATATATATATATATATATGTATATGTATATATATATATATATATATATATATATATATATATATATATATATATATATATATATATATATATATAAACATATAAAAACCAAACCGACCTTGGATATGGCTTCTAAAGGCCCAAATTCGCGCTCATTTGAAGAAATTTTCCAAAAGTATTACCATCGATACCTCTCTATTACTGAATTTTATTAATGAAAATTCACTAAAACAACACTTTATCAAATTTTTGGCATGATAAAGTGTTGCATGCTGACTATTAATGCAGATACAGACCACCAAATGTTCCTCTGATGTTTTAGAAAAGTGGCCATAACTTTTGAGCGACTTTGGCTAGACCCCAATAACTATACACTGGATGAATCGGCAAAACAAGAGGAATTCAAAAATGAAACAATAGACAGAATATACCATTTCAAAAAAGTGAAGTTTGGGTTGTATCTAACTTATGAAACATCCTGTATATGCACAAAAAAAATTAGTTTGTAGCTAACGTTAATACCTGCAACTTTGGTTCCAATTTTTTTTTGATTATTGAATAATAAAGGAGATATTGAACTTGAACGCACTGTTGGATCACCTTGTATATATATATATATATATATATATATATATATATATATATACAGGTGGCGCATTGAAAACGAAACAGACCGATTTGTGTCCAGAGAATATTTTTTTATGAAACGCTGAAGTACGGCAATTTTAATATTGAGGGGGACATGTTTTGACATAAAACTCAACTTTGTCACATCAACCCCTTAAGGGTTATCAACAACCCTTATGTTTTAAATAGGGAACATGTGTCGAGTGTTACACCATTTGAAAGCTCTTTCTTTTCTAAATTCAGCACACTAATTTTTCTGGAAGTTTTATCAACTCGTTTAGAAATTATTCACAGTTGGAGTTGCAAGAACGTATTTCATTTATTGTGATAAGAAATGCACTAATGAGTCAATTTTTCGCTAAGAAAAGCTAAAAAACAAAACTCTGGACGCAGCAAGTGCGTTATGGTAGTGAATTTTCATAAAAAAGTTTTTATTGCAAATATGTGTGTTTTCTTTTTAAGAAAGCAGGCATCAATTTTGGTTACCAGTATAACCTATATAGTAAAAGCAATGTGCCATGTTTCATAAAAATAACTTTATTGTGTGAAAATGTACCAAGATTTCCAAAAGTAGACTTAAAGTGTTCCCGGAAAAACTCGTTTCTTGGTCAACCTTATAGGTTAATAGCAAATTGGGCTATTCAAATATGAAGGATTTGATCAAAGTTCGCTACCATAACGCACTTGCTGCATCCAGAATTTCTTTTCTTACAAACATGCATTATATTTCGATGGAAAATGCAATAACATAAGGCGTGTTTGATTAAAAAAAAAAGAAAATTTGTATCACCAATGACTTATCGGCCATCCTGTGATTGTAGAAATATTTTTTTTAAATGTAGCTCAAGACACCCTATAATTAATATATACAAATTTTTTTCAAATCTTGTATAATAACGGATATATTGAGCTTTATTGATTTTTTACGAAAATTCGACAAAAATTATATACCATTAAACGATAAACTCTATAGCTAAGGCTACTGCCAAGCATCAGGGAAAGCGTCTATTTCAAATGAATTTTCTGGAAACATTTTAGTAAAATGAAGCACAATGACGGTTGAAACTAAGACTTCAGTGTTTGTAAAACATCCTTCTTGAGACATTTGATTTCCATAGCCCGTATTAGTTTCAAGTTATTTGCCAACATGTTGCCGATTTTGATTTTGACGTTTTAAGTCGCAACTTTGACGTTTTGAGGAAAACCCCAATTTATTTTTCTTTAAATGCCTATAACTTTTTTGTCTTTTGACATACAGAGCTAAATTTTGGTAGGTAACTTACCTATAAGGACATAAACCCGCGTACCAAATTTGGTTGCCCTTACTTTGTTAATTCGGGAGATATAAATTTTTTTCGAAAGAAAACAGAAAATTTTCCGGGAAAACCTCGGCAGATTTTCCTGGCTAACGAACTTATCCAAGCCATTTGCAAAAGGAATTTATTCACCAAATTTAATCAAAATCGGCCCTTTATTTTTTGAGTTATCGGTGTGATACATATATATATATATATATATATATATATATATATATATATATATATATATATATATATATATATATATATATATATATATATATATATATATATATATATATATATATATATATATATATATATATATATATATATATATATATATATATATATATATATATATAAACATATAAAAATTCAAACTGACTCCGGATATGTGTTCTGGGGGGCCTAATTAGCGCTCATTTGAAGAAATTTTTTCAAAATTCAAAAGTCGAGATCTCCTCATTAGTGAATTTTTTTAAGAAAATTCACTAAAACCAAACGTTTAAAAATGTTTATTCAGTTAAGTAAGTGTTCAAATGGTTGACCACCAGCTTCCATACAAAAGTACAAATTTTGTTCAAAACGAGCTCTGACATATTGGAGCATTTGTGAAGTTATTAGACGGCATTCTTCAACAATGCGTCGTCGTAATTCTTCCAGACACTCCGGTTCTGTTGCGTAAATCCTACTCTTTAAATGGGCCCATAGAAAGAAGTGTAAAGGAGTTAAATCCGGTGATCTAGGGGGCCACTCAATAGCACCTCTACGCCCAAACCATTGCTCGGGAAACTCTCTGTTCAAAAACTCCCTAACACGTTGTGAAAAATGCGGAGGAGCTCCATCTTGTTGCAACACTAATTGATTTTCTTGATAGCTATCATCATTTTCAAATGTCAATTAGTAGAGAGTAAACGATATCTTTTAGTAACTCCAAATACGTTTCGCCACTGAAATTGCCATCAAGAAAAATGGGTCCGAATAAACGGTCTCCAAAAATGCCAGTCCAAACATTAAATTTCTGTGGAGTTTGAGTGTGGACTTCGTGAAAATTTCTTGGATTATTATCTGCCCAATAACGACAATTATGACGATTGACTGTAGAGTTTAATAAAAACGTACACTTGTCTGAAAAACAGATATTGAAAAGAAAGTTCCCGTTATCAGCTATTCGTGCAGTCATAACTTCACAGAACTCCAGCCGCCGATCAAAATCATCTTCATTCAGTTGTTGTACAAAATGAATTTTATACGGGTGAAATTTATGATGCTTCAATATTCGCTGAATAGTTCTTCTTTTGATGTTTGAAACAGTGGCCAATTTTCTAGTGCTCAAAGTTGGGTCTGCACCAATTTGCCCTAAAACTTCTATCTCAGTAATCTCATTTCTAACCGGAAATTAACGTTCAGGATCCCGTTTTTTGTTGGCTACTGAACCACTTTGTCGAAACTTTGCAACTAACTCCAAAATGTATTTTCTGTTAACATGTCTGTTCGGATGTCGTTCATTAAACAAATTTGCGGTACGGTTAGCACAGTCATCGTTTTAAAAGAAAGAGGAATTATTTCAACTCTTTCTTCTACAGAATACAGCATTCTTAAATTAATTTTCAGTAGTACTATCAAGTATCAAACCGACCGCTAAACTGAAATAATAAACCGCATTTTTCTCATCCCGATAAGAAATGTTCTGATAGTCAATTTTTTGTTTACAAACCAACAAAACATTGACTATCAGCACATTTCTTATCAGAATGAGTAAAATGCGTTTTTGCATCTTCAACTGTGAATAATTTTTAAACGAGTTAATAAAACTTCCAAAAAAATTGGTGTGCTGAATTCAGAAAAGAAAAAGCTTTCAAATAATGTAACACTTGACCCATGTTCCCTATTTAAAATATAAGGGTTGTTATCACAATCCTTAAGGGGTAGATGTGCCAAGTTGAGTTTGTGTCAAAACATGTCCCCCTCAATATTAAAATTGACGTGTTTCAGCGTTTCTTAAAACAAAATCTGTCTGGACGCAAATCGGTCTGTTTCGTTTTCAATGCGCCACCCTATATATATATATATATATATATATATATATATATATATATATATATATATATATATATATATATATATATATATATTGAAACTGACCTTGGAGGTCTAGTTCCGCTCATTTTTCAAAATTCAAAAGTCGGGATCCCCTGATTGGGGATTTTTTTAAAGAAAAGTCACTAAAAAGTACTAACGCTACGTTTTACAAAACCAGTATGCAACGTAGTCTATTTGGTCCGAAAAAATTAGGCAAAGCAAAGACTTTGTATTATGTATTTTAAAGTTTGTGTGATATTATCGCTTGTTTGAGGCAAACGTTTTGGTACCAAATTGATACCAATTACACAAAAAAAGATTATCCTTAATTTAATTTTGTTATTACGTGCATTGTTTTAGGGCTGTTTTCTGCTAGTAATTCACAAGGTGGTAAATTTTTATGTTCCGTGTCCTCTATCCAGGATAGTTCCCCAACATCAACTACACCTGGACCATCTACATGTGACTGTGGTTGGAAACAAGTAGTAAGTATGAACGTGATTCGTAATATACAATTTCAAAATTTGATGCACAAAATCTATATAGCTAGACTATGACAAGTCATAACTAATGATGTCACCGAGATTAGTTAAATAATATTACAGATGATGTTTGACTATTCGTGACATATTGTTAATAAAGTTTATCATTGCCTACGTCAAGTACGTTACACTTATTAATATTCAAAGGATCACATCACAGTTCTGACACCGTCTAGATGTAGCTATAAGGTTGTTATAAAGTTTGTCACAATCACTTACGAGATTAAAATAAGGTTTGGGATCATCAACGTAAAAAAAAACATTCAATATAGGGTGGCGCATTGAAAACGAAACAGACCGATTTGCGTCCAGAGAATTTTTTTTTAACATACGCTGAAACACGTCAATTTTATTATTAAGGGGGACATGTTTTGACATCAACCCCTCAAGGGTGGTGATACCAACCCTTATATTTTAAATAGGGAACATGGGTCGAGTGTTACATTTTTTTTTTTTTTAATGTCAACAACACACCACGAGGGCTTACAGCCTAAATACTATCGTACCGTGGGTGTTGACAAGGAGGAAAGAGGCAGCTTGTTAATTCTGGACTTGAAGGTTTGGAGGTTCGGAGGAGAAGGAAAAACATGTGCCGGCAAGGAATTCCACAACTTGGAAGTCCTCGGGACAAAAGAACGGGCATAACAAGATGTTCTATGTCTGGTGACCTGGACATTAAAAGGGTTCATTCGCTCTGTTCCCCTGGTAGATCTGCTGGGGGCAGCAGGTGGGGGAATTATGGAGGAAAGCTCCTCTGAGCAGTGCCCGTGCAGATATCTATAAAAGAGAGAGAGGTCACCAACGGCACGTCGGTGGGCAAGGGATGGAAGCCTTTGGGTGAGGGTAGGGTCACCGATGAGACGTATAGCTCTCTTTTGAATGGAGTCCAGGATAGCGAGTGTAGAAGCGGCAGCTGCACCCCAGATGTGGGATCAGTATTCGAGGTTTGGCCTTATTTGTGAAGTATATAAGGTATAGAGATTATTTGGTGAAAAGTATTTGCGAGCCCGGAAGAGGAAACCCAATTTCTTAGCAGCCGCTTCTGCAATTGATGTAACATGTTGGTGCCAATTAAGATTTCGATCCACAGAAATGCCAACAAGAGAGAAGGACTCATTACTTTGAATAACTTGGTTGTTCATTGTGATGGGTCTAGGGCTGCTGTATCTCTTGTGAGAAAGAAAGCAAGACTTAGTTTTGGTGGGGTTGAATTGTACAAGATTTCTACTTCCCCAGTCTAATATTTTTTGGAGGTCCCCGGAGACAGAACCCTCCATGAGTCTGCGATCCTCATCTAATTGGGCTAAAGAGACAGGCTTAGAATATTGTATATTTGAGTGGAGGGTGCTGTCGTCCGCGTAACTGTGAACTGGGTTGGATGTGCTAGAGAGGAGGTCATTGATGTGGAGAAGAAACAAAGTAGGGGCTAAAGCTGAACCTTGAGGAACTCCTGCATTAATTGGATACAGTTTAGAGGAATGGCCATCCACAACAACAGATATGCTCCTGTTGGAGAGGAAATTTGCTGTCCAGGTACAAAGTTTTGGTGGTAGGCCATAGGCCGGAAGTTTATTAAGCAGCGCTGCGTGCCAGACCTGGTCGAATGCTTTGGATATGTCTAGAGCAACAATCTGGGATTCACCGTGTTGTTCCATAGACTTGTTCCAAGAATGGGTGACAAAGGAAAGGAGGTCGGCAGTCGATCTGCGCTGACGGAATCCATACTGCCTGTCGTGGATTAGACTGTGTTTTTCAAGGAATTTTAGTAGTTCGGTGTTTATATACTTTTCCATCACTTTAGAGATGACTGAAATGAGAGAAATAGGCCTGTAGTTGCTAGGAAGCGCTTTGGATCCTTTTTTGGGGATGGGTTGTACTCGAGCAGTTTTCCAGTTACTAGGGAATATGCCTTTATTGTAAGATATCTGAAACAGACGAGTCAGGACAGGAGCAAGTTCTGGTGCGCATTTTTTGAGAACAATTGCTGGGATCTCGTCAAGGCCAGAGGCTTTCCTGGTATTAAGAGAAGAGAGCATCTTTCGTACCTTTTTAGTTTTGAAAATGATATCCGTCATTTTATGCGCGACATTGGGGACTGTTGGTGGTTGAACATTTGGAGGTGGGTTGAGAGTAGAATTTCCGGCGAACAACGAAGCAAAAAGTTCAGCCTTGCCCAGGGCGGTAGAAACAATTTCATCCCCTGAGACAAGAGGTGGGAACGTGCTCTTGCAGAAATTATTCCCAATAGACTTAGCAAGAGTCCAGAAGGGTGTGCCGCCGTTGGAGCTTGAGAGGACTTTGTTTTTGATGTGGTTATTAAACGAGTTTTTTGCCTCAGAAAGAATGCGGACATAGCGGTTTCTTGCGTCGTTGAATGCTTGACGATTTTCTTGACTGGGATTGTGTAGAAGCGTTTTGTGAGCTTTGACCTTTTCAAGTCTGGCCTTGTCACAGGACTTAGAGAACCAGGGCTTTTGAGTGGCTGAAGAGGTTTTCTGTGTACGTGGAATAAATAATTCCATGCCAGCTTGGATAATTTCGGTGACGTTTTGTGAGATATCAGAGGGGTCAGGATGAGAGAAGCAGACAGACGCCCATGGAAATGAGGAAAAGTAATCCCGCATTTCGTCCCAGTTTGCGGAGTTGTAGTGCCAAACGATACGTGGGTGTGATGACTGTGTGACCTCGGGTTGCATTGCACAGGAAGCAGTGACCATGCCGTGGTCTGAGCGACCAAGGGGGGCGGTGACTGATATCTTATAGCATTCAGGGTTTGTAGTAAGAAGGGGATCCAAGGGATTTGAGCTGTGTGTTGGGATACGAGGAAAGTAAGTAGGTTGCTGAACCATATTGGCCAAAGAATTGCTGACTGCAAAGGCCTCCGCTGCTCTCCCTTGTGGATCGGTTTTTGAAGATCGTAGCCATTCCTTATTATGGACATTGAAGTCGCCAAGAATAGTGACCTCGGAGGAAGGATATTCAGAAATCAGATAGTCGGTTTTTTTCAGAAAGGTAGTCAAAGAGCTGGACAAAGTTGTTGTCAGAAGGTGACCGGTAAATGCAACAGATGAATTTAGTTGGAGCCCTGAGAGAGAGTTTTATCCATAGTATGTCTTTTCTTCCAGCTTCTAAATTGGGAAGTCTGGTGCATGGTAGATTGCTACGGACGTATGCGCACACCCCTCCATGCAATCTAAAGGCAGTAAGGAGCTCATACCCCGGGAAATTAAGGTGATTAGTGGCTGTTTTGGCACTGACTTGGGTTTCGGTGAGGAAGAGGAGTTGGGGCCTGTTAGCCTGGAGGAAATGGTGGACGGAGTTCAGGTTAGAATTTAGGCCACATATATTCGAAAAGGATATGTTAAATCTTGATGTTGGCACCCCCTGTACACCCCTCTCCCGGAGATCCGAATGGAGGGGTATTTTGCCTCCGGAATATTTTATACAAGGAGGAGCCATCATCATTTTTGCTTATAAGAGAAACCGACTCATACACCAGAACCGGAAACGTCCGTTGGGACTTCACCGGCCCCTTGATGTATGGGGTGGTACCTCCTCGGGCGTGAAAAAATCCTTTACTATTACATAAAGGAAAATTCCACATCACTTCATCACTTGAAAGCTCTTTCTTTTCTGAATTCAGCACACAAATTTTTTTGGAAGTTTTATCAACTCGTTTAAAAATTATTCACAGTTAGAATTGCAAGAACTTATTTCATTGATTGTGATAAGAAATGCACTAATTAGTCAATTTTTCGTTAAAAAAACTAAAAATCAAAACCAACCGTTCAAAAATGTTTATTCAGTTACGTAAGTGTTCAAATTGTTGATCACCAGCTTCCATATAAAAGTACAAATTTTGTTCAAAACGAGCTCTGACATTCTGCAGCATTTGTGGAGACATTCTGCAGCATTTGTGGAGTTATTAGACGGCATTCTTCAACAATGCATCGTTGTAGTTCTTCCAGAGACTCCGGTTCTGTTGCGTAAATTCTACTCTTTAAATGGCCCCATATAAAGAAGTCTAAAGGAGTTAAATCCGGTGATCTAGCGGGCCACTCAATAGCACCTCTACGCCCAATCCATTGTACTGGAAACTCTCTCTTCAAAGATTCCCTAACACGTTGTGAAAAATGCGGAGGAGCTCGATCTTGTTGAAACACTAATTTATTTTCTTGATAGCGATCATCATTTTCAACAATTAGTAGAGGGTAAACGATATCTTCTAGTAACTCCAAATACGTTTCGCCACTCAAATTTCCATCAAGAAAAATTGGTCCGATTAAACGGTATCAAAAAATGCCAGTCCAGACATTCAATTTTTGTGGAGTTTGAGTGTGTACTTCGTGAAAATTTCTTGGATTATTATCTGCCCAATAACGAAAATTATGACGATTGACTGGAGAGTTTAATAAAAACGTACACTCGTCTGAAAAACAGATATTGAACAGAAAGTTCCCGTTATCAGCTATTCGCGCAGTCATAACTTCACAAAACTCCAGCCGCCGATCAAAATCATCTTCATTCAGTTGTTGTACAAGATGAATTTTATACGGGTGAAATTTATGATGCTTCAATATTCGCTGAATAGTTCTTCTTTTGATGTTTGAAACAGTGGCCAATTTTCTCGTGCTCAAAGTAGGTTCTGCAGCAATTTGTCCTAAAACTTCAATCTCAGTAGTCTCATTTCTAACCGGAAATTCACGTTCAGGATCCCGTTTTTTTGTCGTTTTTGAAAAAAAGAGTAATTATTTCAATTCTTTTTTCTACAGAATACACCATTGTGAAATTAATTTTCGGTAGTACTATCCAGTATCAAACCGAAATTTCTTATCGGAATGAGTTAAATGCGTTTTTGCATCTTCAACTGTGAATAATTTTTAAACGAGTCGATAAAACTTCAACAAAATTAGTGTGCTGAATTCAGAAAAGTAAGAGCTTTCAAATGATGTAACACTCGACCCATGTTCCCTATTTAAAATATAAGGGTTGTTATCACCACCCTTAAGGGGTTGATGTGACAAAGTTGAGTTTTATGTCAAAACGTGTCCCCCTCGTGTTTCAGCGTTGGTTAAAAAAAAATCTCTGGACGCAAATCGGTCTGTTTCGTTTTCAATGCGCCACCCTGTATATATCAGTGATGTACAACAGACGAATATCAATAGAACAGAGTTCTAAGGGACAACAGTTATAAGGCAGAACAGGCTTTAGATAACATATTAACAATATTTCTCAACTTAATAAAAATATGTTTAGGAAGTTTTCCAAACGTTGGCTTTATTTTATTTAAAAAAACAAGTAGTTTTTATGCACTAATACTTCTTTAAAAATAAAAGTTGTCTTTGGACATTTTCATTGTATATATTCATGAACTTTATTTAAGATGTTGAGAAACAAATTGAATTATTTTAGCTAAGAATTACCGGTGGGCATGAAACTGGGGTCAACGAGTATCCTCCTATGGCTGCTATGATTGATATTAGACTTAGAGAGCCAAGATGTGGAGCAACAATTATCAACACACGTTATGTTGTTACCGCAGGACATTGTCTATACGAAAGAACGACCAGTGATCTTGCTGTACTTGTGGGAGACCATAATTTAACAACAGGTACGTTATAATAATATTAATAACTTTATTGTAATAAACTAATATTGGACTAGTTAATATAATAAGTAGAAACGTAAAATAAACAGTCAAATAATGTTCAGCAGACAAACTAGAAACAAAAGTATATTACATATATATATATATATATATATATATATATATATATATATATATATATATATATATATATATATATATATATATATATATATACTGTGTTGGGCGAGTGGAGTTCATTAGAAGTTTTTGACCTGAATTCGAACGAGAAAATTTAGGTTTGGCCATAAGCGGTTATGTGGCATCCAGTCAAATTACTTTCAAATTTATGGCGCTTCCGGTTTAACCCAAGGTACCATATACTTTGTTATTTTAGATAGATAGGTTTTTTCGATTTTTTTTCAATGTCACTACTGTGTTTGATAAGACGTAGCTCCGCTATTTACCAATGTCAAAGATTCTGTTTCGTTGGGAAGACTGAGGAAGCTTGGTTTTAAGTAAAATGCAATTAATGTTTTCAATAACTTATACAGAGCTTTCTATACTAAGTGCCAAATTAGAGCAACTTATTTCATCCATAACTTGATATTTTCAAATAGAACACCTTATATTTTTCTGCGTTGTCTTATTGCGCACTAAAATATTTGAAATTTGTTAACACTACCTATCTCTCTTAGCATTTTCGAGATATATTGATTTTTACTATATATTATTGCAAATATCCAGATATTTGATCACACTAAGTTGCCTATGATAGCAAATGTCAAAAATGGAGTAAAATTTAACTGAAACTTCCCAGTATATTTTACTAAAATACCTTAACAGGAACGGGAAACACATTGAAAATTCTCCATTAAATTCTATCTGCAATGTAGTTACATTTGCTATTTATAATTTTTGTTAACAGTTTGTGAAATTAATGTTTTTCTTTATAACAAACTGTTTATTTTTTACAACCACAGCAAATGTTGTAGAAATTGATCCATAAGACAAAGCAATACTTCACGTAAAGTGAGTTTAAATTTATCGATCTCCATTATAACTGATTGGGGTATTTAATTAAAATAATTAAAAAGGTCTGCACGCAGCAAGTGCGTTATGGTAGTGAATTTTCATAAAAATGTTTTAAATAGCAAATATGTGTTTTTTTAAAGAAAGCAGGTATCAAATTTGGTTACCAGTATTACCTATATAGTAGAAACAATGTACCATATTTCATCAAGATAACTTTATTGTTTGAAAATGTAGAACAATTTTTCGAAAAAAAATCTTAAAATGTTGCCGAAAAAACTAGTTTCCTGGCCAACGAACCTTATAGGTTAATAGCAAATTGGGCTATTCAAAAATTCGCTACTATAACGCACTTGCTGCGTCCCGAATTTCTTTTCTTACAAAAATGTATTATATATATTGGTCGAAATTGTTTAATTTATTTGAACTGAGCAGATTTTCTTGGGTAACGAACTTATCCAAGCCACTTGCAGAAGAAAAGTACTCACCAAATTTGAACATCATCGGCGTATTATTTTTCGAGTTATCGGTGTGACACACACACACACACACATATATATATATATATATATATATATATATATATATATATATATATATATATATATATATATATATATATATATATATATATATATATATATATATATATTGATATGGTTTCTATAAGGGGGTCACATATACATATATACACCCCATACAAAGCCTAAAACAAATCACACTAAACACAAACAAGAACTTACCTTTGGTGTATGCAATGTTTGTGCACTGTATGGCAGGGAGAAACTAAATTTTACAGATATATATATGTGTCAAAGAAAATGAGGCAATGGTAAAATTAGTTTATAAGGAGTGAATGTTATATCAAAGACAGAATGGACTGCAGGAAGTGATATAACATATATAAAGTATCTATGTGTATAAACTCTAAAACTCTTGAGAATGTAAATATGTTGTATTTATTATTGTTGTTTACTAGCTGTTATGTAATTTAAAATGATGTTTGTTAACGTAGTTTTAGGAAATGTAAGTTGTTATTGTTTACCAGCTTTAAGAATATTGTTTGTTAAATTGTAAGAAATTTCATAACCTAGATGTAAGTCAGCTGTTTTTATTTAGGACAAACGTCAAACCGACAACAAAATTATAGTTAGGTTAACAGATGAGATCCACATGTCAAATTGACTTTGAAACTTTAGTGGAGGTTAACTAATCTGTCAAGGACCAACAACAATTTAACTTAGGTATCCCTAGAGATAATGGTAATAAGAGGATTATTGTATAAGAATTTGTTATAATTTTAGATTTGCAAGAAGGCAGATAGCAGCTTTTTTAATTAGTAACGCGGGTGACAGGAAAAAAATAATAAACAGATTGAGATTATTATTAAATTATTAGACAGGGAAATTTTAATTAAAAGATTAGATTGATTGAATTTTTGGTATTAGAAAGAGATTAAAGAAAAAAATTTGAAAACAGTAAGATTCTCTCTAGGTTGAAGTAAACAATCGACAGGAGTCACGACACGGAAGTTCAGAAACAGGCCAGGAAATAAACTGTGAGTAAAGTAAATAAAAAATTTATACTTATAGTGAGACACGTCCACAGTTTTGAAACTCACAAAAAACTTTCGCAAATCAGGAGAAAATACAGCGGGTTCAGCGAGAAGGCAATCATTTTAGCTAGTAATTAAAATATCGAGACGTTTGCAGGGCCATCTCTTGGGCTCTAACCAACAGTAAGCAGCTTGTGAAGGTCTCGTATATTGACTGTACGCCATAATACAGTGTAGTAGAAATAACACTGATGCCAATAGGTGTCCTCTTGATCTAGGAAGTGCATGAAATTAGAGTATAAATACATATACAAGTCTTCGCTAATTTAAATAAATAGTATTGATCATTTTTTTTCTTCTTGTGGTGGTTTCCCATTGTTTCAAAGAAGAAAAAAAAAACAAAGGACTAAATTAAATAGTAAAAACCATATTATAAGTAGTAAATAAGGATTAGGTTTTGTTAGTTTCAATATTTCAATAAATATTCAATTTCTGTGAGCATATAAGGACTTTTGCTGTATTTTCTTTAATACATACATATATATGTATACGTATTTTAAGCAAAGACATTGGGTAATATATTTCAAAATTCTAAATTAAATTTTGATCATACTTTTGGAAATAATATTAACTTCATAGAACTTGGACCCACTTGCTAAAAAAAAGCACCCCGAGTTGAGAGTAAGTTATACATTTCAACAGTCCATATTTTAGTGGCATATTGCAATTAAAAAAAATCTCGGGACGCAGCAAGTGCGTTATGGTAGTGAATTTTCATAGAAATGATCTGGCACAAAATATTTTATTATAACTTTTTTTTCTTGTAACATAGAAATCTAAATTTTGGTGTATAGTTTACTTTTTAAATCTTAAACCTACCTAGCAAATTTGGTTATCATAGATTTTTTATTTTTTAAGATAAAAATTTTTTTCAAATGAAAACTCAAAATTTTTTCAGAAAACCTCGTCCGATTTTTTCTGATTAACGAACTTATCAAAGCTATTTACAGAAGGAAGGTACATGCCAAATTTCATCAAAATCGGCCCTTTATTCTTTGAGATAAAATTTTTTTTGGAATGAAAACTCAAAAATTTTCCGGAAAACCTCGTCCGATTTTCCTAACTAACAAACTTGTCAAAGCCATTTACAAAAGGAATGTACATGCCAAATTTTATTAAAATCGGCTTATTACTTTTTTGAGATAATAATTTTTTTACGAATGAAAACTCAAAATTTTCCCGGAAAACCTCGTCTGATTTTCCTGACTAACGAACTTATCCAAGCCATTTACAAAAGAAAGGTACATGCCAAATTTTATCAAAATCGGCCCATTATTTTTTGAGTTATCGGTGTGATACATATATATATATATATATATATATATATATATATATATATATATATATATATATATATATATATATATATATATATATATATATATATATATATATATATATATATATATATATACATATATATACATATATATATATATATATATATATATATATATATATATATATATATATATATATATATATATATATATATAAACATATAAAAATTGAAACTGACCCCGGATATGGGTTCTAGGGGTCCTAGTTCGCGCTCATTTGCAAAAAAATTTTCAAAATTCAAAAGTCGGGATCTCCCCATTAGTGAATTTTTTCTACGAAAATTCACTAAAAAGCATTGAGTACACCAAGGTGTAATTTACACACAAACCTTTCGTGAGCACACACATTTACAACACATTTCACCAAACTTTACAGGCAAATAAAACTTAAAAGCTAAGATACCAAAAATATAACTAAATCTATATCAATTCTATATACTAAATTAGATTTAAAACAACCATAGCTTAAATTATAATTATCTATAACAATATATATATATATATATATATATATATATATATATATATATATATATATATATATATATATATATATATATATATATATGTATGTACATATAAAGCATATCAAGTCTGAAACCGACCTCGGATTAGGGTTCTAAGGGTCCTAAATCGCGCTCAATTGAAGAATTTTTTTCAAAATTCAAAAGTCGCTAATCTCCTCACTAGTTAATTTTTTTAAAGAAAATTCAGTAAATGCCATAAGTCTCAGAAGTCTCAGTTACCTAGTGGTTAGCGTGCTGGACTGTTAAAACGAACTTTCCACGTTTGCATTCTGGCTGGGTAATTTATAAATTTTTATCCAGTTTTTCAGTACTAGGTGCCAAACTAACATATACTCAGGCAATGACATCTAATTTGAACAAGTTGATTGTGTACAGGCACCGCTACTCAGAGAGGGCGTAAAGTATTCGGTCCCGTGTCCGTGTCCCGTCTCCCGTATTGGGCACGTAAAACAACCTGTCTTCCTTACCAAAGGAAGTGGCTTGGCAACATTTCCAGGATGGTAAACTGATTGCCCATAGTCATGAAAATAGGCTGACAATGAATAAATAACGCACACATAATTTTAAGTTATTCATTATTCGCGTTAAATGTGGGAATCTACCGTTAAAATCGGTGCTTTAATTTATTTTGCTAAATTCGCCGTGTACTAAGAATCAATTGCCAGCATCATTTTAAAAAGAAACAAAAGTCTTTTATAAGATTAATTATTACAAGTTCAGATTAGGTTTCCAGGTTACTTTCATAGCTCGTCATAATAGTTATTTTTTGATAAAATTTGGTAGGTATCAGTTTTGAAAAATTGCGAATCCAGTGGCGTAGTTATTTTTTCCTAAAATTAACCCTTAGTCTTTTTTATAATTTTTGACATATAAAAATAATTTTAGTAGGCCGTGATCGAATGGCATAGAAAACATTTTTTTACAGGATCTATAGATTTACAGGATCTACATTTTCTATCCTTTGAGATATCGTTAAAAAAATCGCGTTATAAATACAAAAGTTACAGAGGTGTTTATATTAGAAGTGCCACACAATTAATCTTCTCTGAAATGGTTAATAATTCTTCTTTTTTGATGGAATTTGGTACATATCTATTTTGAGGGATCCCGAATACAACGGCATACTTATTTTCTTCCTAAAATGGCTCTAACCTTTTTCCCATTTTTTTTGAAATAGAAAAATTGGATTAGTATGCCTTGGTCAGGTGACATAGAAAACAATTTTGACAGAATTTATAGAGTTGTTCATCATTTTTTTTGAGTCTTTGTTCATCAAAATCGAATTATAAATACAAACCTTCAAGTCCAGAATTAACAAGTTGCCTCTTTCCTCTTTGTCGACACCCACGGTACGATAGTATTTAGGCTGTAAGCCCTCGTGGTGTGTTGTTGAAATAAAAAAAGTTACTGGGGTGTTTTCATCCTAAATGGGCCCCGCTGTATGTATGTATATATATATATATATATATATATATATATATATATATATATATATATATATATATATATATATATATATATATATATATATATAGCAAATTTTAAAATTTAACTTGAAAAAATTAAAGGAATAAAATTAACACCATTTTTTATGTAAAATCTGAAAAAATTAAAGATATTGTTAATTTTTTTTCTTTAATTGTTTAAAGTTCAATTTTAAAACTTGCTGTATATCCTTGAAAATGGAATAAATAATTCCGTAAGCTCGGCAATATAATATAGATAAATATCAATTAAAAACTGTGATATTCTGGATTTTTTTAGGTGGTCCATTGGAAAATTTGATCTTATATTTAACTACGTTAGATTTCCCTATACCTATCTTGTATAATGCTTGAGTAAATAGCCCTTCTGTTTCTAAGTGATTTATTTAAATATGCAGACACTTCTAAATGAAATGATCTGAATATTTTTTAAATGAAAGGCTTATAACTTGTTTAACTTGTAATGTACAGAATTAAATTTTAGTGCGTGGTTTACCTTTTATAACGCAAACCTAGGTACCAAATTTCATTCCCACAGCTTTGCTCTTTTCGGAGATAAAAACGTTTTCCGAAAGAAACCCCCAAATTTTCTCGGAACACCTGGTCCGATTTTCTGACTAACGAACTTATCCAAGCCACTTACAAAAGGAAGGTACCTGCCCATTTTCATCAAAATCAGCCCATTATTTTTTGAGTTATTTATGTGACACACACACACACATCTATATATATATATATATATATATATATATATATATATATATATATATATATATATATATATATATATATATATATATATATATATATATATGAAGGTATAGAAGATAAAACTTACCCCGGATATGGGTTCTGAGAGTTTGTTAATTGATTTTGTAGGAAAAAAATTAGCAATAGTGTGCACTTTTTTTAATAGACTGTATACTAGCCAATTGCAAGAAAAGTTTACTTTTAGGTCAGGATACACCTTATTCGCGCTTATACAGACCAGAAAGAATTATGGCACATCCCAATTTCGACATAACAACGTTAGTTTTTGACATTGGGTTGGTCAAGACCTCAGAACCCATTGAATTCAGCATGGCTGTTGGTCCAGTATGTTTACCGTTTAGATATTCCAGCTATGATTTTGTTGGACAAAGTGTGACAGTTTTGGGTAAGTATGTTATTCGAATAACCACCAAAAATTCAAGTCCTTATTACATCACCAATAAAACTGGAAATTACATGATTAGTTTTGGCTACTTTTCTTTGTCATCTTTGAAGTTTATATGTTATACAAAATATTATACTAGAATTTAACCTTACAGACACTATTGTGTGTATGTGTTCGGGGAAAGGGATGGCATTGAAAGCTTATCCATCAGCCACAGACTTTCGACACTATTGTGCGAATGGTATATTTTCGCAGACAAAACCATCTTTACTGGCAGACCTAACTTTTTTGTTTGCTATATATTCACAGCTTCCACCACACGTGGTTTTTAGCGCAAAATATAGACATATAAAGCTGGGGGTTGGATTCTACATTGCCAAATGCTGGATATTTATTTGACCTTTTTGAGCTGGTGACTGTGGTCTGATACCATACTTTTTTTAATGACTAATCTTGACTTATGTAGGTTGGGAAAGAAATCCCAAGATGATACTGTAAGCAAGGTGCTTATCTGTTTAGGTAGCTAGTTTATGAAATTTCTCTATACATAAATAGAACCTCGGTGGTTCAGGGGTAAGAACGTGTGCCTCTGAACCGAAGGATACTGGGTTCGATCCCAGGGTACTCCTTTCACTTTTTTCAGTACAAACTGTAACATTACCATCAACCGAGGTTCTGGCATTGTATTTGAGCAAGTTGAATGTCTGCACGTTCCGCCCTTCGGTCGCCGGTCCCGCATCCATGCGTTGTTGGGCACGTACCCTCCTTACAGAAAGGCAGAGGTTCGGCAAAATTTCCAGGATAGTAAGGTGAAACTGCTCCCTGGCGTCGGTGATTGGCCATAGTAGCGGAAATAGACCGACGTTAAAAAAAACTATACATAAATGTTCATAGAAGATGTAAAATAATTACTGGGTTGGAACTCAAAAAAAAGTTATAAAAAATCGCCACAACATAATACTTTAAGCGTTCGTAAATATAATCCGAATATGCATAATTACCTAGGCTCTGGGAATGTTGAAATTATAAACAATCAACTGCTTAATTTGAAGTACAAGCCGGGTCACTTGAAACATAGTCGATAGAGGAATGCTAGATTCGCAGTTTAGGGTTCTACGGCCTCTGCAACGAAGTCAATTGATTTCAACAGAGACAAAAATGCAAACTGGGATTTTGATATGGGAACTGGAGAAATACGTGTCTGGAGTCAGTAGTCAGCGGGCCTCGGGGCTGAGAAGGGGCGCCGCGACGATAATGTCAAGGGTTTCTGTTAAATAAATTGAGAGTAAATTTAGAAGTGAGTGAGATTTCAGGGAATGAATTAGGTTGTTTTTAATGAGCTGTTATCCGCGGACAAATGTGGTCAAACGGCCGTTGTGGGCGAGTGATAAAGCATGGTACGGGACGGGCTTTATCTCCCAGATTCTCGGTGAGGTACGTTCCATGACTTAATATTGTTATAGTGTCTTTTTATTAAGGGGGCTAGCTGCCTCGAGTACTGAGATAATTTTCATATATAATTAGTATAGATAATTTTGAGTCCTGGGCTGTAAAATAGAATTAACATAGATGATTGAGTCGTAGGGCACTAGAATATAAGTAGAGTGAATTGGAATTATATTGGAATTTAGATGTTATTATTTAACAGATTTTAGTAGATGGGGAATTTTTGTGAAATTATGCTACTAAGGACAAGAGGGCTTAGAGCCATAAGGGTAGTTGGAAAAGTAGAGGGAAGGAACTTAAGTAAATTTAAGTGCTAAAATTAGCTTAAAAGGATTTAAATATTACATATTATGAAATATTTTGCCGGGGCGAAAAACAATTTAATTTTCCCAGATATCAGTTCTGCATAAGATCTAGTTTTATTTTGGATTAGGGCGACCTCCCATATAATGAGGATAAATAAACCTCAGAATTTGAGTTAATGGAGTAGAGTTTTAGTTAAATTTTAAATTAAAGAAACCGATGGATTAATTGATTATTTAAAATTTATTGTACTGTTAAAATGTTAATCTGTATAAAAATTAAATCTTTGTATTAAAGAAAAACAAATGGCTCTTAAAACTTAGAATACGATATTCCAGTTTTATGTTCAGGTTAAAACATATTGTATATGGTATTTTGATAAACCAACAGAAAAGATACCTCCTTAAAAAAATTAAATGACAAACACATAAGCATCTAGGAGTAGTTTAATGTGTTTGGTCCACTTGACAATTTATTTGCCGCTAAAAATTCAAAAAAACATCAAATTGGCTGCTACTTTGAAATAAAATTAAAATATATTTTGCGTTGCCCATTCCACATGATTGCACTGGTCATAGTTTCAGAAGGTCATCTGCCACCATGCTGGAAGATGCAGAAGGGAATGCTTTAAAGTTAAAGAGATATGGTGGCTGGAAGTCAACAGCGGTGGTGAAGCCTCACGTTGAGGAACCAATGGAAAACAAAATTGAGATATCACATCAAGTTTTGCAGAAAAGACCGTCTAAGGAAGCAAGCCCAAACAATGCCATTGTTGTAACGATATACTGGATACTGCATCGATGAGTTGTTTATAACTCAAGTTGAGAATTGTCTTAATTGCAAAATAGAAGTAAATATGATTAAAAATTGATAATGGATAAAGCAATATTGATCTTACAAAAAAAAAAAGAAATCGTGCAACAAAAACTTTGATGACAGTTTCTTATAAAATACAATTTTCTACACTAGAAATGATTTAATAAATGCTATTCTTTATACGATTGTGTCCAGATAATTATAAAATGGTAAATTTTAGATGTACAAATTGCCTTGAAATACGCCGTGCAATAAAGAATTCAATGAAAGGTGTATTATTTGACTTAAGTTTTATCATTGTTAAATTTACCTGGTGGTTAGTAAGACATTCATGCTCAGCCTCCAGATTGTTTAGCGCCAAGTTGCAATCCTAATTTTGTAGCAATAATGTAAAAAAAAACTTATGAAGCTGTAGCAACGAGTATAATTCTGACGATTGAGAGAGATACAACAAGCTTTGTGTTTTGTAACAGTTTTTATTACTGTATTTTTCATAATATAACAAGATTAACGTCATTTATTATAATGTTACAGGGTGGGGTCTTCAAGAATACTCCGGGTCAATGTCAGATGTTTTACAAGCCGCTGATCTTCGAGTTGTTCAAAACCAAGAATGTGCTAACGAGCTTAGAGACAAACCTGTCACCGAAAGAAATATATGCACATACGGCAAAGGCAAAGATGCATGTCAAAGTGATTCTGGTGGTCCACTTCTCTGGCAAGACCCAACATTAGATAGGCTTATGCTTACAGGAATTGTATCTTTCGGATTGGGATGTGGTTTAGACATACCAAGTGTTGGTACAAGGGTGACATCATTTTTGGGATGGATCGTATCAGAAACCAGCGGTAAGTGGTAAAATACTCCTTACAATTAGATTGTATCTTGTTTTATGCATACTGTATAAAAATAAAGCCATCGACATTATCAAACAAAGAAAATGTACAAATTACAATATCACCATTTGACGAAGTCTTTTTTTATATACAACAGAAGTTTATCAAAACTTGTCTCTTTAGAAGGAGACAATTTTCAAAGATTGCAGTAATTGTCTATCTTCAACTGGTTAATGCATAAGTCGACCTTTAAAAATCAATATTTAAGATTATGCTAAATAGAGGTAGCCCTTATAAGTTGGGACAACGTTTTACTACATATTCCTTGGGTAAAAATATATCTATTACGTACGGGTGCCTGTTTTTCGAGCTCAAGCAGGGGGCTCTTGTATCCCGTAAGAGATGGAGCACCAGTTAAATTATGACAGAGTGCGCAATCTTATGTTGAAATGCAGAGGCCAAAAAATCTACTTCGCTCTTCTCTGTTCTAAAATATCCTGACACAACTTTTCAGGATATCTTATTTTGTAATAGCGTTTTTAATAGTGATCGTATCGAGATGGGACTTTCACCTTCTCCAGGAACATTTCAAATAAGATCATGCCTGTTAAATCAAATGAAATCACTGAAAACCGTTTCGGGTCTTTATGAACATCTTCACCTATATTTTTCCTGTGGTCATCATATTGGATTTTTACATTTATGGATAGCGCTCCTTTTTCTAATTAAAAAAATATAGTTTCTGCGAAAAGTGCTTTGGACTATAATGTCAAATAAATCATTGACAATTCAATTGAGTTTTCTTGTCTGGCGTGTAAAGTTTTAAATTCTTATTTGTTATCGACAAATTGCGCCTTTCAGGTGAATAAAAGCGAGATATGTACGAAACTTTGCATCGAAACGTGATGGTTACTTGTCAAACATATCTGCAGGTATCCAGAAAGGACGCAGCTGGCTGAAAATTGTTATCTGTCACTTTACACGAATTTAAGTGAACACGGCCGTTTTGTAAGTCCCGAATAACATATAACTTTTTATAAGTAGTAAGTTGCAAATAAATTGCCCTCAGCTAGCACCTCTTAATATGTAATTAATTTTCCTTTAGGTTCAAGATAGGTATTCTGTTTCACATCAGCCAAGGTCACCATCCTGAAGAAAACGATCGACGAATAGCTTTTTGCAGGTTTCTGGTAGATCAATTTAAGTCAAGCCTAAATTTTCCTGATAATGTTATATTCAGAAACCACTGCAAGTTTACAAACTTCGGTATGTTCAGCCGTCATAATGATTATATTTGAGCCATTGAAAATCCTCGAGAACATCAAGTACGTCGGTCACAAGTACGGTTCGGACTAAATGTATAATTGGCCCATACGTTTATAAAGTAAACGTGACTGAAAAGTGAATTATAAGAATAGAGGCGTAGGTTGACCGCGCGGTCACCCGATCTTTTTCTTTAGATTTGTTTCTTTATGTGAGGAAATTATAAAAGAAAAATCACATTTGTCAAACTATACTTGCCGATATCGACAAACTACGCAGAAAAATTACAACCACTTTGAGAACTCAAGTAAGAAGAAGACACGTTTTACGAGCCATACAAAATTTAAGGAAAATAGTTCAATAGTATCTTTAGAAGTAGAAGATAAATCATTCAAACACCTCTTGTGATATTTTGTTTTTCATTTAATTTTTTAAATTGTGTTTCATTGTGAAAACTAGATTTTTCAATAGTACTATTGTTTTTAATTTAAAACTTAATTTACTGGTGCAGTTCAGAGAATTTCAATGTTCAGAGCATTAATTTAGTCAAACTGTCAAATTTTTGTGTAATACACAAATTTGTTTCCAAGGCACTTTCCGCAGAAACTATATTTTTCAATTATCTTAAAAGTTCATGAATTGAACATGTCATGTAATACCACGTTGCCATCGGATAAAATAATTCTTTAAAAATTCTTCAATCCAATATGGCGCCCTTAAAAAAACAACTTGAAGTAATTATTATTGTTATCGACTTTAGCCTGAAGCTTTCACCCTCCCTCAAGGAACATTCGCTCATCCCAGATATCTCAGATACCAAAGAGACTGAACTCCGTGGAGCCCTTTCCAAGTTATCGGGCCCTGAACCACAACGCGACTCATCCTCATTTCCCAGAAATATCCCGGTGTGGGCAGTTGCAAGTATTACCGCCTTTTGCATAACCTTATAAAGATGCTCTCTAAGACACAGTCTCTTAATGTTCTGTCAAATACTCTTAGGAACCACACCAGTTTACGCTATGACTATTGGAATCACTCGAGCACTATCTGCCCTCCACTGTCTCTTCGCTTGTATATCAAGGTCTCTGTACTTAATGACCTTCTCGTTGTACTTTATCTCTAGATTATTAGTATTCGGGATGGCCACATAAATCAGTGTGTCTTGGTTGCAGGACTTATCCACTATTATTTTATCTGGCCTGTTGTGAGTAACTCGTTAGTCTGTGAGCACGCTCCGATCCCAGTACAACCTGTATCCTGAGTTATCTAGAACAGGCTCAGGAGTGCATCTATAGTAGGGCTCCTTACTAAGATTTAAAAGTCCCAGATTCACAGCAAGTTCTTGATGAAGTATTTTTCCAACTGCGTCGCGCCTCTCTTTATACTCTGTTGCAGCAAATGCTTGACATCCTCCGGTGACGTGCTGAATAGTCTCTGATGACTGACACACAAATCTACATTTGTCATCTTGGACCGAATTATCTCCAACTCTATATTTCAGGTAGTTTTTGGTTGGGATGACCTGGTCTTTTATGATCAGCAAAAACCCCTCTGTCTCTGAAAACATCTATCCGGACACCAACCAGTAGTTGGACGCCAATTTCTCGACATGTACCTGGAAGGTCTCATTCAGATGTCGCCCAAAGAGAGGATTTTGCATCCAAGATTGCAGCTTCTCCTGATCAGTACAATGGTGACTTTGTAATTTGCTTCCTTGTAATTGTAGCGGTGTTGAATCATCTACCTCGCATATGGCACGGTGAAGTTCAGAAGTAACCGCCCGCTGGTGGAAATATGTACGTCGGTTGAATATCTGCTGGTCTAACTGTTTACCAATATCCAAGACTCCTCTCCCACCTTGGTGTTTAGGTGGGGGTACACGCTCGGTAGCACTACAGGGGTGATGCTTTTTGGATTTTGTTAGGAGTGTTCGCACCTTCCGTTGCAGATTTCCGATGTCCGTTTTACTCCAGTTCACAATCCCTAATGAATAGCTAAGTGCAGAACATGCATATGTATTAAGAGCTTTAGTCAGATTCATGCCGTTCAGCTGTGATCGCAGCACCTGCTTTGCTCGTTTAGTTTATCATTACCAGATCATTATCAGATCGTTCTTTATTACCGAGTGGCTTATTTTCCGCACTGGCTATATTACCAGATATTGATAACACTTCTCTAGATTCATCGAGGCAATTTGCTGGCCGTTCTGCATTTCATATACACTTGGTTGTATCTTCCCTCTGACTACACACAAGGTGCGACATTTGTCAAGCCCAAACTGCATGTCGATATCTCTGGAAAACCTTCCACGATTTTAAGGAGTTGTTCCAGGGTGGTTCTTTGTGGAGACCATCAGCTTAAGATCATCCAGATACAGCAGATGACTTAGTCTTACTCGCTACCTGCCATTGCTTTTTATAGCAAAGCCATATGTGGTGGAGTACAGGTGGTTTGATAGTGAATTCAATGCGAGGCAGAACCACAATGGAATATACCTCTTCTAATTGGTATCGTGCTGGTTACGATATCATCCTTTTGTACCCGTAACTGAATTCTTGTTCTCCAGGTAGACATTGTATGTTCAGGGTACCTCAGAGTATAAGTATCGATCTTATAAATCTTCAACACACTTGTAAGCCATTCGTATGGAACTGAAACAAATGCCTTTTTGCAATCTACATAGGCAGCAAAGAGATTTCTTCGTCCATTGTAAGCTTGATTGCACACAACCGAATAAATTATTAGCTGTTCTTTGCATCCTTTGGCACACCCTTTTTGCTGGTTTGCGATTATGTTGTTTCGTTCGCAGTGCGTATATATGCGTTTCTCAAGGCAGGATGTGATCAACTTATATAGGGTCGGAAGCCAAGTTATTGGTCGGTATCTTCCAGGGTCTGCAAAACTCTGCTGGTACTTTGGCACAACATACCTGTTTCCTTGTGTGAAAAACAATGGCATCTTCTTTGGGTCAAGTATAACATCATTTATTAACACCGCCGACAGATGATGTGTACAGCCAAATTTCTTCAGCCAAAAATTTTGGACGCCATCAAGCCCGGGTGCCTTCCAATTATGAAGCTCTTTAATAACCTCGAAGACTTCATCTGTGGTAAGTGGCTCATGATGCATCTGTTCATAACTCTGACCAGCTCGGTGTTCTTCGTTACCTCAGCTGGCGCCAATATTGCAGGATGATGTTGTGGATAGTTGACCTTTCCATAACTCTTCAATTTATCCCTTATTTGGAAAAGTATCGGTGGCTCCAATCGTAGCTGAATTAAGCTGATGGTAGAAAGTCCTTTCAGAGCGTTCAAACATCGTATTGTCGCACTTCCTATTGTTACTCACTTTATATCTCCTCAGCCGTTCGGCATATATATATATATATATATATATATATATATATATATATATATATATATATATATATATATATATATATATATATATAGATATACAAAGCTTATGTTTTAGGATGTCCAAACATTCTTGTGAAGTGTGGTTGACTGGATCTTGTGCTGAGTGTTGTCGAACTCGGCCTATTATTTCCTGTACTTGTTTCTGCAATTGTCTTTTCTGTACTTCTCCAATGTATTGCATCAGTTGTCCAATTTCTTTTCGAAGTGTTTCCATTCTACTTATCAACCTGTTTTTTCCAGGGGGGCACTCTTTTACGCGAGTCTTTGTGTTTGGACCTTTGATCAGAAATCCTAATCCCTAAGGTTTTAATTGCTGCAGTTGCTGCACATCTGTGTATGCATGTGCTCCAACGTGTCGATCTCTAGAAGGTGCGATGGCAAAATTATTCTGTTCAAAAGATCCAATATAGTTATCATTATTATTATTATTATATATTATTATGCTTTTATTGTCCCAATTCTTTTCATACATATACAGAGTTATAATAACAAAATAATTTTCATGAAAACAACGGGTAGAGTTCGGAAGAGCCGTTCATGCACTCGACCTAGTAGCTTAAAGTAACAAAAAGAAATGCAATAAATTAAAAAAAAATTAATATGGATTACTACAAAATGTCAGAATAATTCTAAAAAATTGTGATACAAACAAACTTACACTTAAATTAGCTAGCAATGTTTCGGGCAACTTGCGACGCAGCGACAAAAGAGTCGGTCAACATACATCTCACTCACGCATCCTCAGCCCAGACACTCCCTCATGTCTAATACTCACCCATAATACAAATAACACACCCACACCCATGCACACAAAAAGCAGATATGCAAACCTTTTATACATTCATTATAATCACACTCCCGCAACTCATCCTAGTTAAGTTCACATTGGCGTTCAGGTTCGGGAAAAATCAACTTCTCCACCAAAAAGCAATCGCTTAAGATTTCTCTGGAATGCAAGTCTACTCAAATTTCGCAGTTGCAATGGTATCTTGTTATAATATTTGCAGATTAAAAAAGTGCAAGCTATGCAATGCTTATGTCTTGGATTTATATTGTGGACATCAGTACGATACGTCATCTTGTTGCACAAATACTGAGGAGCCTTATTAATAATGATACTGTGAAATAAACCACAACTATGCAACTTAAAACAGCGTTCGATTTTCAGCAAGTTTAATTCCTGAAACTTGGCCGATATATGATCATATTTTCGTAATCCATATTATGCAAGAATTTTGAACACGTTGCAGACGCAGCTTATTTATGTTGGTTAAATACGGTCCATATACAACATCTGCAAAGTTAAATTGACTTAGGACTAACGACTAATATAAAGCAATCTTGTTTTCATAACCCAAGTAGCTCCTGTTAGGATAAAGGAGTGCCAAACTGCTAAACACTCGTTTAATGATTTTATTGACATGAAAAGTAAATGTCAGGTTCTCATCCAGTTCCAAACCCAAATTTTGGCATACTTTTATCAATTCTAGTTGCTGACCACTAATTTCTATACATACTCCACTCTTCCATCGTTTTTTGCAAGTCTTGGATCAAATAGGCTTTCCTGGATTGATATTAAGCCAAAATGTTTCAGAAATTCTAATTAACCTTTCGAAATAAGGATTTATAGTTTGACAAGCGGTGGCAGTATCCAGGGGATCAAACGAGTGGTAGATTTGCTCGTCGTCACCGAAACAGTGAACACTACATCTAGTTACATAATCAGCAAATGATGAGGTGTAAACTGCAAAAAGAAGTGGCGACAAAACCGACCCCTGCGGAATACCTGATGCTATTGGTAAATAATCAGACCTTTCATTTTCAATGACCATCCTATGAAACCTACGCGCGCAGAAGTGATAAAGCCCTATCAGCCAGATCATAATAACGAAAACTAGACAGAAGGAGCTCATGTTTGACTCTGTCAAATGCCATAGAGTACTCTAACAGTGCCAGCAGAGTCTGCTTGCCTCCATCGATTCCCGTCACTATGCCAACAGTAATTGTCAACAAAGCTGTTGCGTAACTGTGATTTACTCTGCAACCAGACTGGTGCTCTGACACAACGTTATTGTTAAAACAAAAGCTTTTAGTTGTTTATGAAGTATCCTTTCAAAAACCTTTGCTATAAGACACAGTTAACTTATCGAACGCAAGTCACTGATCCAGTTAGAAAAACCCTCTTTGATATCGGTATTACATCAGCGTATTTCCAGACTGCTGGATAAACTTGTGCTAGATAATGTTGTTCCTAAAGAAACCGAACGTTTCTTAAGGATTTTTTAACAAGCATGTTATAAATAAAAAGTGTCTGGAGAAGATGAAATTATTCTATCTCGATATTACCACTAGTAAAAAAGTTATAGCAAAAATAAAATATCCTAAAAATTCAGTTTTATTATCAGATTTCAGGAACCAGAAAAGCGAGTTGATCTTTCTTGACATCTATGTTCTCAGTGTCAGATTTTTTTCCTTATCTCTTACGGTTTAGACCAACCCGATGCCTAAGCTGGAAGAGCTGGTACCCTGCATTAAAAATGGGTCTTGCCAAGATACAACCACAGCATAGAACGGTGCTTGTTAGGCTGTTATACAGCTCTTCAAAAGGGTCGCCCTGAATTTTTTACTAAATACGAGTAGATTCGTAATAATTGAGAAAATGTTATCTTCCAAAAATTCTAACTTTATAGAAGTGTTGTTTTGCTGGTTGTTAATTGTTTTGGGATATATTTTCATGTTGTCACAAATATTTTTTTATACTACAAATGCCACGTTTTTTTAACAACTTTACATATTTCTTGTATGCATACAATTTTGACATCTTATATAGCTCTTCCTAATGTCATATTTTTTAAATATCACGTTCTCTTTTGTTTGCGAATGTATCTCAAAATTGCAGTCGAGGTGGAAAGTAGTAATAGTCAAGAATATCATAGAGAAAATAAGTTATTTTAATTAAACTTCCTTATTTATTAACAGATTTTAATTTTTTTACAAATATTTTTTTTATTTTGTTGTTTTATTTCATTACGTACTTACATAATTTCATCTAAAATCCGTTTTTTTAATGTTTGCTCATTTTTGTGTTAAACTCATTTAGAGCCAAGAATATCTCTACAATTTTTAAATTATTTTGTTTTTCTTTTTCAGATACTTCGTACTGCATTAAATAGTTGGTAATTGATACCTGTGAATGTAATTTTCCTGTAAATAAAAAGTATATGAATTATAAAGCTGTTTTTGTTTTTTGTTGTGTTTGGCAGAGCTTCTCAGCATATTATTATCATTATTATTTCTGATTACAGTATGAACAATGTTTTTAAAATTTTTGTGGTTTTATATATATATATATATATATATATATATATATATATATATATATATATATATATATATATATATATATATATATATATATATATATATATATATATATATATATATATATATATATATATATATATATATATATATATATATATATATATATATATATATATATATATATATATATATATATATACTAAGCCATTTAGTTCAAAACTTAATAGGATATTTGAAATCTATCAACGCTGGTCAATTAAGGACGCGAAAATTGGAACTTTAGGGAAATAAAATATGCTTACTACCACACATGTAGATGGAGATGCTGTGTAAAGAAACTTTTCGATCCCCGGATCATTAAAATTGGTTGCGTTTCATTAAGAATTCAATTTCGGTTTAATTTGTTCCTATTAATAATTTTCATAAAATCAACCGCTCTTTTTTTGAGGATAAGTGTAGCATTACATACAAGATATAAACCTTCACAGCTTTTGCAATACAATTTAACACTAGTTTCTTTGGAACATTTTAGAAATTAAAATGGGTACTATTAAAGCATGGTAGTCAGTTTATTGTAAAACATTTGGTTTTAGCGGAAAATACTTGTTTAAAATTTCAAATGGGACAGCCTGTACTTTATTTTACAGTCAGAAAGATTACACATTTTTAGGCAGTTTTTCAAATGTGTGTGTGTGCGGTCATGTCTTGGCTGCGGCTACTCTGGCCATCCGCTCATTTTCTAATATTTTTTTTAATCTCCATCTATGTTCAAATGATGATTCATTAGTTAGTTCGTCAGATCACTACACTTACATAATGGTTTCTAATTTATAAGTAAACATAATACCTTATTCATTTAATATAAACATATATACACACATAATTTTTTTTTTCCTTTTTATGATTATTACTATTATTATTATTTTAATTTATTGGGAAGGTACGGGGACACATATCTTCATGTCTTGGGGCCTATCAAGACAACTTGACTACACACAAGAGGGCCACTAACGGAATGGTATTATACACAAGGAAAGACAGTAGGTAATTTCTAATTCTAATACAGCAATAAATTACAACCTATAAAATAGTTTAAATTACTTAAATAACTAAAGGGCAATACCAATGATAGATATTGTTTACATATATACACATATATTTGTCCACATTCGCAATTATAATCTAATGTTCAGAGATTTAACATGGTCCACAATTGCTTGGTATATCTTATGGTTTTGGGATTGTAATAGTTGTGGTAAATTAAAGGGAAGAGTTATATTCAATCTACAAATTTTTTCTGTAAAAAGAGCAACCTTTTCTTTTTGCAGTTCGCAATTTAGAAGTATATGTTGGCTGTCGCCCAACTCGCCACAATCACACAAAGGACTGCTGCGGAGATTCAGCCGGAAAAGATGCTCCGGTACCAAGGAGTGGTCAAATCGCAATCTACAAATTAGCTTAACAAAAGTTTTATCTACTGTTAGCTTCGTAAACCAAGGTTTAACAGGGATATTAGGTTGTATTGTCTTATAGAAGATTCCCTTAGGATCACTTTTATATTGTGCTAACCATTTGTGTTTGTAGGATCTATTTATAAACGGATATAAATCCTCATAGGGATATTTATAATCTAGCACTTCACCATGTACCAGAGCATCCTTCGCCAACTCGTCCACCCGCTCATTTCCCACTATTCCACAGTGGGCTTTTATCCAAGCAACTGTTACTGTTTTACCCTGATTACAAAGTTCTTTTAAAATTTCTAAAAGTTTAACAAAAAGGTGATTTGTTTTTGTTTTGTGGTTAAAGTTGGCAATCTTGGCAACTGTACTTCTACTATCCGAGAGTATAACGAATTTATTATGATTAATGTTTTTAATTAGATCTAATGCTTCACATATTGCAATTATTTCAGCTGACGCAATACTAAAATATGGCTTTAATTTGCCTTTTACTGCAACATCGATTTGTGGGTCAAAAATTGCCATTGCTGTATTGTGTTCTGATTTGGAACCGTCTGTATACAACTGGTAGGCATTTGGAAAATGGTCTTTCATGTCACCTTCAAATATACTGTTTCTAATTTTAAGGGGAAAATTAGAATAGTCTGGAAGATATCTTGTATTTATTTTTTCTTGATCTAAGTTTATTTGGTATATCGGGTTGATGTAATTCATTTGAATTTCGTCCCTTATGGGTATAACCTGTTCTGTATAACATTCCACTGACAGACGACTTTTTTTATTGACCCAATAAGGGCTTGTTAAATCACATATCAATAGTATATGTATTTTGGAAAGAAGCAAACTATTTTTGGACTGTAGTTTTAATAGAAATCGAGATGTTAAAATTTTTCGTCTAATTTCAATGGGAACTTCGACGCATTCACATAAAAGATTTGATATCGGAGTGCTTTTCAGTGCACCTGTACATAAACGTAGGCACCTGTTTTGCAGGACACTTAATCTGTTCAGGTGAGTTTTAGCAGCATGATCATAAAAAGTACACCCATAATCCATTGTAGATCTTATAAACGATTTATAAATCATAAGTGATATATGCGTATCGGCTCCCCACGAAACATGTGTTGTTGCTCTTAAGATGTTTATACCCTTTTCACATCTACTAATTATTTTATTGATATGGTCTCTCCACAACAGTTTTCTGTCCAACTTGATACCCAGAAAGGTCACTGTAGATTCGATATTGTATTGGACCTCGTTCAATATTACTGGTGACTTTGGGCTTTGGTGCTTCCTATTAAAGACACATATATGGCTTTTTGAAGTTGAAATATTTAACCCAACTGCAGTCAAATATCGATTGACATTTGCTATAGATTTTTCTAGCGATTTTAATCCCTGTTCTTCTTTGCAATTGTCGACATATAAACATAAGTCATCAGCGAATTGTAATATCCTTGTTTGCAGATCTATTGTTTTGTGAAGATCGTGGGTGTATATGAGATACAGAATTGGGCTTAATATACTACCTTGTGGCAACCCCCTACTTGTAGTTCGTGGCCCCTTAAGTTCATTATTGACACTAAGATATATCTCCCTGTCTTCATACAATGATACGATTTTGGCCGCTATTGACTTGGGAACCCCTATATCGCACAATTTTGCGTACAGAATATCCAAAATAACATTATCGTATGCACTCTCGATGTCAAGAAAGGCAGCGACTACCATATTTCCATTAGTAAAGGACAGTTCAATATCAGTGACCAAATGAGCGATGCTCTCTGTTGTTGAGTAACCCTTTCTGAACCCAAACTGTGTTTCTGACAAAATTTGATTGCTTTCCAGCCATTTTTCCAAGCGAAATTTAATCATACGTTCAAATGTTTTTAGAACGCATGATGCTAATGAAATTCCTCTATATGAGTTTACGCTGTCTGGTGGTTTTCCATTTTTGAGGAAATTAAGTACTAAATATATTTTCCATGATCGTGGTATATAATTACTAGTATATATATAGTTGAAGATTTCTAGCAACTTATCTTTAGCACTTTGTGAAAGATTAGCTAACATAGCATAATGTACATTATCAAGCCCTGGTGCAGAGTTATTACTGCTTTTCAGACTATAATTGAGTTCCCCAATACTAAAGGCCTTGCTCAGAGGGTGCGGTACATTAGAAATAAAACTATTTTTGTTCGTGTGGTTTAAGACAAATGGTGGTGCTAGCTTGTCTAACATTTCTTCTGCCCATTCCGGATCATTGGGAAGCGCACGACAAACTGGTACACTGTTAATTTTCTTTATTTGGGTCCAGATGTCCGATATTTTTGTACTTCTGTTCAATTTTTCACAAAACTCTCTCCAACTTCTTCTTTTACTAACTAAGACTATTCGTTTTACAACTGCAGAACGTTTTTTAAATTCTATGAAATTTTGCGCTGAAGGGTTTCGTTTATATCTTTGAAATGCTTCTTTCTTTTCTTGAATAGCTAACTTACATTCTTGATTCCACCATAATTTCCTGAATTTATTTACTTTCACTCTTGCCTTCTCTGGTATCGACTCATAACTCGCCAACAATATATTATTTAAAAATTTCTCATAATCAAAATTTTGCTGATTATTTAGACAGTAATCGTCAACCAGAGAAGTAAAGAGTTGCCAATTTGCCTCATTTAATTTCCACCTAATTCTACTATCTACATACGTTTCATTATTACCGTCTGTTGGGTCATTTAAACATGTAAAGGTTATAGCATAGTGATCTGATCCGAGAGCATCATCATGGGTTTGCCATGTAAAAAGTGAAGCTAAATCTGCTGTGCAGATTGTCAGATCAACCGCTGAACCATTGATGGAGCCTGGTTTGCGAATCAAAGTTTCGCATCCCGTATTAAGTATAACTAAACGGCATTCTTCTAAAGCAAGTAACAAATTTTGACCTGCAGTATCGTTCCATCCACAACCCCAGGCCATAGAGTGACTGTTATAGTCGCCGCCAATAACAAACGGTCTTTTAAGATTGCTAAAAAATTGTACCCAGGCAATAATCGATACTCTTGTGGATGGTTTAACATAAATAGAATAAAGATATATACATTTTTGTCTGTTTATAATAACCTTGACACCCACACACATCACGTCAGTCGGCTGATGGTCGACTGGTATTTCTGAGAAAAGTATATTATGTTTTAATATTATTGCAACACCACCACGGCCATCATTCCTGTCGCCGCGGATCGTATTATAACCATTTACTGTAAAATTATAAGTGGATCTTAACCATGTTTCACTTATTAATGCTATATTTATCTTATGATCAAATATAAATTTTTCAAATTCCCCTTTATTTGAATAAATTGATCTAGCATTCCACTGCATCACATTAAACTCGAATTTTGTTGTTTAAGAATTAACGATACTTTGTCTTTTAATTCGTCCCCCGTAATTTTTACTGCCCCACTTATTAGGTTTTTAATTAATTCTAATAAAGAATTGCAAATTTTTTCTGTATGATTACCTTCCCGGAAATTGTAATGATATAGGGGAGGGTATGGATTTACTACAGGACGCGATAAGATGTTTGGAGTTGATAAAATTTGATTATGAGCTAACAATGTTGGATTATCTCCAACTACAGTGTTATCAGGTCGTTTCCGTTTAGTAGTGCTGACAGTTATGTAACTACTGTTTCTAGAACTGCTCTGGTTATACCTTGGTTCACTATTTTGATTATTTTTTGTTGCATTGGCGTAGCTATTTTGAAATTTGTTTGCAGCGTCTTTGTATGAAATATTTTCTGTGCCCATAATAATTTTAATATTTTTTTGTTTATTAAATTCTGGACATTGTTTTCTGTCTGTCGCCTCATGATCACCACCACAAGAAATACACCGAGGTGGTTCCTGCGATATGCATTCCAAGACCGGATGATCGCCCCCGCATTTTTTGCATCGATCTCTTCCTTTACATTGAGCTCTTATATGACCGTACTTAAAGCATTTATTACATTGAATTACCCTTTGTATGTAAGGCTCAACTTCAAAACGCAGCTTTTCAATAAAAACGTGCGATGGTAAATATTTAGTTTTAAATGATACTAATATAGTAGATGTAGGTACATATTCTGGAATTCCATCTTTTATTATTTTACGGTTCATACGGCGAACGTTTAGTATGGGTATGGAATTTATAGTTTGTATAAGAGATTCTAATTCTTTTTCAGTTATATCTAAGTCTATCCCTCTTATTATTCCTTGTCTCCTCACGAGAAATTGAGGAATATATACTTCATAATTTTTGTTAGCTAATAATTCCGATAAAATTAATTTATTTGCGCTTTTAACTGTGCGTAATTCAATTTTTAACCTATTTACGCCTACGCTAGTTATATAGCTAATCGAGTCACCTAAGTCCTGCACGCAACTCTTGATCATCCTAGCTACACCAATTCTATTCATTCTTCCAATATTACCTGTTTTACTTTGTATATATATTATATACGGGCCAGTATCTCTGTCAGAATAAAGATATTTCGTTTTGTTTATTTCTCGGTTCTCGATTGTTTTTCCTGTATGTGATTTATCAATCGTCTGTTCAAGAGATAATGACCCGTATACATTTTCACCTGCGTTAAAATGTTTTTGATTATTATTTGTTTGTAAATTTAAATTAGAATTATTAGTTTTATTACTTACCAATTCTTCCTTGCTCGTCATTTGTAAGGTGTTTGTAACTGTATTTTTTAAGATTGAGGCTGAACTTTCGCCTATATTAAGATTTGTGTTTACCTGCTGTGTATTTTTTTGTTTTTCCGTTACCTCTTCGTTATCCAACTCCATGATCCAGTCAAGGGTGCCTCCCTTGTCCGGCGGGACTCTTTTATATTCTTTATTCATATTTTTTTCACTTATTATTAAGCTTATTCACTCACTAAGAACAGGAATATCACTCGCTATGACCGTTCACCTCGAAAGCCTGCGCGCGAGTGTTGTCGTTGCTCTTAAAAATGCAGTTTTTCAAATACAATCATATGATAAAAATTGAAACTGTATAAAGATAATAGCAAATACTATATAATGACAATACAGGACACTCCTGTTTATTTCGTGTTTCAAAAATATCAGCGGCACTAGCTGATAGTACTGATGTTACGTCGTTCGAGATCGTTTAACACTAGCAATTGCTGGTGTTTAACTGTGTATAATTAAGTTTGAGCTGTGTTTTTTTACAATGAATGTTAGTGGTTGGGTGTGTGTAATCTATAATTGTTCAAATTATAACGTGCTAAATATATCAAAGACATTTCCAAAGGAACGTGAATGTGATTTGAAGCAGAAGATAAATTCAGAATCACTTTTATGCCAATATGTACAGTTCGCAGAAGATAATTTATTGTGTGATATTTACCATCATGTACCTATTTACAGATAAACTTCGTAAACGGATGGTTGAAATGCTTCAATCACACCTTGTCTTCAAATTTTTTAAATATATACTAAGCATAAAACATATTACCCGAACCAACAATCGTGAAATTTCGGCCACAAATATCGCAAATGACAGACAACATGAAATTAAAAATTTGCCAAATGATTGTTATTTAACTGGGGGATTTAATCAATTTTTAAAAGACAATATATTTGTAGCTTGATGAACGGCCCCAAATACAGTTTTAGAATAAAAGTGTAGCATAATATAGTGGAAATGTAAACAAAAGCAAGTCAAGTCTCTATAAAAATGGTTTTGAAACAGTTTGTTCTTTTAACTTTAAACATAAGACATCATCTTAGATCGAAACAGTCGTCTTTCAAATGACAATTCTATTAATTCTGTAATTAATTATTCCATTTACTTTTAATATAATATAAAATATCTCGAGGCATGAAGTATCATGTAAACAAAACGTTAATTAACGTATGCTTAGCTAGCTCAGGGTTCGCTTGCTTGTATTCTACGCAGAAGGTTCCAAAATCGATTCCTGCTCGATGAATGTATAGTTTTTGTTGTTTAACCTTGACATTTGGAGAAACAATAGTGTACAGACCAGACTACCCGAACCAGCAATCGTGAAATCTCGACCGCAATTATGGAAAATGACATGAAATTTAAAATTTGCCAAGTGATTGTTATTTAACTGAGGGATTCAATCAGTTATTAAAATACACTAAATTTGTAGCTTTATTAACAGCCCCAAATACAGTTTTAGCGCAGCATGGATATATTATGCTGTGGTATATTATAGCAGAAATGTAAACAAAGTCAAACTAAGTCTATATAAAAATGATTCTAAAATAGTTTCTTTTATTTTAAACATAAGACGTCATATAAGGCTGAAACAGTCGTGGGATGTTTTTCAATGGTAACTCCACTAATTCTGTAATTGTTACGTATACTTTGAATATAATATCCCGGGCATGAAGCCGATCTAAAGTAATACACAAATAAAACGTTGGTTGACGTGTGCCTAGATGGCGCAGGGGGCATCGCGCTTGCCTCCTAAGCAGAAGGTTACGCGATCGAATCCAGCTCTATGAATATATGTTTTTTATGTTGACATTTGGAGAAGCAATAGTGCACAGATTTCATACGTTTTAAAGAAGATCTTATTTTTGTTTAAAACGCCTAAATAAGTTTGTCACCTTTGAATCTAAAATTATAATTTTGTTATTGTTGATATTGAAAAAACCGGTTTGATTAGGTTGACTAAAATGAAACCATACTGGCGATTAATAAGGAAAAATAACTGCTACGTTTATAATTTGGCAGATACTTTACTTTTCTAAATATGAATTAAGTTTCCTTCTGGAAATCTTCTGTATCACTTTAATGACATTTGTAATATACGTTTCTTTTAAAGAAACTTACACCCTCTACAGATATAGCAAAATTTAGTTCTGTAGCTTCATAGAAAATTGATTGTTGGGCATTTTTCTCAAAAGAAGTTAGAAATCAAGATTTTTTGATAGTATAGAGATATTGATGGTAACACTTTCGAAATAATTCTTCAAATGTGCGCGTACTAGGACCTCTAAAATCGATCTTCAAGGCCTGTGTAAGTTTAAGGTATTAACTTTACTAATATGCCGTATAATACTAGTGTACAATTCTTATGAAAATTCGCTACTATAACGCACTTGCTGCGTCCCGAATTTTTTTAAAATTTACCTGTTCTACTTACCATAACTACGACTCACGTGTGTTTGTGTGTGATGTTGGTATTTTGGCTGCGGTGTTTACACCATTCGCGCATTTACCTATTTTCTTGTCTCGGATCTATATGGCATATATACAGTGTGTTCCTAAATTGTTGCGAAAAATTTTACAGGGTGATTCTTTGGCGAAAAATATGGGGTGTCTTTCTTATAAAGTTTTTCTTGAAACCCCTTCTCATCCAAGTTACAGCCCTTTGAAATTTTGGCAAAAAAAAAGTTTTCATTAAATTTCTCCGTTATGGAATAATTTTAAAAAACGAAATTTTGCAGATGCATAAGGCTAACCAAGAGACAGTTTTAAAAGGATTTTATAACCCTCTAATGTTATCACAAGAGGGTGAAAAAAACCTACCCCTACATTATTTTTATCAGTACTTTATATTGTGTGTACCGTTTTCTATTTAAAAAAAATGACTTAGAAAGAAGGATTCATTTATCAACTTTTTTATGTCTTGACATTTTCTCATAAAATTGTTAGTTTCATCACAAAAAAATAAAATATTACTCAGATCGATGTCACATGTATTTACAGAGTGGTTGTTATTTGCTGAAAAAAACAAGTACGTGGTAGGCTGTCAAATAACATCATAATTACACTAATATGTTAATATTGTTCTGACTTTTACTATTTTCCAAAAATTAATAATAAGAAACAACAACTAGGTATTGTACTACTATTTAATAATTAATAATTAACAAACTAAGAAACGAAAAGAAATATTAACAAAATGTCAGTACGTATCATCATAATAAATGTTGAAAATGCCCCTCTTCGGAGAGAACGCATGACTCTAGTCTGTTTCTCATTGAACTTCGTATTCTATGAAAAATACCGGGTGTGTTTCTTATAATATCACATGATGCGATAATATGATTTCTGAGGTCATCGATGTTTGTAACAGGACTTGAATAAACTAAGGTTTTCAGAAAACCCCACAGGCAAAAACCCAACGGATTCAATTCAGGAGATCGGGCAGGCCAATTCTGTGGGCCTCCTCGACCTATCCAACGATTTGGGTAAACTTCGTTCAAGTAGTTACGAGCGTTGATATTAAAATGAGCTGGAGCCCCGTCATGCATGTACCACATTTGTTGTCTAATTTGTAAAGGAATATTTTCACTTATTTGTTCTAAGTGTTTAAAAAATTCTCGATAGATTGACAGTAACCAGAACAATTAATATTAGTGTAATTATGACGTTATTTGACAGCCTACCGCGTACTTGATTTTTCAGCAAATAACAACCACTTTGTAAATTCATGTGACATCGATCTGAGTAATATTTTATTTTTTTGTGATGAAACTAACAATTTTATGAGAAAATGTCAAGACATAAAAAAGTTGTTAAATGAATCCTTCTTTCTAACTTATTTTTTTAAATAGAAAACTGCACACACAATAAAAAGTACTGATAAAAAATAATGTAAGGGTAGGTTTTTTTCACCCTCTTGTGATAACATTAGAGGGTTATAAAATCCTTATAAAACTGTCATTTTGTTAGCCTTATGCATCTGCACAATTTCGTTTTTTAAAATTATTCCATAACGGAGAAATGTAATGAAAACTTTTTTTGCCAAAATTTCAAAGGGGTGTAACTTGGAGGAGAAGGGGTTTCAAGAAAAACTTTATAAAAAAGACCCCCCTTATTTTTCTCCAAAGAATCACCCTGTAAAATTTTTCGCATCAATTTGGAAACACCCTGTATATTCTACTTTTGTTGTCATAACACCGGCATTTTAAAAAATTAACATTACATCTTAAACCTTTTCCTGTCCATAAATCATTTACTTTTGTATTCAACTAAGACTCACAAATTATTTAACTACCCTAAAGTGGTTAATTAAAACTAAAATATGAGGAGTTAAAAATGTCTAGACAAATAACCACGTATTGGAAAAAAAATTATTATAATTATGAACTGATGCCAGGATAAACGTATGCATCTTTAAAGTGCCCTCCAAATAAACCTTTGTTCTTGTTTACGGACGTCACAAACAGAAGCGTGGGTATGATCGTCTGGGGCGTACAAACTGTGACGTCAGTTAACGCCCTCAAATATTTCGGATCAATATGATGTTCCTACCGTTTATGAAAATTAGCAAATTTGGGTCGTAATAGCTAGTTAAAGCGATAAATCGTGAGATGACGTGCGCTGTTGCTTTTCCGTTTAATTAGTACATAATGCTGAAAGTTTGACATCCCACATATCGATGATTGACATCTAATCATCAGCGTGACATTTTCATTCTTTTGTGATTTATGTCCCCGTCATTCCTCTTCGTTAATATGGTGAAATACAACAAGATATCATTATTTTATCCAAAAGAACTAACTTTCTCAGACCAAAATTAATCAAACAAAAGTCTTGACGCAGCAAGTGCGTTATGGTGGCTAATTTTCATAGAAATTTGGTTTGTTTTAAAGAAAGAGTTATTAAGTTCATAACTTAAAATTTCGGGACGCAGCAAGTGCGTTATAGTAGTGAATTTGCATAAGAATTGTGCACTATTAGCACGGCATATTAGTAAAATTAATACTTTAAATTGCGCTCATTTGAAGAATTTTTTTGAAAGCTTACCAACGATCAAGACAGGAGACCGATACACACGACACAGTCCGAGAACACAACCAATCAGAGAGCGGTAAACCAACCAAGAGAGGCTCAACACGCAGGTGTCGCGTACAGTCTCAGACATAGACCGCACAGGAACGATTACAGTCGGTAGCGTGCTGATGATGAACCGGGACGGTTCGAAACTGCAGTCTACGTAAACTAATAAAAAAATCACAAAACGTAACGACTTAAATATTTTAGATTTTTTCTTTTGGGGATTTATGAAAAGTGCAGCTTATGCGACACCAGTACAAACTCGGTAGGAACAACGGGCACGTATTGTGGAAGCGCCAAATCTGGTTAGACAAGATATTGGCGTTTTGTCGAGAGCAAGACAACCTTTTCTGCAACGCACAGCTTTGTGTATAGAAGTAAGCATCTGCTACGGAGTTTAATACTTTCTTAATTTAATAAATGTTCTTTTCCATTTCTGTTCAATATTTTATATTAATTCATTGTATCCACAAACCTAAGTCAAAATGTACCTTTTTCTCTTTTATTTAATAAAACTCTGAAATTTATTGCTTCACAATTTACACTGCTGTTGACGACTTTTGCTGTATCCAGAGTAACGTAAACCTTTAGTTTAAAAATCTAAATTTATACTTGTGCGTGAACAAACAATTCGCGATTTTTCTCGAAAACTGTACATACTATGGAAATTATAACACTCAGAGTGCCCCCACGCGGTCCACTTCTTCACATAATAAATCGGATTATGCGTTTTTCTTCAAATGCTGTTAATATTTGCATGTGTAGAAATTTTGAAAATCTTATCTTTAGCCGTTTTAAAGATAATCAAGGAAAATCGCTTTAAGCGTAACAAATTTAACACCCTTTATCTCAGTATCACGACCTTAAAATAAAAAATGTTATACAAACTACCGCCACTATTTTTTGAAGCGCGACTCACAACCAATTTTTGGAAGTATAATAAGGACACCCTATATATATATATATATATATATATATATATATATATATATATATATATATATATATATATATATATAGGGT
The DNA here is from genome assembly GCA_964006375.1 of Tillus elongatus. Taxonomy (NCBI): domain Eukaryota; kingdom Metazoa; phylum Arthropoda; class Insecta; order Coleoptera; family Cleridae; genus Tillus; species Tillus elongatus. The sequence goes on from OZ023264.1 coordinate 128,791,871, forward strand.
GGCACATTGAAAACGAAACAGACCGATTTGCGTCCAGAGAAATTTTTTTTTTAAAACGCTGAAACACGTTAATTTTAATATTGCGGGGGACATGTTTTGACATAAAACTCAACTTTGTCACATCAACCCCTTAAGGGTGGTGATAACAACCCTTATATTTTAAATAGGGGACATGGGTCGAGTGTTACATCATTTGAAAGCTTTTTCCTTTCTGAATTCAGCACACTAATCTTTTTGGAAGTTTTATCAACTCGTTTAAAAATTATTCACAGTTGAAAATGAAAAAACGCATTTCACTCATTCCAATAAGAAATGTGCTGATAGTCAATGTTTTGTTGGTTTGTAAACAAAAAATTGACTATCAGAACATTTTATATCGGAATGAGAGAAATGCGGTTTATTATTTCAGTTTATCGGTCGGTTTGATACTTAATAGTACTACCGAAAATTAATTTCACAATTGTGTATTCTGTAGAAGAAAGAGTTGAAATAATTACTCTTTTTTTCAAAAACGATGACCGTGCCAACCGTACCGCAAATTTGTTTAATGAACGACATCCGAACAGACATGTTAAGAGAAAATACATTTTGGAGTTAGTTGCAAAGTTTCGACAAAGTGGTTCAGTACCCAACAAAAAACGGGATCCTGAACGCGAATTTCCGGTTAGAAATGAGACTACTGAGATTGAAGTTTTAGGACAAATTGCTGCAGACCCAACTTTGAGCACGAGAAAATTGGTCACTGTTTCAAACATCAAAAGAAGAACTATTCAGAGAATATTGAAGCATCATAAATTTCACCCGTATAGAATTCATCTTGTACAACAACTGAATGAAGATCATTTTGATCGGCGGCTGGAGTTTTGTGAAGTTATGACTGCAGGAATAGCTGATAACGGGAATTTTCTGTTCAATATCTGTTTTTCAGACGAGTGTACGTTTTTATTAAACTCTACAGTCAATCATCATAATTGTCGTTATTGGGCAGATAATAATCTAAGAAATTTTCACGAAGTCCACACTCAAACTCCAGAGAAATTGAATGTATGGACTGGCATTTTAGGAGACCGTTTAATCGGACCAATTTTTCTTGATGGCAATTTGAGTGGCGAAACGTATCTGGAGTTACTAGAAGATATCGTTTACCCTCTACTAATTGACATTGTTGAAAATGATGATCGCTATCAAGAAAATAAATTAGTGTTTCAACAAGATGGAGCTCCTCCGCATTTTTCACAACGTGTTAGGGAGTTTTTGAACAAAGAGTTTCCATAGTAATGGATTGGGCGTAGAGGTGCTATCGAGTGACCCCCTAGATTACCGGATTTAACTCCTTTAGACTTCTTTCTATGGGGCCATTTAAAGAGTAGAATTTCCTCAACAGAACCGGAGTCTTTGGATAAATTACGACGACGCATTGTTGAAGAATGCCGTCTAATAACTCCACAAATGCTCCAGGATGTCAGAGCTCGTTTTGTACAAAATTTGTACTTTTGTATGGAAGCTGGTGGTCAACAATTTGAACACTTACTTAACTGAATAAACATTGTTGAACGTTTGGCTTTGTTTTTTAGTTTTTTAACGAAAATTTGACTAATTAGTGCATTTCTTATCACAATGAATGAAATACGTTCTTGCAACTCCAACTGCGAATAATTTTAAACGAGTTGATAAAACTTCCAAAAAAAAAAATTGTGTGCTGAATTCAAAAAAGAAAGAGCTTTCAAATGATGTACCATTCGACCCATATCCCCTATTTAAAATATAAGGGTTGTTATCACCACCTTTAAGGGGTTGATGTAAAAAAGTTGAGTTTTATGTCAAAACATGTCCCCTTAATATTAAAAATGACGTGTTTCAGCGTTTCTTAAAAAAAATATATCTGGACGCAAATCGGTCTGTTTCGTTTTCAATGCGCCAGCCTGTATATATGAGTGTGTAAGGATACTGTGGAGGAGTGTGTATGTGTATGTGGATGGATGTGTAGGGGGAAAATGATTACACATAATATGTATGGGAGACATGTGTAGAAATGTGTAGCTTTTTGCATGTTTGAAAGTGCAGGGTATGCGTATGTTTATACGAGTGTTTATGTTATAGAGGAGAATGAATACGAGGATAATTATGCGATGACAGTGCATGAATCAACTTATGACGATGTAAGCAACTGTGCTGACGTACTAGCAGCACGGGATAACAGGGTGTTTAAAAAAGGATTCAATAATTGTAAATCCGTGAAGGTTTCTAATGTAGATTCCGAAGGTTTGTTGTTTGTACCTATTGACTCTGTATTAATTTTTGTCGTACCTTATCGACCGTATATTTCCGCGACTATGGCCAATCACCGACGCCAGGGAGCAGTTTCATCTCACTATTCTGGAAATTTTGCCGAACCCCTGCCTTCCTGTAAGAAGGATAGGAATGTTTAACGTGCCCAACTTTTTTTTTATGTCAACAACACACCACGAGGGCTTACAGCCTAAATACTATCATAGCGTGGGTGTCGACAAGGAGCAAAGAGGCAACCTGTTAATTCTGGATTTGAAGGTTTGGAGGTTCGGGGGAGAAGGAAAAACATGTGCCGGCAAGGAATTCCACAACTTGGAAGTCCTCGGGACAAAAGAGCGGGCATAACAAGATGTTCTATGTCTGGTGACCTAGACAGTAAAAGGGTGCATTCGCTCTGTTCCCCTGATAGATCTATTGGGGGCAACAGGTGGAGGAACTATGGAAGAAAGCTCCTCTGAGCAGTGCCCGTGCAGATATCTATAAAATACAGAGAGGTCACCAACGGCACGTCGGTGGGCAAGGGATGGCAGCCTTTGGGTGAGGGTAGGGTCACCGATGAGTCGTATAGCTCTTTTTTGAACGGAGTTCAGGATAGCGAGTGTAGAAGCGGCAGCAGCACCCCAGATGTGGAAGCAGTATTCGAGGTTTGGTCTTATTTGTGAAGTATATAAGGTATAAAGATTAGCTGGTGAAAAGTATTTACGAGCCCGGAAGAGGAAACCTAATTTCTTAGCAGCCGCTTCTGCAATTGATGTGACATGTTGGTGCCAATTGAGATTTAGATCCACAGAAATGCCAACAAGTGAAAAGGACTCATTACTTTGAATAACTTGGTTGTTTATTGTGATGGGTCTAGGGCTGGTGTAACTCTTATGAGAAAGAAAGCAAGACTGTGATTTGGTGGGGTTGAATTGTACAAGATTTATACTTCCCTAGTCTAATATTTTTTGGAGTTCCACGGAGATAGAACCCTCCATGAGTCTGCGATCCTCATCTAATTGGGCTAAAGAGACAGGCTTAGAATATTGTATATTTGAGTGGAGGGTGCTGTCGTTAGCGTAACTGTGAACTGGGTTGGATGTGCTAGAGAGGAGGTCATTGATGCGGAGAAGAAACAAAGTAGGGGCTAAAGCTAAACCTTGAGAAACTCCTGCATTAATTGGATACAGTTTAGAGGAATGGCCATCCACGACAACAGAAATGCTCCGGTTGTAAAGGAAATTTGCTGTTCACGTACAGAGTTTTGGTGGTAGGCCATAGGCCGGTAGTTTATTAAGCAGCGCTGTGTGCCAGACCTGGTCGAATGCTTTGGATATGTCTAGAGCGACAATATGGGATTCACCGTGTAGTTCCACAGACTTGTTCCAAGAATGGGTTACAAGGGAAAGGAGGACGGCAGTTGATCTGCGCTGACGGCATCCATACTGCCTGTCGTGGATTAGACTGTGTTTTTCAAGAAATTTTAGTAATTCGGTGTTTATACACTTTTCCATCACTTTAAAGACAACTGAAAGGAAATAAATAGTCCTGTAGTTGCTAGAAAGCGCTTTGGATCCTTTCTTGGGGACGGCTTGTACTCGAGCAGTTTTCCAGTTACTAGGTAATATGCCTCTATTGTAAGATGTCTAAAACAGACGAGTCAGGACAGGAGCAAGTTCTGGTGCGCATTTTTTGAGAACAATTGCTGGGATCTCATCAAGGCCAGAAGCTTTCCTGTTATTAAGAGAAGAAAGCATCTTTCGTACCTTTTTAGTTTTGAAAATGATATCCGTCATTTTATGCGCGACATTGGGGACTGTTGGTGGTTGAACATTTGGAGGTGGATTGAGAGTAGAAATGCCGGCGAACATTCAAAAAGTTCAGCCTTGTCCAGGGCGGTCGAAACAGTTTCATCCCCTGAGACAAGAGGTGGGAACGTGCTCTTGCAGAAATTATTTGCAATAGATTCAGCAAGAGTCCAGAAGGGTTTGCTGCCGCTGGAGCTTAAAAGAACTTTGTTTTTGATGTGATTGTTAAATGAGTTTTTTGCCTCAGAAAGAATGCGGACAGAGCGGTATCTTACGTCGTTAAATGCTTGACGGTTTTCTTGACTGGGATTGTGTAGAAGCTTTTTGTGAGCTTTGACCTTTTCAAGTCTGGCTTTGTCACAGGATTTAGAGAACCAAGGCTTTTGAGTGGCTGCAGAGGTTTTCTGTGTACGTGGAATAAATAATTCCATGCCAGCTTGGATAATTTCGGTGACGTTTTGTGAGATATCAGAGGGGTCAGGATGAGAGAAGCAGACAGACGCCCATGGAAATGAGGAAAAATAATCTCGCATTCCGTCCCAGTTCGCAGAGTTGTAGTGCCAAACGATACGTGGGTGTGATGACTGTGTAACCTCGGGTTGCATTGCGCAGGAAGCAGTGACCATGCCGTGGTCTGAGAGACCCAGGTGGGCGGTGACTGATATCTTATAACAGCCAGGATTGTTAGTAAGAAGGAGAGCCAAAGGATTTGAGCTGTGTGTTGGGATGCGAGGAAAGTAAGTAGGTTGCTTAACCATATTGGCTAAAGAATCGCTGACTGCAAAGGCCCCCGCTACTCTTCCCTGTGAATCGGTTTTTGAAGATCCTAGCCATTCCTTATTATGGACATTGAAGTCACCAAGAATAGTGACCTCGGAGGAAGGATAGTCAGAAATCAGATGGTCGTTTTTTTCAGAAAGGTAGTCAAAGAGCTGGACAAAGTTGTTGTCAGAAGGTGACCAGTAAATGCAGCAGATGAATTTAGTTGAAGTCCTGAGAGAGAGTTTTATCCATAGTATGTCTTTTCTTCCAGATTCTAAATTGGGGAGTCTGGTGCAGGGTAGATTGCTGCAGACGTAGGCGCACACGCCTCCATGCATTCTAAATGAAGTAAGGAGCTCATACCCCGGGAAATGGTGATTAGTGGCTGTTTTGGCACTGATTTGAGTTTCGGTGAGAAAGAGGAGTTGGGGCCTATTAGCCTGGAGGAAATGGTGGACGGAGTTCAGGTTAGAATTTAGGCCACATATATTCTTGTTAAATCTTGATGCTGGCGCCCCCTGTACACCCCTCTCCCGGAGATCCGAATGGAGGGGTATTTTACCTCCGGAATCTTTTGTACAAGGAGGAGCCATCATCATTTTTGCTTATGAGGGAAACCGACTCATACACCAGAACCGGAAACGTCCGTTGGGACTTCACCGGCCCTTTGATGTAAGGGGTGGTACCTCCTCGGGCGTGAAAAAAATCCTTTACTATCACGTAAAGGAAAATTTCACTATCACCTACCTACATTGCATGGACACGGGACTGACGGATCTACGCCTCCTCGGAAACGCGCAACTGCAGATATTCAACTTGTTCAAATACAATACCATCTTCCTACTTTACCATCGAGACTCTCTCTCTCCCTCTCTCTATTAGTTGTTTTTAAATATAATCTAACTTAATTGTATTTCGTACTATTTAACTACAGCTCACGTACAATTATATCTAACTTCAGTGAGCGTTAATTTATCTTTATCATCCTTATAAGTACAATTTGGAGAACCCAATTCATCACAATACAGTATTGGGTTCTCCAAATTGTACTTATCAGTGCTCATTACAGGTTACAAACTTCACTCATTTTATCATTCTGTATTCCTTGGCTTGCTTTGCTTTGTTATGTGCATTATTATTATTATTTTCCTATATTAAATATACTAAATGTAGTTGGCTTGCTTTGTTATCGTATAAAATTTCGAGTTGGTGACTAAACTATTATCATTAGTATTATTGGAGAATGAATAAAGCTGGATTGGATTAAAGGAGTAAATGCATGATTTTTAATTTACATATATAAAAATCAAAGTAGGTACCAGAATAGATATTAACGAATAAATAAAAAACTAAGTGAGATGTAAGACACGCTTTTTGTACGTGTCGCCATCTCGTTGCGAAACCAAGTAGTAGGTTGTTACGGCAGCTCCAAATAACATAATGTTAAAAAACAGAGACTGTGTACAACCAACTAACAATTTAGTAAATTGTCAGTTTTGGCCCATTTCTTCCCCACTATAGGGACAAAGTATGTAAGGCTAGATGTATTCTCACCACAATTAGAACCGCAGACCGGTTTCTTTCTAATTAGAGCTCGTCAGTACGGTATACTAATTGCAGCGAAAATACACATATAAAGTGATACGGCTATGGTAGCCAGCCTTGCAAAACTAAGCCAGATGTAAGTCACGCTTCCTACACGTGTCGCCATCTCGTTGCGGAACCAAGTAGTATGTTGTCACGACAGCTCCAAATAACACAGAATGTTAAAAAGTAGAGACTGTGTACAACCAACTAAGAATTTAGTAAATTGTCAGCCCTGACCCATTTCTTCCCCGATATAGGGACAAAGTATGTAAGGTTAGATGTATTCTTACCACAACTGGAACCGTAGACCGGTTTCGCTCTAATTAGAGCTCATCAGTATGGCATACTAATTGCAGCGAAAATACACCTATAAAGTAATACGGCTATGATAGCCAGCCTCGAAAAACTAAGTGAGATGTAAGACACGCTTTTTACACGTGTCGCCATCGCGTTGCGGAACCAAGTAGTATGTTGTCACGGCAGCTCCAAATAACACAGAATGTAAAAAAATAGAGACTGTACAACCCACTAACACTTTAGTGAATTCAACCGGGCCTATTTCTTCCCCAATATATTAGAGCGAAACCGGTCTACGGTTCTAATTGTGGTGAGAATGCATCTAGCCTTACATACTTTGTTCCTATATTGGTGTAGAAATGGACCAGGGCTGACAATTTACTAAATTGTTAGTTGGTTGTACACTGTCTCTATTTTTTTACATTCTGTGTTATTTGGAGCTGATTTAGGACAGGATTTAGGACAAAAATTGAAAAAAAATTATGAAAATTTGCAAAAATTTCTTTTACAAAAATTCACCATCTTTTCTGTAACAGAAATTGCTTTCAGTAATGTTACACTAATATATATTTCACAAAAACTCCACATTTATTATTAATTACCAATATATTACAAAAATCTTACAAAAAATGTTTTCTACGAAACACTAAAAAGATTTCTGCGTAAACTTTTTACAGTCAGCCACTATTTGATTATACAGGCTGTTTCAAAATTGGTGGTTTATGTTACAAGTGCACATTCAGCATAAAAAAATAAGGCTTTTTTTTTCTTATAAACATGGGTCCGCAAATGTTTAGTTTTTTTAATTATAGCGCCCTTAATGTCAGAAATTACCTAAGCAATACTTTTGGATGCAGATGGATCGGACGCGGTGGACCTCAGCCATGGCCGGCTCGATCTCCTGAATTAAATCCTATGGACTTTTATTTATCGGTGCATCTCAAAAGTATTGTTTATGAAGCAAATGTTGAAAATGTTGATGATCTGCAGCAAATAATTGTACTTGTATGCGAACAAATAAGAAACACACCAGAAATATTTCACATAGTACTACGTTGTATTCAATAGGAAAGTGTATTGAAGTGGAGGGTGGCCATTTTGAACATTTATTGTAGTCAGGTATCATAAAATGTTATAAACTTTTTTATTTGTTGTTTTCTTCGTTGTTAAAATTTGCAGAAAATACAATTAATTACTTGAGAAAAATTAATTTTTGAGCGACATCGACATACAAAAATTGAAATATCTCGAAAATGGAGTGTCTGAGAGATTTGGATCAAATATACATTTTCGCTTACAATTCATAAGGGCTGCAACGTAGGTATACGCTAGGTCGATATTATTGGGTGTGAAAAAATTATAGCCAATTGAATGCAATCATAGTCTTACAGGAGGCGCCCTCTACGAGCAGTGTTATTAACAATAACATATTTAAATTTATTGCCCACAAAAACCCCCGCATGCCAACTTTCACGCCAAAATTTTAATTTGGCTCGGACTTATTCGTGAAAAACTGACAAAAACAAATAACTTTAACCAGCTGTATTTAAAAAACTAAGCATTTGCGGACCCATATTTATATGAAAAAAATAGTCTTATTTTTTTGTGCTGAATGTGCACCTGTAACATAGACCATCATTTTTGAAACAGCCTGTATGTATACTGCAGCTCGATTTTTTCGACGAGTAATACAAACAAAAAGCTCTCTGAATGCGTCTTTTCCATGGGGCTCCGGTATCTATTGGTAAAAACGCCGTATTACAATTTGTGATATGTGTTTGTGATGTGTGCCAAAAACGTGAAAAGCTACAAAACAATTAAAATAATTCAAAAGCAATGAAAGATATCAATTTTTTTCTTTACAAACATGCATTGTAATTCGATGAAAAATGCAAAAATGCAACAACATAGGGGTGTTCTATTAAAAAAAGAAATGTGTATCACCAGCGACTAATGGGCCACCTGTGATTGTAAAAATCGGTTTATACAGCTCGAGTCGCCCTATAATTAACGTATATAACTTTTTCTCATATCTTGTATAATAACGGATATATTGAGCTTTACCGTAGAAATGCGTCAGCCTGTATATGTGTAAACAGACAAAAACTGAAACTGACCCCGTATATGGTTTTTAGGGGTTCTATTGCGCGCTCATTGAAGAATACTTTTTTAAATTCGTAAGTCGCGGTCTTTTCAGTAACGATTTTTTTCTACTAAAATTTGCTAAAATACAGACCATGAAACCATAAATGCTATAGCTGAAACTAATGCCAAAGCATCAGAAAGAGGGTCTATTTGAAATGAATTTTCCTAAAATAATTTAATAAAATGAAGGACAATGATGGTTGAAGCTGAAACTTAAGGCTTTGTAAAACAAACTTATTGCGGCATTTCTTCTATATAATCAATATTTGTTTCATACTCGTTGTCTCAAAATTGCAAACTTTGAAGTTTCAAATCGCGACTTAATGTTTTAAGAAGAAAAACTAAAAATTTCAAAATATTTTTTCTGCTACTTCTTGACATTTTTGCGTCACGAAAACAACCGTAATATTCAATTGGTTTTGTTAATTACACAAAATATTTTGTTCTTTTACTTTCCTCAGGGCTAGTTTGAGGCCCTGCATCAACCTGCAACAACTCAACCTATACTTATTTATCCTTAGCCTTAGAGTAAATTTCCTTTCATTTTTCGTTAACCTCTTGAAAATAGCTCCAAAACAGGAGCCGTAACGTAGAGTTTTAATAAATTATGGACGAGGTTAAAACTGAGAACCAAGTATATCTCACAAATATTTAAATATTTAATATATATATATATATATATATATATATATATATATATATATATATATATATATATATATATATATATATATATATATATATATATATATATATATCTTTTGGAATGTTGCACTACACTGTAATCACTTTTAAATATACACTTTATTTGGTTACTGTACTTTCTGTGATTTTTTATTTGTTTACGTGGACTGCAGTTTCAAACCTTCCTGGTTCATCATCAGCACGCTACTGACTCTGATCGTTCCCGTGTGTTCTATGACGTAACGTAACGCCTTCATCTTGAGCTTCTATTGGTCGGTTTACAGTTGTTTGATTGGCTGTGTTTTCGGCCTGTGTCGATTGTATCGGTTTCTTGTTTTCATTATTGTGGTATGATAATTTGTCCATTTGTATGGCTTTTATTAAGTTTTGTTTAAGTGTTTGTACTTGGATTTGTTCTGGGATTAATTGTTTCTTATTGCTTGTTTGTTGGATGTAGTATTGTTGCCAGATTTCCATTTTTTGTGGTCTTTAATATGTTTTATTAGTTGTAATTGGTTGATATCTCGTTTTTTTTTCTGCTGCGAATGTGTGTAGCTACGTTTGATTTATAGGTAGCTATGTGGATTTTATCTAATGCTGTTATATTTTCCTTGAATCTTGTTTCTATTAATTTTTTGTCATTCCTATATACTTTTTATTGCATGAGTTACACTCTATTTGATATATTCCGTTTAATTTATGTGGGTTGTGCTCTCGTTTTTTATTATTATGTTTATTATTTTGTTAGTGGTTTTGTAGCTCATTTTTAAGTCATATTGTTTGAGTGTTTGTGTTATTTTGTGGTGGTTGTAGGTGAATGTTGTTTATTTTGTGTTTGATTCTGGTGTTTTGTTTTCGGTTTTGTTGATTTGTTTGTTTTTGATTTATTTTACTAGTTTTTCTATTGTTTTCTTGTTGTACCAATTCTTTGTGCTATTTGTACTTTGATGTTGTATTTCCTTTCTCGTTCGTCATTATGGAGTGGCACATTTAGCATTCCGTGTATTAAGTATTTCATGTGTGCGTGTGTGGGTGTATTGAGTGATGTTTGTTTGTGTAGGTTTTCTGTATATTTTGTATTCAATCTGGTTTTCTTTTCTGATCAGTGTTAAGTCTAGCAAGTTTATGGTGTTTGATTCTTTTTCTATCGTGAGTTTTATGTTGTTGTTGATTTGGTTTATTTTTTCAAGGATATTGTCTATGTTGGTTTCTTGATTGTCATATATTACTAATATATCATTACGTATCTTATCCAGTTAAAGCTAGGGTCTGTTTTTTTATGATGGTGTCGATTTTATTTTCTAACTTTTGTTTGTATATTTCTGACATAATGCCTGATAGTGCAGACGCACACACACAAATATAATGAAGATAAGTAAGGACACGACTGCCAAAATGGATATAAAATTAAACTCGCAACAATTTAAATAAGCAGAAATGTTTACGTACGAGTATTATTACAGATAATGGTAAATGCAGCAAAAAACCGAAAAGACGGGTGGCGATGGCAAAGTAAGCAAAATAATCTTTTTTTCAATAATAATATTTATCTTCATTAAACCTAAACCCGCCGAATATTATAGAATGATAATTATAATGGTATTATTAATTACAATCATCAAGCTTTAAAAATAACAATAGTTGGATGACAACATGCCGAAGCCCAGGTGCAGTCTAGTATTTATATTTCCAAGGCAATAAAAAACAAAAGTTCCTTAAACCGAGCGCCATCACTGATTTATAGTCCCTTGTTTGCCTCTTGCCTCTGATACAGATAAAATATTAGCAAACTTACCAGGTTATAAAGAAAATTTAAAACCTCGTCCGGCGATAAAAATACAATACACAGAAAATTTGCCTGCGATTTAGTCTCCCTCTCGGTATCGCTCTCTACCTAAAACTCATTATATAATTGACAGATTTAACGTGACTTTTCTGGAGGCCAGAAGGGTTTGCTCTGTGGTTGGTTTTCTACAAAAATTGTTGTGGAATAGAGTTGATTCGCCTGAGCTGCTATCACACATCAATTTGAGGGTGCCGACTGTGTGGACGAGGAACAGTAACTATTTTAGTATGCCCACGGCCAGAAGGGACATGATGCTCAAATCGCCGCTGTATCAGATGAGCAAGTTTGCTAATCATCTTGCATTGTCAGTGGTGCTGACGTTATATGTGGTAGCACATTTGAGGTGTCGGCACATATAATGTGCAATATCCATCTGTTCTTCTCCATATAGTTTAGTGTGCCGGTTCTCTTTCTATTTTCTTTTGTAACTATTATTTAAGTACCCTATTTTATGGATTTTTTTCTGTTGGGTTGGAATTGATTTAATAAAAAAATATAAGGTGATGTTTAGTAGTAAGCAGTTTAGAATTTTTCATCCTGTGATGACGCTAACCTTGTTAGTGAAACAATCGTCAGGTCTTTCAAAATATGTGTTGTGTTGATTTGGGTTCTCCAAGTGTAGTTATCAGTTATTAAAAGTTTATATTTGTATTTAAATTTATTCATATTGTACTTTTTGAATTCTTCACGTAAATAACTATATAATGTAATGACATTGTATCCAAAAGATCTTTTAAATAGAGCTGATCTATGACGCAAAATGGACAAAACATTTTTAGGCTCTGTCGAGACTGGTGAATTTTATAGAATCAAGGTAGATTCTGAGTGGAAATCAGCATGGCTTTCGTGCAGGAAAGTCAACAGTTACGGCAATGATCGAGATAATTGAGACCATTTTGGCGTCATTTGAGGATATGGAGGAAACAATGCTTTCCAGTATAGACCTGCGTAAGGCGTTCGATTGTGTGGATCACGAGAGGCTTTTGATGAAGCTGCATCATTACGGTATAAGAGGCATTGTGTGGAAGTTGCTTAGGTCGTACCTTGAAAACAGATATAAATTAGTGTACCTTAATGGAGAAAAATCGTCTCTAAGACTAATGAAACAAGGTGTTCCTCAGGGGTCTTATTGGGCCCTCTGTTATTCTATATATATATATATATATATATATATATATATATATATATATATATATATATATATATATATATATATATATATTAACGACCTAATGAACCAATTAAATGGTAACAACATAATAGCTTTTGCAGATGACACTACCCTCATAGAAAGAGCTGCAAAAAGGGACGTGTTGAACAAGGAAGCATTGACCGGTCTGGATGTTTGTGAAGCTTGGTTTGAGGCAAACAGTTTGGTTGTTAATTCTTGAAAAACCCAAAAACTAATCCTTATCAGCAGAAAGTCCCCTGAACATGCTACTATTTTACTACTGGGTTTTGTAGTTGATGACACGTTTTCGTGGATTCCGCACATTGATTCGCTTTGCCTTAGGCTGTCAACTGCCATAGTTTCCGTAAGAAAATAAAAATGGTTGTCGGATAGAGTGCAGCATTGTTAACATACCATGCGCATTTTCATAGTGTGGTGACCTATGGCATCATCCTTTGGGGTGCTGTGGGTGGTGCATCAAGAGTCTCGTTGAAGCAGAAAAAAGTGAGGAGGGTGTTGGTTGGTGTGCCTCAATCGAAAAGTTGCCGGGATTTGATTGTGAAGTACAGAATCCTTACCATCCCGTGCCTGTACATTCTTTGCTGTCTGCGTTATCTCCACAGTCACCAAAGTGAATTTGTTAGGCACTCAGACCTTCACTGTCACAACACAAGAAACAGAGACAAATTCATCACACCCAGGCATCGCTTAGCAAGGTTCCAGTCTTCCTGTGGGTTCACTGGCGTTAAATTGTATAACAAACTGCCGTTGGTTTTCCAATGTGTAGTTTATACTTATATTTTAGATGTAGACATGCCTTGTAAACTATGAAGGTAATAAATATGTATGTATATGTATGTATATATATATATATATATATATATATATATATATATATATATATATATATATATATATATATATATATATATATATATATAAAGGGATGTGGCACCTTAGGCCATTAGCGCAATTATCCGATCTTTAATTACTAATTTAACAAATTTCAAAACAAGGTCAATATCTCGTTGGACGGCGCGGGACTCGAATGCGGGACCTATTGTTTTACAGGCTGACACATAGCAACCAGCGCCACGAGGCCGCCTTACTTTATTTAATAGAAATAATTAATTTAATTTGAAAGCGACCTGTTTAATTAAAGATTCCTGATTAAATTAAATTCTGCCTCTCTCAAATAATTCTTTTGATAATTACGCTTAGTCTTGACCTTGCCCTATCACGTGATTTATCTATCGAATTCCATTTTATTTAAATTGCTTGAACTAATTAGCCTACATGAGGTCTCAGCGAAATGGAAATTTCCACCACCAAAATCAGAACCTTAACCCCAATAATTTGGTATTCTTGCTATAAGATCCGGATGTACGCAAACTCTGCACGAATGTCTGGGTCCGGGTAGCCGAACAGCGCTTGAATATTCCCGAACCTAAGCGACGGCATATAATCAATATTTTCCCTTATGCATTCGATTGAAGCTCTCAGCACCCCAAACAAATTTTAGAAATAAGTTTCGATAAACATTCATAAGGAATTTCCTTGGCTATTGTAACCTACATGCCTTAAAATAGACAATGCATTTTAGTGAATTTTCGTAGAAAAAATTCACTAATGAGGAGATCCCGACTTTTGAATTTTGAAAAAATTTTTGCAAATGAGCGCAATCTAGGACCTCTAGAACCCATATCCGGGGTCAGTTTCAATTTATATATATATATATATATATATATATATATATATATATATATATATATATATATATATATACATACATATATATATATATATATATATATATATATATATATATATATATATATATATATATATATATATATATATATGTATCACACCGATAACCCAAAAAACAATAGGCCGATTTTGATAAAATTTGGCATGTACCTTTCTTTTGTAAATGGCTTCGACAAGTTCGTTAGTCAGGAAAATCGGATGAGGTTTTCCGGGAAAATTTTGAGTTTTCATTCGAAAAAAATTCTTATCTCAAAAAGTAATAAGCCGATTTTAATAAAATTTGGCATGTACCGTCCTTTTGTAAATGGCTTTGACAAGTTTGTTAGTTAGGAAAATAGAACGAGGTTTTCCGGAAAATTTTTGAGTTTTCATTCAAAAAAAAATTTATCTCAAAGAATAATAGGCAGATTTTGATATAATTTGGCATGTACCTTTTTTTTTGTTCCCTCAGGGCTCGTCCGCGGCCTTGCCGCCCTGATAGCACCGCAACCCTTGGTTGATTGTGCATACCCTTAGTCTTACTCCACCCATTCCAAGATCACTGTGCCTTGAACTAGTCTGCACAGCGATTGGTAGGGTGAAGTTTTATATTGCTCTGTCTCCGGTCTAGAGTGACCGTAGATCAGTTGTCTTTTCCGGTCCAGAGCTATACACTCACACAAGATGTGCTGGGCTGATTCCTCCCCCTCGCCGCAGAGTCTGCATGCGAGGTCCCCTTCGAACCGCCCCATTTTATGCAGGTGTTTCTTGACGGCCATGTGTCCCGTCAAGAGACCTGTTGTGTTTCTGAGCTGTCCTCTGCTAAGGTTTAGCAGCTCCACAGCTCTCTTTCAACTGGGTCCGTCAATTATTGACTTCCCATGTCTGAGCCCTGGACAGTCCGCCCAGTACACCTTGTGTTGGTTTCCGACCCAGGACTTAATGGCTCCCCTGGCAGTGCTCTTTGACACGCCCAGAGCCGGTTCTGGTCCCATAAATGGTTCTGCTGACCCTCTCCTCGCGATACTGTCAGCTTCTTCATTGCCTTTAACCCCCGAGTGACCCGGCACCCAGATGAGGGTCACCTCATTCTGCCCAGCCAGGTCGCTCGTCTCGTCTCGGCACTCACTCACCAGCCAGGAATTTACCCGTGGGCTACTTAGTGCCTTAAGGGCTGCCTGGCTGTCTGTGGCTATGAGGATCCGCTTGTTGGTGTAGCCCCTCCTCTTGTTCTCCCGCACACAGTGCAGGATGGCGTACATCTCTGCCTGAAACACCGTTGCATGGGCTCCGAGGGAAATACTATGACTTACCCTCGGTCCTTCCGAGTAAACACCTGCCCCCGTCCCACGCTCCCCGCCAGATCCGTCCGTGAACCAGACGAGCGCGTCCCGTGGCATGCCCGGCGTCTCCTCCCGCCATGCCTCGCGATCAGGGATTTCCACTGTAAAGTTGTTTTCCCTGCACATTCGCGGGCTCGCGAAGTCTGACCTCATTTCAAGCATGGGCTCCTTCACGATCTCCTGAATTTTGCAGTGGCCCCTGAAGCCTGGGTTGATCTTCAGTCTACCATTGCAGGCTAGTCTGTATAGTCCTAGCCTGGCCTCTCCCATAATAACTAAGTGTAGGAGGGGTAGATTCAGCAACACCTCCATGGCGGCTGTTGGGGTTGAAGACATGGCCCCTGTGATGCCTAGGCAAGCCATCCTTTGGATCTTGCCTAGTTTTTGTTTGGCACTGGATTGTGTCACCTTAGGCCACCAGACCAGTGCCGCATATGTTAACGATGGTCTGACCACCCTTGTGTACAGCCAGTGGGCCATACTAGGTCTTAGTCCCCATGTTTTTCCATATAGCCGCCTAGTGACGGCTAAGGTCATGACTGCCTTATGCAGTATTTTTCCAATGTGACCATTCCAGGTTAGCTTAGAGTCCAATACGACCCCAAGATATTTTACCTCCCTGGCGATTGGAACGCTCCTACCGTATAGAGTGAGAGTTCTGTGGCTTTCACACTTCCTCCTCCTCGTAAACGGCACGACGGTTGCTTTCTCGGGGCTCACTCCGAGCCCTTGATCAACCGTCCACCCTTCCACCACTTTCAGTGCAGTCTGCATACGCTCCCACACTGCCTGTGTGACCTTTCCTCGGACTATGATGACAATGTCGTCCGCATAGCCCTGTACCTCATACCCCCCTCCCGAGAGCCTCTCCAGCAGGCCGTCCACGACTAGACACCAGAGCAAGGGAGACAGAACGCTCCCCTGCGGACACCCCGCCGCGACCCCCGCCAGCAGAGTCCCTCCCGCGAGTGAGGTGAACACCGCCCTGTCCCTGAGCATGGAACCGATCCACCTGCAGCAGGTCTCCTCTATTCCACGCTCCCGGGCAGCTGCCAGAACCGATCCGAATGAGGTGTTGCTAAAGTCCCCCTCTATGTCTAGGAAGGCCCCCAGCGCCACCTTCTTGTTCTCCAGCGTATTCTCCAGTTTCAGCACCAGTTGGTGCAGTGCTGTTTCTGTTGAGAATCCTGCTCTGTATGGATATTGTCCGCAGTGTAGAGGATATGCTTCCAGTACACCGCCCCTAATGTGCCGGTCGAGCAGTTTTTCCACTGTTTTCAGCAAGAAGGACATGAGACTTATTGGCCTCAGGGACTTTGCCTGGTCTGTTGGACGCCCAGGTTTAGGTATAAATACAACCCTGGCCAGTCTACATGCCCTCGGAATGTACCCCAGAGCCAGGCTGGCCCTCATAATGAGGGTAAGCACCGGCGCCAGTATATCTATCCCCTGTTGGAGCATGAAGGGCATTATTCCATCAAATCCCGGCGATTTGTATGGCTTAAAGCTGTTAATGGCCCATCTGATTTTGCTCCAGGTAACCACCTCTTTAGCGACTGTCCAGTCTACTCTAGATGCCCGCCTATAAGGCGCCTCTATTTCTGAGTGTTCCCAGTCCGGAGGTGATTGGTTTATTATGTTACAGCCGGGGAAGTGCGTCTGGAGTAAAATTTCCATAGTTTCCTCCCCCGAGCTTGTAAAGCCTCCCGTGCGTGTTCTAAGGGAGCCTATGTTAGTCTGAGGGCCCTTAGACAGGATCTTGTGTAGTCGAGCACTCTCGGACGTGTTTTCCACTTCTTCGCAGTGCCTCCTCCACGACTCCTTCTTGGCGTCCCTCAGTCTTTTGTTATAGGTCGATAGGGCCTGTCTATATTTATCCCATGCTCCCGACCTTTTGTCCGCGTTAAACAGCTTACGAACCTGCGTCCTCCTTTGCCTGAGCTCCTCGTTCCACCACGGGACGTTCCTGGTGGACACCCTCATTTTCAGGGGGCAGTTGGCGTTATAGGCCGAGGTAATTGCGTCTCGCAATTGGACTGCTGCAATCTCGTGGCATGTACCTTCCTTTTGTAAATAGCTTTGACAAGTTCTTTAAGCAGAAAAATCGGTCGAGGTTTTCCGGAAAAATTTTGAGTTTTCATTTGAAAAAAATTTTTATCTTAAAAAATAAAAAATCTATGATAACCAAATTTGGCAGGTAGGTTTACGATATAAAAAGTAAACTATACGCCAAAATTTAGATTTCTGTGTTACAAGAAAAAAAAGTTATAATAAAATATTTTGTGCCAGATCATTTATATGAAAATTCACTACCATAACGCATTTGCTGCGTCCAGGCTTTTTTGTTAACAGCGAATGTGAGATTTTGACCAAGGTTACACTCGATAAGCAATTAGACACCGCTTTATACAGAAAATTGTTAATCGCCAGACACACCACCAGACACACAACGGTGTCGTAATTTTAGTGAATTTCCTTAAAAAAATATCACTAATGAGGAGATCGCGACTTGAATTTTGAAAAAGTTTCTTCAAATGAGCGCGAACTAGGCGCCCTAGAACCCAGATCCGCGGTCAGTTTCAATTTTTATACGTGTATATATATATATATATATATATATATATATATATATATATATATATATATATATATATATATATATATATATATATATAAATGTGTGAGTGTGTATGTATCATACCGATAATTCAACAAATATTAGGCCGATTTTTTTCAAATTTGGTGAGTACCTTCCTTCTACAAGGAGCTTAGATAAGTTCGTTAGCCAGAAAAATCTGCCATGGTTTTCCCAGAAAATTTTGTATTTTCTTTCGGAAAATTTTCATATCTCCGGAAATAACAAAGTAAGGGCAACCAAATTTGATACGCGCTTGTATTGTAAAAGTGAACCATGTACGAAAATTTAGGTCTGTAAGTTAAAACATAAAAAAGTTATAAGCATTTGAAGAAAACAACCTGGGATTTTCCTCAAAACGTCAAAGTCGCGATTTGAAACGTCAAACTTGGCAACATTTAGGTAAAGAACCTGAAACGAATACGATTTATGTAAAGAAAATGTCGCAAGAAAAGTATTCTACAAACTCTT
This sequence comes from Tillus elongatus, assembly GCA_964006375.1. Classification (NCBI taxonomy): domain Eukaryota; kingdom Metazoa; phylum Arthropoda; class Insecta; order Coleoptera; family Cleridae; genus Tillus; species Tillus elongatus. Next base: position 128,810,637 of record OZ023264.1, read on the forward strand.
GAGTTGCAGCTTCAACCGTCATTGCCCTTCATTTTACTAAAATATTTTCAGAAAATTAATTTCAGATAGACCCTTTCTCTGATTCTTTGGGAGTAGTTTTAGTTAACTTTATCGTTTAACGGTCGATAATGGTTAGCTAATTTTCGTACAAAAATTCGTTAGTGAGGAGACCGCGAATTTTAAAAAGATTTCTTTAAATGAGTGCAAACTAGGCCCCATAAAATCGACATCCGGGTTAGTTTAAGTTTTTATCTGTTTACATATATACAGGGTGATGCATTTCTACAGTAACCTCAATATAATTGTTATTATACAAGATAGGAGAAAAATTGTATACGTTGGTGATACCTACAATTTTTTTTCGAACATCCCTTATATTATTCCATTTTTGCAGTTTTCATCGAAATATTATGCATGTTTGTAAGAAAAAAATATCTAGACGCAGAAAGTGCGTTTTGGTAGCGAATTTTCATTAAATGTTTCAAATTTCAATAACTTTATTTGCTTTTAACCGAAGGCTCGTTGGCTAGGAAAGCTTTCTCGGACATTTTAAACTTTATTTTCGGAACATTTTTTGTACCTTTTTAAACAATAAGTTATTTTGATTATATGTGGTACATTGTTTTTACTATATAGGTTATACCGGTAATCAAATTGATGACTGCTTGCATTAAAGATATATTTGCTATTAAAAACATTTTTATGAAAATTCACTTCCATAAGGCACTTGCTGCGTCCCGACTTTTTTTTCGTCGAAAGCAAAATAGTTTCCAAATAATAATTTAAAAAAAAGGTTACTAGCTCCCATATTTCAAAGCGAGTCAATAGTTTGATAAAAAACACGAGATAAAAAGTTTTTTGGTTATTTTCTTTAAGCACCTCAATACTTTTTTATGTAGCCGAAAATTCTTTTCTGTAAAATTGTCGGATTCACCTATAAGCAATTTTGTGTCACACCGATAACTCAATAAATAATGGACTGATTTTGATGACATTTTCTAGGTACCTCCCTTTGTAAGTGGCTTGGATACGTTCGTTAGCCAGAAAAAGCAGACCAGTCATTCCGGGAAAATTATGGGTTTTCTTTCGGAAAATTTTTGTATTTCCCAAAATAACAATGCTAGAGAGATATATAGATTATGATAGCTAGATACTTTATTCGCTCACTACATTAGACAATAAAAGCATGGATGATGTACCACGTCAGAGCAAAAAAACGTATAAATCACTAAAATACCACTCAGGCAACAATGAGTACAACCAAAAAGAAAATTACATCATTAACCAATATCCAAATATAAAACCATTAATAAAATATTAAAATCTACATTTAAAATGATCACAAAACATCTAAAAACTGTAAACTATAACAGATATAATACACATTCAAGTGTGTGCCTCTTTTTTTTTTGTTTCTTTAACGTATTTCCACGACTATGACCAATCACCGACGCGTGGCAGCAATTTCACCTCTTTATCCTGGAAATTTTGCCGAACCCCTGCCATTGTGTAAGGAGGATAGAGATATTTAACCTGCCCAACATCGCATGGACACGGGACGGACGGGTTTACGCCCCCTCCGAAGGGTGGATCGGGCAGACATTCAACTTGCTCAAATACAATGCTACAACCTCGGTTGATGTTAATGTTACAGTATGTAATGAAAAAGGAAAGGAGAATCCTGGACGGAGGCCAGTACCCTTCGGTTCATAGGCACACGTTCTTACCACTGCATCACCGAGGCTCTACACATTCAAGTAAAAGCAAATAAAGTACAAGGTGTTTCAGTATATATATATATATATATATATATATATATATATATATATATATATATATATATATATATATATATATACATATTCCATTCTCCATAAAATTTTGTGAAGATTTATATAAGGTTTTCCTATCCCTATCTTCAACTGTTCCAAAGATATTGTGATTTCTCTGTATATCGGTGATTTTGCAACCTTATTTATAATAGTTGGTATTTTACATGTTTTTAAAGATAAAAGGCTCGAATTTAGAATTTCGTAACTTGTGGGAGAGAGCTTTCATATTATGTGTCTTAAGTTTACCTATGTCATACAGAGTGTTCTAAATTTAGTTACTAACTTAGGCATATTTAACGTGGCAAAAGTATTTTTTTTCAATTAGAACGCCCTGTATATTATTAAAAATTCGAGTTCCAAATTTAATTCTACACCGGTTTGATATAAGTTTTTCTATACCTATCTTCAATATGTTGCTTGTTATTAGCATTTTTAGGTAACAACCTCCCCTTCTAAAGAGTTCATGTTAGAGTACACAACAAATGCAGCTGTGATTGTCAGTCAGATAACAAAAGTGATATGATTTCATTAAAATATTTAATGTAATTATGAAGAAAAAAAATTAACACAAATATTAACAATAAACAAAAAACTGAACAAAGACAAATAAAAAAAGTTAATTCAAATTTAAATGCTACGATCACTATAAATGTTCTATGTGACCACCATCTTGGTCAAGGCACTGCGAAATTCTACGGTTCATCTCACTCGTAGTAGCTCTTTTGATTTCATTTGGATTCAAATCTCTAAAAGCTCTAATTACACGATTTAAAAGATCCTCTCTACTTTGCACTGTTGTGTCATAGACTTGACTTTTTATACCCCTCAGAGATAAAAATCGGCAGGCGTTAAATCAGGAGAGCGGGGAGGCCATCTCCAAGGACCGTTGGGCCCAATCCATTTGTCTTCAAATAATTGCGTTAAGTGCCAGTGAACTTCACCAGTAGAGTGGGCAGGCGCGCCGTCTAGCTAATACCAGCAGCTTTGCCTTGTATCTAGTGGTAGCCTTGCCAAAAAATTACGGACAGATCCCCTTAATAGTTCCAAATAATTTTCAACGTTTAAATTTTTTTCGTAAATTTCATAAGAAACCTTATTGTCCATAATAATGTAAAGCACATTAAAACTAAAATTTGTTTGAAAGCGTCCTTCTCTAAATATATTAGGGGTTTCACTTGCCCAAAAATGACTATTTCTCCTATTCACAATTCCTTCCCTTCTAAATTTTGATTCGTCGGTCCAGATAATTTTAGAGAGAAAATTCTCATCTTGTTGAATATTCAGAAACATGTGTTCGCAGAATTCTACTCTTTTTAAATGGTCACCAGGTCGAAGTCCTTGTAGTACTATTTCTGAATATGGATGTATTTTATGATATTTCAATATTCTATGCACAGATGAACTTGATATTCCCAAAGCTCGAGTAGCTGCAGGAATAGAGCTACGCGGGTAAACTTGAAAATAAGCCAAAACGTTTATCTCATTATCTTCATTTTCAGTTACTGGCTTTGGATCATGTCGTGTAGTTTTGACACTTCCAGTCAATTTAAATCTAGTCTCTAGTCATTGCCGATAGCGTGGGATACCTGCATGTTCTGCTTACAATCCGATTGCATTCCCCATGGATATAAAATAAATGTAAAATATCCATATTAGAGTAGTCTTCACTATTCTGAATTTTTATTGGCTTATTATTTCTATAACGTGAGTAATACAAACACACTGAGATTAACTTTCAAATATAAATGACGCTTTAGAATTCATGTGTTGTCAAAATTCTGTTTTCTGACAGCCACAGCTGCCTTTATTGTTCAGCGTGATGTATATTCTCTAGAAAAGGAGTTTGTTACCAAAAAACTCTGGTAGCAAGTTACTCGTAAGAGATAGGTATAGGAAAACTTATATGAAACCGGTGTAGAATAAAATTTAAAACTCGAATTTTTAAAAATATACAGGCTGCACTATTTGAAAAAAATGACTTTTGCAACATTAAATATCTGTAAGTTGGTCTTTAAATTTAAAACACTTTGTATGATACAGGTAAACTTTAGGTTAATAATATGAAGGCTTCATCATAGAAGTTATAGTATTCTAAATTCCAGCCTTTTATCTTTAAAAACATGTGAAATACAAAGTGTTATAAATGAGGATAGAAGTTACGCAAAATGTAAAAAAATCAAAATATCTATGAAATAGTTAAAGATAGGGATAGAAAAGCTTAATATAAATCTTCACAAAATATTATGGAGAATTCGAATATGCAATAAAAATAGGGCATTCTGTTTAAATTAGCAAAGTTGATGACTACTTCCGGTTTAACCGGAAGTGATGTGAGCTTGAAAATATTTTAGAATAAAAGAAAATAACGAATTGTGACAGCTGCCAAAATTTCAGAATTTATGATACCAGGGAACTTCATAAACTTCTAATGCACGGCTATCGTGAAAAACCCTGTATATATATATATATATATATATATATATATATATATATATATATATATATATATATATATATATATATATATATATATATATGTATATATATATATATATATATATATATATATATATATATATATATATATATATATATATATATATATATATATATATATATATATATATATATAAGTCAAAAAAAAAACATGCCTCAACGAATATTGCTACCAAAATTACAGTCAAGAAACCTTTTTGTATCCTAGAAAACTAATTCGCACAAAAACTTTTTTTGTTTAATTTTAAACAGATTTGGTGGTAGTCATCTTAAACTGATAGGGAAATTATTAAACATTCTTAGCGCACTAACGACAACATTTCTATGCACCATTGTACTAGTTGTTCGTGGTAACATAAACTGTTCATTTCAAACATATCTAGTTAGATACCTATGACTAACCCGACATTGACACAAAATATACTGATTTTCTTTAACAAAACAAGCACTCTCAAATATATACAAACCAGAAACAGTCAAACTGCACTATAGTAGCGTAACATCAGGTGATCGTGCTGGCAATTCTAGCGAGCCTCGCCTCGCTATCCACCGATTTGGAAATATTAACTCGTGGTACTGCCGGACATTGATTTGGTAATCTGCTGGTGCTACATCCTGATGGGACTATATCACATTCGCCGAAACTTCTAGGTTTGCTCGATCAGGATTGCCAATGTTGGCACGACATTATTTTGGAGCAGTGCTGCATAATTGGCCTTATTCAAATGGCCATCAATGAAACAAGAACCATTGACATGCTCTCCAACTATTCCTGGCCAAACATTAACCTTTTCAGGGTATTGCGTATGCTCTTCTCTCATCCAGTGTGGATTGTCTTTATACCAGTGGCGACAATTGTGACGATTAACATAGCCGTTACGTGTAAAACCGCGCTTAGTAGAAAACAAAGCATGTTCTGGTTGGATAACATTGTTATCATTTGTTCACACGAAGAGGTCCTTCTTTCAAAATCTTCTTCCATGAGCTCCTGAGCTTGTATAAATTTATAGGCATGAGTTTTATTTTCTTTTAATATTCGATTATTAGATCCTCTGTAGTTCAGTGGTAAGAACGTGTGTCTCTGAACTGAATGGTACTTCATTCGATTCCCAGGGTCACCCTTTCAGTTTTTCAGTACATACTGTGAAATTAACCGAGGTTGTTGCATTGTATTTGAGCTATTTGAATGTTTGCACGTTCCGCCCTCTGGAAGGGGCGTAAGGCCGTCGGTCCCATGTCCAGCCGTGTTGAGCACGTTAAAAATTCCTACCCTTCTTACAGAAAGCAAGAGAATCGGCAAAATTTCCAGGATAATGAGGTGAAATTGCTCTCTGGCGTTTGTGATTGGCTATAGTCGCGGAAACAGACCGACGTTAAAGAAACAAAAACACACACACATATTCGAATATTTGAAAATGGTTAACATCCAATGTTTTGGCTGCTTGCCGGCTCGAAGTATGTGGGTTTACCTCAAACTGAAGCATTACGTCTTATTTTATAGCATTACTGAGTGCATAGAAGTTTTTTTTTGTATCTGCCAAGCTCGCGAAGTTGCTTTTCAATTTTACTAATTGTCCCTCGGGATAAAGGTGGCAAATCGGGAAATTTTTCTTGAAATATGCGAGCAACTTCGATCTGTGATCGTGTTTTATCGGCGTAACCAATCATGTAGAAATAGTTATTTTATACATTTTTAGTGAATTTTCTTTGAACAAATTCACTATTGAGGAGATCCTGACTTTTCAATTTTGAAAAAAATTCTTCAAATGAGCGCTAATTAGGCCCCCCAGAACACATATGCGGGGTCAGTTTCAATTTTTATATGTTTATATATATATATATATATATATATATATATATATATATATATATATATATATATATATATATATATATATATATATATATATATACATCGATTCGGTGATTGACCGTTGCAGAGTGAAGACGTGTGTTCGTGTGCTCCGCTGGTTAAAACCTATTAAAGGTGGTAAGCTAAGTTATTATATTACCAAATTATAGTGGCTTGTATCAGTTACATTGGTAAGTAATAAATTTAATTTAACCTTGGTGAATTAACATAATTATGCTAGGAATTCCTAGCATATAGGTAATATGTCGAGTGGATCATATGGGGAAGGGGGAGGGAGACCCCCAGACCCCGAAAAACATAAAGTAAGTACCAATATTACGACAAATATTACAGATAATGACGAACATATAATAGTAAACAGTGATTCTAATAGAGTAAATAAAGACGAAAATATTTTATTAAACCCATTAAACAGTAATAATAAATATGAAAGAAAGATCAATTTTGATAACAGATTTAACATTCATGATAAGGGACCATTTTACATATTTGTGGAACACGAATCTGAACATTTACATGTAGGTAAAATACATCCAATGAGAGTGTGGCGAATGTTAAACGATACGGGTGAACTCCAGTCGGAAATAATTGAAGTAGCGCCGGTAGGCATAAACAGAATTAAAATAATAACAAAGTCAGCTGCTAGTGCAAATTTGCTGGTCCGTCACAACGTTTTTAAACAAAATCAGCTTAATGCGTATATTCCAATGCATTTAACGTATAAAAAAGCAATAGTTAGAAACGTTGATACTGCAATTTCTGAAGAAACGTTATTAAAAACAATTAAGTCTGCTATACCTGTAGCAAGCGTTAAACGGATGAAAAGGAGTATAACGAATGAATCCGGTGAAAAACAACAAATACCACGACAAATGGTTCAAATTTCATTTCGAGGTTCTGTAATCCCTGATTATGTTTTTATTGATAGAGTTAGGTGTCCAGTCGAGGTATACATTCCACCCGTTATGCAGTGTTACAAATGCTTGCGGTACGGCCATTCGTCCATATTATGCAAAAGTAAAACTTCTAGATGTAAAAATTGTGCAGAAACGCATTTAGGTTCATGTAACGCTGAAAAATTTTGCATTTATTGCAAAAATTCAGATCATCAAACTACATATAGAGGGTGTCCCATATTTGCAAAACAAAAAAGAATTAAAGAGATTATGACGCGCCACAATGTTTCATTTAAAGAAGCTGAAAAAGCTGTTGATAACCCGACATTATTTTCAAACAAAGTCAAAACAAACACAAATTTGTTTACACCTTTAATTAGTTGTTCTGAAGAATTCCCCATTTTATCTCAAAAAAAGCAACAGCCTATAAATCGTGAACCTCAAAGTCATCATTTTAAGAGTAAACAAATTATAGTGGAACAAAATAAGAAGCGGAGAAAAGTTGACAATAGTCCATCGCCTACTAGTTTCCCAACTGAAACAACTTGGCGATTTTCTGGAAACCCAATATTAAATAACCCTCATAATTCCCAACAAAAAACTTTAGAGGAAATTAAATTAATGCTGAAAAATAATATACAAACCTTAGTAAACTATTTGAATAATATATGTAGTGGTGACAGCGGTAATATGGGAGATATAGACATCACAGAATATATAAATAAGATCATTGACGATACGCTATTAGATCATTCAGTCACACAACCTGATGGTAAATTTACGGATAGTACAATGGAATTCTAGGTCAGCGATTAGTAATGCTTTGTTCCTTAAGAAACTAATTAAAGAAACCAAATGTGATGTTGCTCTTATTAGCGAAACGTGGTATAAAGCGCATCATCTGGTACGCATTCCAGGTTATAATATAGTTAGAAGAGACCGCACACACGGAGCGGGTGGTGTAGCAATAATAATATCAGATAAAATTTCATTTAGCAATATAAATCTTAATTTTAATTTTAATCAAAATTTAGAATGCTGTGCTATCTCTATCAGTAAAGATGGTAAAAATATATCATTGGCTTCGGTGTACAGACCACCTAATATTTCTCTTTGTAGTAGTGATTATGTGAATCTAATGAAACAACTTGGACCAGTTGCCATTATAGGCGGCGACCTTAATGCCCATCATACTAGTTTGGGATCTGGTAAGGTGGAAAGACAGGGTGAAATTTTATTGGAAGCACTTGAAGAAGTACCTAATTTTATTATACGTAACGATGGGTCTATTACACGTATCACTAGACCTCATGAAATTAAATCTGCAGTAGACATTTCAATAATGACAACAAACCTAATTAAAGATTCTAGCTGGGAAACTATTCAGGACACCTATGGGTCTGATCATTTGCCAATACTACTAACGTTAGGCGTAGATTCATCTCAGATGTGCCCCTCGCCCGTTCCGGTCCCATGCGTTGCTTGGCAGACAAACAAAGCTAACTGGGATTTATATCAGCTTGCTATAAATAAAATATTTTTAACAAAACCCCGTTTAGAAACAACTAACGATAAACTTGCTTTCATTATATCGGCAATTTACAAAGCTGCTGATTCCAGTATTCCTAAAAGCACTCATAGCACGAATAAAAAATATAAACAAGCACCTTGGTGGGACCAGGAATGCAGCGAACTTAACAATCGTAGAAAAATAATTTTTAAAAAATTTCGGCAAAATCAGATCATGAATAATTTTCTTGAATACCAACAAATTAATGCCCGATGTAAACAAGTTTTTAAGTTAAAAGCCAAGCAATCTTGGGAAAAGTACTGCAATTCGTTAAATTCGCATTCAAATCCTTCAGAAATATGGAGAAGGGCCAATGGTATTAAAAGTAAGCGAACTTCAAAAGACATAAATATTTCGGCGGATGTCCTGGATAGTGTCTCAGAAAAAATTGCGCCTCCGAGTGTAAGTATGAATTTTAATGTTTACCATGACCAGACAAATAGTTATTTAAATAAACATATCACAATAGAGGAAATTGACATCAATTGTAAAAACACTGTAAACTCGGCACCTGGAAAAGATGGTATAAACTATACCATGATATATCATTTACCCCTTATTGCAAAAATACTTCTTTGTGATATATATAGCAGTATTTTAAGAGATGGCTGTGACTGCACTGCTATCAAGGAGGCTGTGGTGGTTCTCTTGCCTAAACCCGGCGGGGATCTTAGCGACTCTTATAGGCCTATTACATTACTACCTTGTATGCTAAAAACATTTGAAAAAATTATAAAACAACGACTTCAATGGTACCTTGAGCAAAATTGCTTATTACCAGCTCAACAGTTTGGCTTTAGAAAAAATAAAAGTACCACTCAATGTATTGCCACCTTAGTAAATGATATTCACATAAGCCTTTCTGAAAATAAATATATGGCAGCTATGTTTTTGGATCTGCAGGCGGCTTACGATAACGTAGATTTACACGTGCTTATAAAAAAAATGAGCCAGGTTGGCATACCTGAAAACATGGCAGCTAATATCGTTAAGATCTTTGCTGGCAGAATAGTGTATATAAAAGCGAATGGGGCATATACTGAACCACGAACGTGTTATTCGGGTCTACCGCAAGGATCTGTTTTAAGCCCCTTATTATTTAATATATATACACATGACTTCCACAGCCTTTTTGATGGCGCTGCAGAGATAATCCAATACGCAGATGACTTCTGCATATATACTAAACAAAACTCTTATAGTCTATGTATTAAACAGTTAAATTACATCATGTATAAAATCAAGGCATACTTGTTCCAAAACAACTTTACTATGTCTGTCAATAAATCTTCAGTCGTTTTTTATACAAGACATAGAATACCGTATACCCCTCAACTTACGATTGCCGAAGAAAATATGCCATGTCACAAAAGCTACAAATACTTAGGTGTAATAATCGATCAAAAACTTTTGTGGAAGGAACATGTTGATTATTGTATAAGCAAGGGTGAAAAAAGTCTGAATATTTTGAAATATACATGTAAAAAGAAATATGGTGCAGATCCCAGAACAGCGATGAAATTTTATAGGTCATACACTAGGTCGATCATAGACTACGGCTCAATTTTCTATGGGTCTGCTTCGGAAACACACTTAAGAAAAATTGACAGAATACAATATAAAGCTTTAAGATTAGTCCACGGGCTAATAAAATCAACCCCCACAGAATCAATCTTGGCCTTGGCCAATGAGCCAACTCTCAAATTAAGACGGGAATATGTTTCTAGCAAATTCCTGATAAAGCAACCATTGCAAGGAAAAATCAGCATCCAAACTAACACCATCTTGTCGCATACCCAAAATAACACATACTGGCGGCATAAAAACTCACCACCATTGACAAAAGCTTTATCTTACACATCCACAATAGTAACACCAACCATATTGTACGAGTCAGAAGTGTTTACGTTGTCATATGATATTTTACTATGGAATCCAATTGTTGTTTTACCAGATTGCCATAGTGAAGACATAGATGTTCAAAGCTATTACCGTGAAAATATCCAGAAGTTTCCAGGATCTGCCCTAATATTTACCGATGGATCCAAAACATCAGATTCCGTAGGGTGTAGTATATACTGCGAATCGACGACATCCAGTTTCGTTTTTAAGCTACACAAAGAAACCAGCATATATACGGCAGAAACAGTAGCAGTTATCAAAGCTCTTGAAATGGCCATGGGAATAGAATCCCATTCCAAATTTATAATAATAACCGACAGCAAGTCGTTACTATTGGCTCTGAAGAAGCCCTCTAAGGTATTCAAGGACCCACTTATAGGCATTATTAGATCCAATTACCTGAACTTAGTGAGGGCTGGAAAAACAGCTATATTTATGTGGATAAAAGCACATGCACATATCAAGGGCAATGAAGAAGCAGATAAACTGGCAAAAAATGCAACAATAATAGGAGAGAGTTGCAATATACTCTTAACGAGAGATCTTCTCCCTACCTGTAAACGACACATGAGGAAAGAATGGTCAGACCAATGGAGCAAGCAACAAGCCATAGTAAAAAGTAAATTTCACCAAATATTTCCCACCTTGCCTTCTAAATCGATCTCAGAAATAGCCCCAACTAACAGAGTAATATACATAACACTTGCTAGAATCATCGTAGGGCATGGTGCTACCAAAAAGCAACTATTTAAAATGGGGTTGGCAGACAATCCACTGTGTAGTTGTGATGGAACAAGTGTGTGTGATATTAATCATATCTTTTTTAATTGTAAGAAACACATCCATGCATGTAACAATCTAATTAAAAAATGTCTTGATCAAGGAATTCCACTACCATTAAATATATCATATTTGTTGCATGTAGCGTTCTATGTTGAAAGAGAGATGATGCATATACTTTTGAACTTCATTAAATGTAATAAATTACATGAGGTAATTTAGCTCAACGTAAAAAGATATAAAATTTTGTTGTGTTTTTTATAGTAATTTTGTGGAAGAAATTGACATTATAGTTAATAGGCATATAATTATAGATTCCTTTTGTCTGTCCCTGTGTCTAACCCATCTTTACCGTGGTCCAGTCTAGTTTGTCTCAAATAAAGTCGCCTTGGTGGACCCCTAGGCGTGAAGTTTGTGATCCCATGTCTTTTTTCCTTATTTTTAATCCTAGTTTATAAGACTTAAATACATACACCTTACCCACAAAAACAAAATGTAAAGTATGATGGGCATAGTCTATCTTCGTAAATTATTATTGGTTTACATGAAGTAAGGGAAATTTAGGTGTTTGTTTGCTGAGCTTGGTAGACGATAGCATAGAGAATCCTTTTTGTTTTTTATTATAATGTAAAACATCATATTATAATAGGGAGCTGTAGCACTAGTTGTTGACCTGGAGTGACCGTGGCTAAAAGAGCTTTGCTCGAGGCCAAAACAAGTATAAAATATATATATATATATATATATATATATATATATATATATATATATATATATATATATATATATATATATATATATATATATATATGTGTGTGTGTGTGTGTGTGTGTGTGTGTGTGTGTGTGTGTGTGTGTGTGTAGGTATCACACCGATAACTTAAAAACTAATAGGCCGATTTTGATTAAATTTAGTGAATACCTTCCTTTTGCAAGTGGCTTGGATAAGTTCGTTATCCTGGAAAATCCGCCGAGGTGTGTGTATTCTTTTGAAAAAAATTATATCTCTGGAATTAACAAAGTAAGGGCAACCAAATTTGGTACGCGGATTTATGTCGTTATAGGTGAGTAACTTACTAAAATTTAGCTCTGTAGGTTAATAGACAAAAAAGTTATGGGCATTTCAAGAAAAATAAATTTGGGTTTTCCTCAAAACCTTAAAGTCGCGATTTTAAACGTCAAAATTGGTAATATTTAGGCAAAGAACCTGAAACTAATATGAGCTATGGAAAGAAAATGTCTCAAAAATAATGTTTTACAAAGCCTGAAGTCTTAGTTTCAAACGTCATTGTTCTTCATTTTACTAAAATATTTCCAGAAAATTCATTTCAAATAGACACTTTCTCTGATGCTTTGGCAGTAGCTTGGCTATAGAGTTTATCGTTTAATGGTATACAATTTTTGTCGAATTTTCGTAAAAAATCAATAAAGTTCAATATATATGTTATTATACAAGATACGAAAAAAATTGTATACATTAATTATAGGTTGTCTTGAGCTACATCTTAAAACATATTTTTACAATTACAGAGTGGCCCATAAGTCGTTAGTGATTCAAATTTTCTTTTCTTTAACCAAACACGCCTTATGTTATTGCATTTTTGCATTTTCCATGAAAATATAATACATGCTTGTAAGAAAAGAAATTCGGGACGCAGCAAGTGCGTTATGGTAGCGAATTTTTATTTCAATTTGCTATTAACCTATTAGGTTGACCAAGAAACCAGTTCTTTTGGGAACACTTTAATTTTACTTTGGGAAATTTTTGTACATTTTCAAACAATAAAGCTATTTTGATGAAACATGGCACATTGTTTTTACTAGATAGGGTATACCGGTAAGCAAATTTGATAGCAGGCATCAAATTTGCTTACCGGTATACCCTATCTAGTAAAAACAATGTGCCATGTTTCATCAAAATAGCTTTATTGTTTGAAAAAACAATTTTTAAAAAAACATATTTGTATTGAAAACATTTTTATGAAGATTCACTACCATAACGCACTTGCTGCGTCCAGACTTTTGTTAAATAAACCACGTTTCTGAATTGCAATTACAACTGAGAACTACTGTCATGAGGTTACACTCAAACAACATGTTGCTAAGCCGATTTAAACGAAACTCACATTGCCAACTGTGAAAAATATTGATAACTTTTTGTCCTTTTTTTATTTGATACTGTCCAAAAAGAGAAACTGAAATTCTTTTCGCTTTATGAAGCATGAAACGCAATTAGTTATTAATTTTTTAGTGTGTTGTAGCCAAGTTCGTCAATCAGATTTTTTTTACTGTTAATTTTTGCAATAAATTTTAACACCGTAGCATTTTTTAGTATAAAATACAGAGATCTTTTAAATAGGGTATCACAAGCCCCTACTTCCCATTAAAAAATTATAGGGTTGCTACACGAAATAAGTTAAATGCAGGAGTGAAGTTTTCATGTTGCATGGTGTCATTTCTGCTTCCAAACCTTGAAATAAAGGTACATCCCTTAATCTCTACACGAAGTTAATATTAAAGACGATCCATATTGTGAATGTGGAGTAAGATGAGACGCAAAGCATATTCTCTTGAAATGTTCATTGGGATCCGAATACAAACTACAATTTTTAACTGAGATACATAAGACATGGGACATCGAACAAGACTTTCATTTTAAACAGTTGTTACAGTCAAATAAAAAAGATTATACATCTGTACAAGTCTATAGATTAATTAGGAAATTAATGTTAAGAATATAAAACATAGTGAACCTGTAAGTGTATTTATTCACTTTTGTTTCCCTTTTTATCCGTGGCCCACCCTGTTCGTCTATCAAAATTGAAACAGATAAAAACTGAAACCAAACCCGGACATGGATTCTAGGAGGCCTAGTTTGCACTCATTTGAAGAAATCTCTTTAAAATTCAAAAGTCACGGTCTCCTCACTAATGAATTTTTTATACGAAAATTATCCAAACATCATAGATCGTTAAACCATAAACTTAACTAAAACTACTACCAAAACATCAGAGAAAGGGTCCATTTGAAATGACTTTGCTGGAAACATTTTGGTAAAATGAAGGACAATTACGGTTGAAGCTGAATCTTAAGAGATTGTAGAACACTCCTCTTGCGACATTTTCTGTACACAAACCGTATTCGTTTCCGGTTCTTTGCCTGAATGTTGCCAATTTTGACGTTTCAAATCATGACTTTGACGTTTTGAGGAAAACTCCAAATATTTTTTTTAAATGCCTATAACTTTTTTGTCTTTGAAGTTGCAGACCTAAATTTCGGTACATGGTTCGCTTTTATAATACAAACACATGTAACAAATTTGGTTGCCCTTACTTTGTTATTTCCGGAGATATGAAAACTTTCCGAAAGAAAACACAAAATTTTCCGGGAAATCGTTGGCCCATTTTCCTGGCTAATGAACTTGTCCAAGCCATTTGCAAAAGGAAGATAGTAAATTTGATCAAAGTCGGCCTATTATTTTTTGAGTTTAGGGTGTGATACATACATACATACTTCATAGAGTAGTTGGAGCTAACTGCTTGGAAAATGTGTAAATGACATTAAAGCTGCAGCCATGTAAATTTGACGACACACACACACTTAATTTATTTAAGTCTGATTCTTAACTAATTGGCCAATAAATAAATTAAATATGGTTCGATATAGACAATATAAAATATTAACGTATATTCTATATTTAGAAATAAGTGTCCGATTTACATGATTTCTCTTTAATAGATTTCTTGATTGTTTAAAAGCCTTCGACTTCTTTAAATAATTATTGTAGGTATACGCCATTTGTTATCAAACATTTACACCCGCTTCAAACGAAAATACCGTTTATGTAGAAACGGCTGTACTTTCTCTATGCTTACAGTTTATTAGTTGCAAAATAATAGTGCACCATCACAGTATTAATGCGATGTCATCTTGTCGTCGCCATCATGACTATATGTCCCTTGCAACCCTTTTATTTTATAGCAGTATCCGCACAGTTTTCTGGTTTTTCTTTGAATAATATTGCTATTGGAAAGCTATAATGTCTGAAAATATGTCCAACAAAATTTTCCTTCCTCGTCTCTACTATTTTTAACAAGTTATTTTCATTTATTCGTGTTTCTATCTGGGTAGTTCTTTATCATTTTTTCTATGCCAAAATTTCTTTACATGTTTTTCATATTCAAAAGCCAGATTTGCGCTCGATATATTATAAGACTTTATACGTATGACCCGATAAACCTTCCTCTTAGGTCCAAATTAAGATGTTCGCTAATCAGAAGACTAATAGCAAATACTATATAATGACAATAGGGGACACTCCTATGCTTTAGCATTGGTGATATTTGTCACAAGTACACTAGCGCCACCTCGCGTGAAATACTGACAACTGAGCGGGTAATTTGTATTGTATATTTACCTGCATATTCTTAATTTAGACAATTGGTTTATTATAGATGAATATAAAAACATGACAAAACAGTGAACATTTTCTGATTATGTACTTATAAATAGAATTTGTATCAACAATCAGCTTGAAACCTAAATGAATTCAGCATGAATAATTCTACGAATTTCTCTTACCCATAATCTTATTTCATCATAATTTAAAGTACTACCTTGAAATAGTCGTTAAACTAGTATTTCAAGGGTATGTATAGGAATATACTGAAAGCTGTTTCTGAGGATATTACGTTACAACCTGTACTTACCTATAAATAATTCTTTTAGATATAAAAGGTAGCACAGTACTTAATTTGCTTTATCTCTACATGAAAACTATCTTATTAATCTAATATTTTAAAATATGTAACTGATATACTTAGTACATAATTAAGAAATTGTGCAGATGAAAGGTGAGACTAACTCTTACTTCCGTGAATAAATTTATTATAGGGCTGAATCTGCTATTTCTACTTGTCTCTTTAAAAACTTGCCTTGGGAAGATAATTAAAACCCTTTACCAAGTAAAATAATTTTAAATGTCAGAAAATGTGACAATTTATGCCATACTGAAATATAAAAGGACACAGAAGAATATAGAAAAACAGTTTTCTTATATCATTTATATTATATTAATGCAAAACTTTTTTTGCCTTCATATTCCTTTTTTTTTTTGATGCACTGCAAGACAGGTTATGATTAAAGCCTTTCTACCATCCTTTTACGAAGTTTATCTATAAATAGGTACATGATGGTAAATATAACACAATAAATTATCTTCTGCGAACTGTACATATTGGCATAAAATTGATTCTTAATTTGTCTTCTGCTTCAAATCATATTCACGCTTCGCCATCCTTTGGAAACGTAAGAAACGTCTTTGATAGATTTAGCACATTATAATTCGAGCAATTATAGATTTCACACACCCAACCACTAACATTCATTGTAAAAAACACAGCTCAAACTTAATTATACACAGTTAAACACCAGCAATTGCTAGTGTTATACACGTTCTCGAACGACGTAACATTAGTACTATCCGCTAGGGGCGCTGACATTCTTGAAACACGAAATTAGCCGGAGTGTCCGGTATTGTCATTATATAGTATTTACTAATAGTCTGCTGATTAGTAGATTTAGTAGAGTAGTAGATTTTGTTTATTAAATGAAAGCCCTTCAGTTACTTAATATATTTACTATCATCCAGAATAATACTGCTAAGGTGAGCAAGACTACTGTACAAGAAGGAACTAGAACCAGGCAAACTCTGGATAACACAAAAATACTAACCAACAACTAATGCAGAATTGTAACAGGTGGGGACATATTAAGAACAAAGGGACATACACTAGATATAAATCAATAAAAATATGATGTAGGAAGAAAAAGAAGTACGAGGAAATCGCCAAAATTTCCCGGGATTACATAGATCCAGGATATAGCAGCATGTCAAAATTTGGTAAGACATTGGTTCAAGTCTTAGTAGCCCTAGAAATACAAAAATGGATTTTATGTTAATTAGTTTTCTTATAACAGACACTTGTGTGTATGTGTGTGTGTGTTAGGTTGGCTTGGAACTTTACGTTCATTGGCCACAGAAATCTAAATTAAACTACAAAGTTCCAAAAAAAAGGTCTTGGTCGGTTTGGCTAGCATTCTAATCCGAACCAGGTGAAATTTTCGATGTATACCCAGGGACAGCAACAATGTCCTACATTTCTGAGCAATTATTTTCACATTTTATGTACAATTACATGACTTTACCTACAAAACTGTCATTTTCATGAAAACTTATTCTAATGGGACGAGACTAGGGACACATGCTTCTCGCGAAGGTGTCCATTATGACATTTAAGATGTACAAACAGAGAGCGGACAAATAAAAAGGTTGGGTTAAAACAGTAGGAAAAGGTCTGGATGCAGCAACTGCGTTATGGTAGTGAATTTTCATAAAAAATGTTTATAATAGCAAATATGTGTTTTTTTTTTTAAAGAAAGCAGGCATCAAATTTGGTTACCAGTATAACCTATATAGTAAAAACAATGTGCCAAGTTTCATCAAAATAACTTTACTGCTTGAAAATGTACAAAAATTTCGGAAAGTAAACTTAAAGTGTTCTGGAAAAAACTCGTTTCTTGGTCAACCTTATAGGTTAATAGCAAATTCAGCTATTCAAATATAAATGAATCATAATTCGCTACCATAATGCACTTGCTGCGTCCAGAATTTCTTTTCTTACAAACATGCATTATATTTCAATGGAAAATGCAAAAATGCAATAACATAAGTCGTGTTTGATTTAAAAAAAAGACAATTTGTATCACCAACGACTTATGGGCCAGCCTGTGATTGTAGAAATAATTTTTTAAGATGTAGCTCAAGACACCCTATAATTAATGTATACAATATTTTTCATATCTTGTATAATAACCGATATATTGACCTTTATTGATTTTTTACGAAAATTCGACAAACATTATATACCATTAAACGATAAACTCTATAGCTAAGACTACTGACAAGCATCAGAGAAAGGGTCTATTTAAAAAGAATTTTCTGGAAACATTTTAGTAAAATGAAGGACAATGACGGTTAAAACTGAGACTTAAGGGTTTGTAAAACATTCTTTTTGAGACATTTTCTTTCCATAGCCCGTATTATATTTAAGTACTTTGCCTAAATGTTGCCAATTTTGACGTTTTAAATCGCAACTTTGACGTTTTGAGGAAAACTCCAATTTATTTTTCTTTAAATGCCTATAACTTTTTTTCTTTTGACCTACAGAGGTAAATTTTGGTACATAACTTACCTATAACGATATGAAAAAATTTGGTTGCCCTTGCTTTGTTAATTCCGGAGATATAATTTTTTTTCCAAAGAAAACACAAAATTTTCCGGGAAAACCTAGGCCGATTTTCCTGGCTTACAAACTTATCCGAGCCATTTGCAAAAGGAAGGTATTCGCCAAATTTAATCAAAATCGGAACATTATTTTTGAGTTATCGGTGTGATACATGTATATATATATATATATATATATATATATATATATATATATATATATATATATATATATATAAACATATAAAAATGGAAACTGACCCCGGATATGTGTTCTGGGGGGCCTAATTACCGCTCATTTGAAGAAATGTTTTCAAAATTCAAAAGTCGGGATCTCCTCATTAGTGAATTTTTTAAAGAAAATTCACTAAAACAGTAGGTGCCTCATTAATTAATCTAAACTAAAATATTTACAAATGTACTAAGCAGTTACGATGTAAATTTTCCACATTCTAACACATATTTTTAGCTACACATTCTTATCTAAAATTTATAAGGTTTGAAAAATGAAAATTATTTTTAAACAGTGATGTGAGCCTGGTGGATGAATGCTACAATGGTGTTAAAAATCTCAAAATAATCGGTACTCAATAATGTTGGTAAATTTAATGGAAGTTCAATATTAAGCTCAGAAATGGTTGACCAAAATTTCTCACGGGGAGTATTATAGTGACTGCATTGGAATATTACGTAGTTCAAATCCGCGACATAAGAGTTGTGACTTCAATGTCCATAACAAGGAATGGCTAGGATCTTCAAAAACCGATCCACAAGGAAGAGCAGCGGAGGCCTTTGCAGTCAGCAGTTCTTTAGCCAATATGGTTCATCAACCTACTTACTTTCCTCGCATCCCAACACACAGCTCAAATCCCTTGGATCTCCTTAGTATAAATCCTGACTGCTATAAGATATCAGTCACCGCTCCCCTTGGTCGCTCAGACCACGGCATTGTCACTGCTTCCGGCGCAATGCAACCCTAGGTCAGGTCAGGTCAGGTCAGGTCAGATCAGGTCAGGTCTTTAGCCAATATGGTTCAGCAACTTACTCACTTTCATCTCATCCCAACACACAGCTCAAATCCCTTGGATCTACTTACTACAAATCCTGACAGCTATAAGATATCAGTCACCGCTCCCCTTGGTCGCTCAGACCACGGCATGGTCACTGCTTCCTGCGCAATGAAACCCGAGGTCACACAGTCATCACACCCAAATATCGTTTGGCACTACAACTCCGCGAACTGGGACGAAATGCGAGATTACTTTTCCTCATTTCCATCGGCGTCTGCCGGCTTCTCTTATCCTGACCCCTCTGATATCTCACAAAACGTCACCGAAATTATCCAAGCTGGCATGGAATTACTTATTCCACGTACACAGAAAACCTCTGCAGCCACTCAAAAGCCCTGGTTCTCTAAATCATGTGACAAGGCCAGACTTGAAAAGGTCAAAGCTTACAAAACGCTTCTACACAATCCCAGTCAAGAAAATCGTCAAGCATTTAACGACGCAAGAAACCGCTATGTCAGCATTCTTTCTGAGGCAAAAAACTCGTTTAATAACCACATCAAAAACAAAGTCCTCTTAAGCTCCAGCGACAGCAAACCCTTCTGGACTCTTGCTAAATCTATTATGACTAATTTCTGCAAGAGCACGTTTCCACCTCTTGTCTCAGGGGATGAAATTGTTTCTACCGCCCTGGGCAAGGCTGAATTTTTGCCTCGTTGTTCGCCAGCAATTCTACTCTCAACCCACCTCCAAATGTTCAACCATCAACAGTCCCCAATGTCGCGCATAAAATGACGGATATCATTTTCAAAACTAAAAAGGTACGAAAGAAGCTTTCTTCTCTTAATACCAGAAAAGCCTCTGGCCTTGACGAGATCCCAGCAATTATTCTCAAAAAATGCGCACCAGAACTTGCTCCTGTCCTGACTCGTCTGTTTCAGACATCTTACAATAGAGGCATATTCCCACTAACTGGAAAATTGCTCGAGTACAACCGGTCCCCAGAAAAGGATTCTAAACGCTTCCTAACAACTACAGGCCTATTTCTCTCCTTTAAGTCGTCTCTAAAGTGATGGAAAAGTATATGAACACCCAATTACTAAAATTTCTTGAAAAACACAGTCTAATCCACGACAGGCAGTGTGGATTCCGTCAGCGCAGAACAATTGCCGACCTCCTTTCCTTTGTCACCTATTTTTAAAACAAGTCTATGGAACCACACGGTGAATCCCAGATTGTCGCTCTAGACATATCCAAAGCATTCGACCAGATCTGGGACGCAGCGCTGTTTAATAAACTTCCGGCCTATGGACTACCATCAAAACTCTGTACCTGGACAGCAAATTTTCTCTCCAACCGGAGAATTTCTGTTGTCGTGGATGGACATTCCTCTAAACTGTATCCAATTAATGCAGGAGTTCCTCAAGGTTCAGCTTTAGCCCCTACATTGTTTCTTCTCCACATCAATGACCTCCTCTCTAGCACATCCAACCCAGTTCACAGTTACGCGGACGACAACACCCTCCACTCAAATATACAATATTCTAAGCCCGTCTCTTCAGCCCAATTAGATGAGGATCGCAGACTCATGGCGGATTCTGTCTCCGTGGATCTCCAAAAAATGTTAGGCTGGGGAAGTAGAAATCTTGTACAATTTAACCCCACCAAACCACAGTCTTGCTTTCTTTCTCATAAGAGATACACCAACCCTAGACCCATCACAATGAACAACCAATTTATTCAAAGTAAAGAGTCCTTTTCACTTGTTGGAATTTCTGTGGATAGAAATCTCAATTGGCACCAACATGTGACATCAATTGCAGAAGCAGGCGCTAAGAATTTAGGTTTCCTCTTCCGGGCGCGCAAATACTTTTCACCAGCTAATCTCTATACCTTATATACTTCACAAATAAGACCAAACCTCGAATACTGCTCCCACATCTGGGGTGCTGCTGCCCCTTCTACACTCGCTATCCTGGACTCCATTCAGAAGAGAGCTATACGTCTCATCGGTAACCCTACCCTCACCCAAAGGCTGCCATGCCTTGCCCACCGACGTGCCGTTGGTGACCTCATTCTCTCTTATATATATATATATATATATATATATATATATATATATATATATATATATATATATATATATATATATATATATATATATATATATATATATATATATATATATATATATATTTGCACGGGCATTGCTCAGAGGAGCTTTCTTCCATAGTTCCTTCATCTGCGGCCCCCAACAGATCTACCAGGGGAACAGAGAGAATGCACCCTGTTACTTTCCAGGTCACCAGAGATAGAACATATTGTTATGCCCGCTCTTTTGCCCCGAGGACTTCCAAGTTGTGGAATTCCTAGCCGGCACATGTTTTTCCTTCTCCCCCGAACCTCCAAACCTTCAAGTCCAGAATTAACAAGTTGCCTCTTTCCTCCTTGTCAACACACACGGTACGATAGTATTTAGGCTGTAAGCCCTCGTGGTGTGTTGTTGAAATAATTAAAGAAGAGGTGCAGCTTGAAATATTAGTGATGCTGATCTTATGCAAGTGGGATGGAAAGCACGCGTAATTCAATTTCAATCTTGTAATCGTTGTGCTGTAAAATCTGGAAACATGTTGTTCTGGTATGTAAGAAATTCTGTTGGGTAAAGTATGATGTATAAGTGCATACTGGTTAGTGGTATTTTCAATATTATTAAGCCATTGCTTTTGCCGACAATAGGCATGGATGCAAAATGATGAAAATGTTTTGTATCCTCCTACTATGTTGAAAATCATAACTACTGGACAATTGATAGTCCCTTTATTAATCTTATTTTTAAAGGGGTAGACATTGATCCAATCCAATCCATAGCAGGTGGTAGTGGAATTTTCCTTTATGTAATAGTAAAGGATTTTTTCACGCCCGAGGAGGTACCACCCCATACATCAAGGGGCCGGTGAAGTCCCAACGGACGTTTCCGGTTCTGGTGTATGAGTCGGTTTCCCTTATAAGCAAAAATGATGATGGCTCCTCCTTGTATAAAATATTCCGGAGGCAAAATACCCCTCCATTCGGATCTCCGGGAGAGGGGTGTACAGGGGGCGCCAACATCAAGATTTAACATATCCTTTTCGAATATATGTGGCCTAAATTCTAACCTGAACTCCGTCCACCATTTCCTCCAGGCTAACAGGCCCCAACTCCTCTTCCTCACCGAAACCCAAATCAGTGCCAAAACAGCCACTAATCACCTTAATTTCCCGGGGTATGAGCTCCTTACTGCCTTTAGATTGCATGGAGGCGTGTGCGCATACGTCCGTAGCAATCTACCCTGCACCAGACTTCCCAATTTAGAAGCTGGAAGAAAAGACATACTATGGATAAAACTCTCTCTCAGGGCTGCAACTAAATTCATCTGTTGCATTTACCGGTCACCTTCTGACAACAACTTTGTCCAGCTCTTTGACTACCTTTCTGAAAAAACCGACTATCTGATTTCTGAATATCCTTCCTCCGAGGTCACTATTCTTGGTGACTTCAATGTCCATAATAAGGAATGGCTAGGATCTTCAAAAACCGATCCACAAGGGAGAGCAGCGGAGGCCTTTGCAGTCAGCAATTCGTTGGCCAATATGGTTCAGCAACCTACTTACTTTCCTCGTATCCCAACACACAGCTCAAATCCCTTGGATCTCCTTCTTACTACAAATCCTGAATGCTATAAGATATCAGTCACCGCCCCCCTTGGTCGCTCAGACCACGGCATGGTCACTGCTTCCTGTGCAATGCAACCCGAGGTCACACAGTCATCACACCCACGTATCGTTTGGCACTACAACTCCGCAAACTGGGACGAAATGCGGGATTACTTTTCCTCATTTCCATGGGCGTCTGTCTGCTTCTCTCATCCTGACCCCTCTGATATCTCACAAAACGTCACCGAAATTATCCAAGCTGGCATGGAATTATTTATTCCACGTACACAGAAAACCTCTTCAGCCACTCAAAAGCCCTGGTTCTCTAAATCCTGTGACAAGGCCAGACTTGAAAAGGTCAAAGCTCACAAAACGCTTCTACACAATCCCAGTCAAGAAAATCGTCAAGCATTCAACGACGCAAGAAACCGCTATGTCCGCATTCTTTCTGAGGCAAAAAACTCGTTTAATAACCACATCAAAAACAAAGTCCTCTCAAGCTCCAACGGCGGCAAACCCTTCTGGACTCTTGCTAAGTCTATTGGGAATAATTTCTGCAAGAGTACGTTCCCACCTCTTGTCTCAGGTGATGAAATTGTTTCTACCGCCCTGGGCAAGGCTGAACTTTTTGCTTCGTTGTTCGCCGGAAATTCTACTCTCAACCCACCTCCAAATGTTCAACCACCAACAGTCCCCAATGTCGCGCATAAAATGACTGATATCATTTTCAAAACTAAAAAGGTACGAAAGATGCTCTCTTCTCTTAATACCAGGAAAGCCTCTGGCCTTGACGAGATCCCAGCAATTGTTCTCAAAAAATGCGCACCAGAACTTGCTCCTGTCCTGACTCGTCTGTTTCAGATATCTTACAATAAAGGCATATTCCCTAGTAACTGGAAAACTGCTCGAGTACAACCCATCCCCAAGAAAGGATCCAAAGCCCTTCCTAGCAACTACATGCCTATTTCTCTCCTTTCAGTCATCTCTAAAGTGATGGAAAAGTATATAAACACCGAACTACTAAAATTCCTTGAAAAACACAGTTTAATCCACGACAGGCAGTATGGATTCCGTCAGCGCAGATCGACTGCCGACCTCCTGTCCTTTGTTACCCATTCTTGGAACAAGTCTATGGAACAACATGGTGAATCCCAGATTGTTGCTCTAGACATATCCAAAGCATTCGACCAGGTCTGGCACGCAGCGCTGCTTAATAAACTTCCGGCCTATGGCCTACCACCAAAACTTTGTACCTCGACAGCAAATTTCCACTCCAACAGGAGCATATCTGTTGTTGTGGATGGCCATTCCTCTAAACTGTATCCAATTAATGCAGGAGTTCCTCAAGGTTCAGCTTTAGCCCCTACTTTGTTTCTTCTCCACATCAATGACCTCCTCTCTAGCACATCCAACCCAGTTCACAGTTACGCGGACGACAGCACCCTCCACTCAAACATACAATATTCTAAGCCTGTCTCTTTAGCCCAATTAGATGAGGATCGCAGACTCATGGAGGGTTCTGTCTCCGTAGACCTCCAAAAAATATTAGACTGGGGAAGTAGAAATCTTGTACAATTCAACCCCACCAAAACTAAGTCTTGCTTTCTTTCTCACAAGAGATACAGCAGCCCTAGACCCATCACAATGAACAACCAAGTTATTCAAAGTAATGAGTCCTCTTCTCTTGTTGGCATTTCTGTGGATCGAAATCTTAATTGGCACCAACATGTTACATCAATTGCAGAAGCGGCTGCTAAGAAATTGGGTTTCCTCTTCCGGGCTCGCAAATACTTTTCACCAACTAATCTCTATACCTTATACACTTCACAAATAAGGCCAAACCTCGAATACTGCTCCCACATCTGGGGTGCAGCTGCCGCTTCTACACTTGCTATCCTGTACTCCATTCAAAAGAAAGCTATACGTCTCATCGGTGACCCTACCCTCACCCAAAGGCTTCCATCCCTTGCCCACCGACGTGCCGTTGGTGACCTCTCTCTCTTTTATAGATATCTGCACGGGCACTGCTCAGAGGAGCTTTCCTCCATAATTCCCCCACCTGCTGCCCCCAGCAGATCTACCAGGGGAACAGAGCGAATGCACCCTTTTAATGTCCAGGTCACCAGACATAGAACATCTTGTTATGCCCGCTCTTTTGTCCCGAGGACTTCCAAGTTGTGGAATTCCTTGCCGGCACATGTTTTTCCTTCTCCTCCGAACCTCCAAACCTTCAAGTCCAGAATTAACAAGCTGCCTCTTTCCTCCTTGTCAACGCCCACGGTACGATAGTATTTAGGCTGTAAGCCCTCGTGGTGTGTTGTTGACATAAAAAAAAACAACTCTAGACTCAAGTCTCTTTTAACACAAGCGTCAAGATCAGTGATTGTGAGCATGTCCATAGATTTTTAATAGTCGTTTATAGACTCTTTAGCAAGCTTGTCCACCATTTCATTACCATATAAGCCACTATGGCCTTTAACCCACACAAAACCAATTGCCTTGTTTTTGTCTATCATAAGTTTGTTACACAACTTCATTATGTTGCAAATAATTGCGTTTTTATATTGCAAATGGTAATTCAACAACAAAAGTAGTGCCTATTTTGAGTCTGATAAAATAATATTTGTGATATTGTTGCCAACTCTCCACTGTATGGCTTCCTGTATAGCGATACTTTCTGCTATATAATATATATATATATATATATATATATATATATATATATATATATATATATATATATATATATATATATATATATATATATATATATGCTAGTAAACTTATTCAATCTAATCTTGCAAGATATTGAGGTATTTTCGACATACGTGGCACAACCAGCTCCTTGAGTAGATTTTGAACCATCTGTATATATAAGTGTGTTGTCTTTAAAATCTTCCAAGATGGATTGCAATATAGCTTTACCAGCTTAAGGAAGTTGACTATAATACGGAAATATTACTTTAACATTTATTATTAAATATTTAAAATTAAAAAGCGGAAATCTATCACAAGACTCAATAAACCTCTGAGCGTATACTCATAGGCATCGATCATATTATTATTTTTCTTTGACCAGAAGCTGTTAAATAGACATTCCACAAATAGTAGATGTATTTTATTTGGTGTACTTGTGTTGTAAATATTACATTTAATTACATGTGTTCTGGCAAGAAATGCATTTCTAAGATAAAGTGGGGGTTCTTGACTTTCTGCCAGTACTGCTTCATTTGCAGATGACCTCAAGGCACCTAGACAAATTCTGAGCGCTTTTGTTTGAATCCGTTCAACGATTTTAAGGTTAGTGTTACAAGCTGCACCATATAGAATGCTAGCATAGTCCAGAATTGACTTAATATAGAATCTATAAAAAAGTAGACATTTTTTGGGGTCCGCGCCCCATCTAGCTTTGCTGACAGACTTCAGTAAATTGCTGCTACGCTCGCATCTCCCCTTTATTTACCTAATTTATGTAGTCCATAGCAACTTTGAATCCAGGAAAACACCTAAATACCTATATTTATTGACAACAGGCAGGTTATAATTCAAGACTTTGATTCCAGTTATCTATTGTAACCTATGCTTAGTAAAAAACATTACTGATGTTTTATCTATACTGAGCTCAAAGCCATGCTCAAAAAGCCAACCAATTTAGGTTTACTAAACAGTCCTCGTATGTCGTTTCTTCCACATATAGGCAGATATCGTCTGCATACTAAAAAATAAATATATACCGTGTAAGCTAGCTGTGTATATGTTGAACAACAAAGGGCTTAATATTGATCCTTGGGGCAGACCATTGGATACTATTCGGGGTCCACGCAAGTTATTTTCCTGATCTCTAACAAATATTTTACGTTATGATATATGATGCAGATTTGCATGATAAACCAAATTGTTTTATTTTTTTCCTGTAATTTTAGGTCAACTGAATCATATTCCCCCTGTATATTAACAAACACACATGCCTGGTAATTATTTTTTGAAAAGGTGTACTGAATATCTATCACTAAATGAGAAAGTGTCTGCAATGTGCCCCGACCCCGACGAAAGGCGTACTGGTGTTGTGGTAACAGGGATTTAAATTCACAATGCCACTCCAAACGTGCCTTTATCATCCTCTCGAATATTTTGGCAATGCATGGAATCAACGATATTAGACGATAGGAGGATGGTGAGTTAATATCTTTAGCATGCTTCAGCAGCAGGATAACTCATAATTCTTTATCACATCGTCAGAAGTCACGAAAATTTAGTATAACGCTATTATTAAATTCCTTACTCGAGATGGTCTTCTACCTCAAAGCATCAAAGCTAGGCTGGGTGGGGTGTACGGGGAAAATTTTTCGTCTAATTCTGTAGTAAAATATTGGTCAAAACGGTTTACAGTCGATGAAACGGAGGCGTAAAGGAGAAGCACCCTCAAGAAAGTTAAAGGTCTGTCAGTCGACAAAAAAGGGATGACTACAGTTTTTTGGGATTATGAGGATATTCTTCTCATAGACTTTTAACACTTTTGCATAAATGACGACACAATATTCGGGAGAAAAGAGGTGGAAGACCGACCAGAGGCGGGCGTTTGCTCCATGACAATGCACCGGTGTGCATGCAATAACGTAAGGGGTGTTCTATATATAAAAAAAGAAAGTGTGTATCACCAACGACTTATAGGCCAGCCTGTGATTATCAAAATAATTTTATAAGATGCGGCTCAAAACACCCTGTAATTAACGTATATAATTTTTGCTCGTATCTTGTCTATAAACCAAAATATTAAGTTTTAGCATAGAAATGCGTCACCCTGTATATGTCTAAACAGACAAAAGCCGAAACTTGCCCCATAAATGTGTTTTAGGGATTCTAGTTCGTGCTCATTTGAAGAAATCTTTTCAAAATTTATAAGTCTGCGAAAATGTGCTAAAATATAGACTATTATACCATAAACTCAACAGCTGAAACTGATGCCAAAGCATCAGAAAGAGGGTCTATTTGAAAAGGATTTTCCGAAGCTGAAACTTAGGCTTTGTAAAACACACTTATTATGACATTTCTTCTGCACAACCCGTATTTGTTTCAGATTATTTGTCTGAAAATTGCAAATTGACGTTTCAAATCGCGACTTTGACGTTTTAAAAAGAAAAATTATAAAAATTTTTAAATATATTTTTTTTCTGCTACTTGACCTTTTTGCGTCAAGAAAACTCAACCGTCGTATGTAATATTCAATTGGTTTTGTTAACCATACAAAATATTTTGCTCTTGTGCTTTCCTTTTATCACCAGTGGCACCTAAAGTTTTTTATTTTAATTCCTTTAACTTTTTTCCCTTTCAACGCAGAGGCCTGAATTTCAGCACTTATGATAAATTTCACAGTAGAAACGTATATGCCAAATTTGGTTGTCATAGCGCTATCACTTTGGGAGATACAAAAACTTTCCGAAAGAAAACCCAAATTTTTCCCGGAAAAACTACTCCAATTTTCCTGGCTAACGAACTCGTCCAATCCACTTACAAAAGGAGGGTACCTACCAAATTTCATCAAAATCGGCTCATTATTTTTGAGTCATCGGTGTCACATATATATATATATATATATATATATATATATATATATATATATATATATATATATATATATATATATATATATATATATATAGGGATATATATAGGGTGGCGCATTGAAAACGAAACAGACCGATTTGCGTCCCGAGAATATTTTTAAGAAACGCTGAAATCAATTAATATTGAGGGGGACATGTTTTGACATAAAACTCAACTTTGGCACATCAACCCCTTAAGGGTGGTGATAACAACCCTTACATTTAAAATAGGAAACATGGATCGAGTGTTACATCATTCGAAAGCTCTTTCTTTTCTGAATTCAGCACACTAATTTTTTTGGAAGTTTTATCAACTCGTTTAAAAATTATTCACAGTTGAAGCTGCAAAAACGCATTTCACTCATTCCGATAAGAAATGTGCTGATAGTCAATGTTTTGTTGGTTTGTAAACAAAAAATTGACTATCAGAACATTTCTTATCGGAATGAGAGAAATGCGGTTTATTATTTCAGTTTATCGGTCGGTTTGATACTTGATAGTAGTACCGAAAATTAATTTCACAATGGTGTATTCTGTAGAAGAATGAGTTGAAATAATTACTATTTTTTTCAAAAACGATGACTGTGCCAACCGTACCGCAAATTTGTTTAATGAACGACATCCGAACAGACATGTTAACAGAAAATAAATTTTGGAGTTAGTTGCAAAGTTTCGACAAAGTGGTTCAGTAGCCAACAAAAAACGGGATCCTGAACGTGAATTTCCGGTTAGAAATGGGACTACTGAGATTGAAGTTTTAGGCCAAATTGCTGCAGACCCAACTTTGAGCAAGAGAAAATTGGCCACTGTTTCAAACATCAAAAGAAGAACTATTCAGCGAATATTGAAGCATCATAAATTTCACCCGTATAAAATTCATCTTGTACAACAACAGAATAAGGATGATTTTGATCGGCGGCTGGAGTTTTGTGAAGTTATGACTGCACGAATAGCTGATAACGGGAACTTTCTGTTCAATATCTGTTTTTCAGACGTGTACGTTTTTATTAAACTTTACAGTCAATCGTCATAATTGTCGTTATTGGGCAGATAATAATCCAAGAAATTTTCACGAAGTCCACACTCAAACTCCACAGAAATTGAATGTGTGAACTGGCATTTTTGGAGACCGTTTAATCGGACCAATTTTTCTTGATGGCAATTTGATTGGCGAAACGTATTTGGAGTTACTAGATGATATCGTTTACCCTCTACTAATTGACATTGTTGAAAATGATGATCGCTATCAAGAAAATAAATTAGTGTGTCAACAAGATGGAGCTCCTCCGCATTTTTCACAATGTGTTAGGGAGTTTCCAGAGCAATGGATTGGGCGTAGAGGTGGTATTGAGTAGCCCCCTAGATTACCGGATTTAATTCCATTAGACTTCTTTCTATGGGGCCATTTAAAGAGTAAAATTTACGCAACAGAACGGGAGTCTCTGGGAGAATTACGACGACGCATTGTTGAATAATGCTGTCTAATAACTCCACAAATGCTCCAGAATGTCAGAGCTCGTTTTGAACAAAATTTGTACTTTTGTATGGAAGCTGGTGGTCAACAATTTGAACACTTACTTTACTGAATAAACATTTTTGAACGTTTGGTTTTGTTTTTTAGTTTTTTAACAAAAAAATGACTAAATAGTGCATTTCTTATCTCAATGAATGAAATATGTTCTTGCAACTCCAACTGTGAATAATTTTTAAATGAGTTGATAAAACTTTAAAAAAATTGTGTGCTGAATTCAGAAAAGAAAGAGATTTCAAATGATGTAACACTCGACTCATGTTCCCTATTTAAAATATAAGGGTTGTTATCACCAAGCTTAAGGGGTTGATGTGACAAAGTTGAGTTTTATGTCAAAACATGCCCCCCTCAATATTAAAATTGACGTGTTTCAGCGTTTGTTAAAAATCAATTCTCTGGACGCAAATCGGTCTGTTTCGTTTTCAATGCGCCACCCTGTATAACACCCTATATAAACACAGATCTCCTCATTAGTGAAATTTTCGTTTTACATCAGCGTTTCTTAAAATTTTAAGATAAATATTAATGCCACTCTAAATAATGTTATTTGCAGAGTAAGCTTTGAAATAATAATTTTTACAGAAAAAATTAAAAGCATAAGTGCTGGCAGATTAATTATTCGTTAATAAAGTTGAACAAAAAGCATTACAACAAATTGAGTAATACTTTATAAACCATTGTATTATCGCACTATGATTATTCGAAACAATACAAGAACTGCCTTTGGTTATCTATTTCATAAACGATCAAACTATTGCGTTCTTCCTGTCACCTGTTACAAGTGTACAACTTCATTTGCTATTTTTGGAATAATTTCCTGTTTCTCACTGGACAGGTGGAATAATTAACGTGACAATGAATGAATCGCAGCCTACCTGAACGTCATTACGTTTGTGAATGGATTATATCAAAACTACCTTCCCTGAAAAGCTCGGCAGACAATCGTTTCAGACGCATGTAGACCTACTATGCACAGTGAGTGCCTCTATGCTTTCGTTGTTCAGTCTCCACGAGCCCACGATCCAGTTCGAATGTGCTGGACATAAACCAACTGCTGACTGCCTGCCTTTAAGGTCGAATTTCCCTAGTGGCACATGCACATTATTGATTTCGTCACGAGTCCTGAAAAGTGATCCGGAGCTTGATCTCGGCCAGGAATAGGATACTACGCATCAGAAGACTTCCAGTTTTATGATCATCAGCAGTTGACGTTCTCAATTAAAAGCTAGTAACAGAATGGGTTAAAAGTGATATTATTGATTTTTGATAATACGTAAAGGAAACTAAAACATTTTTACCAAAGTGATTACCGATATTTATTATATTATAGTGAAGAATTATATAAGTGAAATATAACAATGTCATCTAAAGGGCAGGAACTGACCAGAAATGGTCACGAACTGGCACCCCTAAATTCGAGGCAGGCCTCGAATAGTAATAAGCCAGGTGTGACTATTGTACTTCAAGGACCCAGAGGGTCAATTATCTCGCGAGGAAGTGCTCTAGATCAAGATCCTGATCGTGCAGCATGGTCAGGAAAAATGCAATTCTTCCTGTCAATTATAGGATACTCTGTCGGCCTCGGTAATATATGGAGGTTTCCCTATCTATGCCAACAGAATGGTGGTGGTAAGTCGATGAATCCTTCTAATCGATATCACGTGAATAGGATCCGGTTATTATTTAGAGCTTTTAGAATAGAAAGTAATATTAGCTGAACATATATTTATATCACATTGTGTTCGTGCAGAAGATTGTATGTTTTATATATTAATTCGATAACCTACCTTACATTAATAGCTTTAAATTTATCATGAACTCAAATCAGGTTAACCCAGGTAAACTTCGATTGTAACCAAACTTTTGTAAAACACCGGTTTCTGCGCCAAAGAAATGAAAAGTCAATAAAAGTATTAAACATACATTCAGGTAGCATTTAACTTTTAATAATAGTGGAATAAAAAAAGTACAAAGGATTACCAAGGACAAAAGGTCAACAATTTTGTAGCGATTAAGATTAGCTCACGTTATACGAGTTTAAAATTAATTTAACTTATACATTTTAATTGAAACGACAGTCAATAGATAATGCTGTCCAAAAATTACTAAATAGTTTTTACCATAATGATTTCAAAAAATTTCAAGGTTTTCTAAATAAGTTTTATGGTTTTGGTCGTTCATAGTTGCAAACTTACACTGTAATTGTCAAGGAATTTAGGGGTGTAATATTAGCGAATTTTCATTAAGAGAAATTCACAAATAGAGAGGTGCTCACTTCAGATGAGCGCGAATTTGGATCACTAGAACCCAAAACCAAGGTCCGTTAACATTTTTGTGTTTATTATCCGAGCGATAACTCAAAAAATACGCAACTGATTTGAACGAAACTTGGATATATCTACATTGTATTAAGACCGCGGACGAGTTCATATATCAGCTTTAACGGACATTTTTTCCCCCAAAAGTATACAAAAATATTTTCGAAAACGCTATATTTTTGTAAGTATCAGAGTAACTGGAATGAGACTTTACTTGTGGCTAGAAATTGTGTAAATAAATCTATGTTGTGATTTTTAAGTAATTTGGTACACATTATTTAGAGTTTTTTCCAAAATAAAAATGAAATCTGAAAGACAAGCGTTGAAACGACTTAGTGGTTAAAGTTCAATTCCTGACAGAGTAGTTAACTACTACGTGTAGATTGATTCACACAACAGGTATAAATCATACAAAAACGGTAACCAAACTAAATAAATAACAGGCATAAAACATATTACCCGAACCAACAATTGTGAAGTCTCGGCCATAAATATCGCAAATGATAGAGAGCACGAAATACATTTGCCAAGTGATTGTTATTTAACTGGAAGATTCAATCAATTTTTAAAATACACTATATTTGTAGCTTGATGAACGGTACCAAATACAGTTTTAGCACACCCTACATATATATTATGCTGTGGTGTTAGACTAAAAATAATATAGTAGAAATATAAACAAAATCAAGTCAAGTCTATAAAAACTATTCTAAAACAGTTTCTTTTATCTTTAAACTTAGACGTCATATAAGACCGAAAGAGTCGTTGAATGTGCTTCAATGGCAATTCTACTAATTCTGTATTAACTAATTGTTAGGTATACTTTTAATATAATATAATATATCCCGGGCATGAAGCCAGTGTTAAGTATCATGTAAACAAAACGTTAGTCAACGTATCCTTAGATCGCTCAGTGGTAGCGTGTTGTCTACTACGCAGAATGTTGCGTGTTCGATTCCAGCTGGATGAATGTATGATCTCATACGTTTTGAACAAGATCCCATTTTTGTTTAAAACGCCTAAATAACTTTGCCTCCTTTGAGCCTGATATTACAATTTTCAGCAGACAATTTGTTATTGTTGATATTGAAAAAACCGGTTTGATTAGGTTGACTAAAACAAAATCATACTGGCGAAGGAAAAATAACTGCTACGTTTATATTTTGGCAGATACTTTAAGCTATTATCGATAGTGTTCCATCTAGCAAACTACCATTACTTTGACGCATAGAATAAGATGCTTGAGTTTGGCTACTATAAACTGACTCACCCTGTATATTTTTATTAATAATTATACAATGTGTCAACAAATAACCGATGCTTGTGCTTGTACATAACACGATCTGCTTCAATTGTCATTTCTGAAATTTTGTCCATATCTCAACGTAGTTCTAATTTTATTCATCACAAATACTTTTGCAACCACTTTGCGGCTTAAGTTCATCTCCAAAATACAACTTTTCCAGATTTGCTGCCAAAAAGCTTAATAAATGCAAATTGTTCTACTAACGTTATTTGACATCTGGACATGACACTGACAACGAGATAGAGTAGATATTAAAATATGTTTGCCATAAATATTTTTATACTTAGTTTGATTTAACCAAATTAGAATAAAAGCAATTTGATTTAAAACTTGCTAATTGGTAAGTGATGCGGTTTTGGGATGAATTACTAGTAGTATACAACGATTTTATGCTAGTAGTGTGACGTCACCGGAATGTATCATTGGTATGTTCCTACGTAAAATTACGTCATCAAATCAGATTAAAAATAACATGAATCTAAGGTAAACAAATACAGTGAAATGGTGTTAAAGATTAAAGTACTGTTTACCTTTTAAGTCTGTTAAGATGGAAGGCACAGACAATAGTCAGATCGGTTTTAAAGCATTTTAGGCAATTTTCGTAGAAAAAATTTGCAAGGAGAGGTTACAGCTTTCGAACGTTGAAAAAAAAAGTTTTTAAATGAGCAGGAATTAGAGCCTCTAAAAGCAATATTTAGAATCAGTTAAGACTTGTAGGTGTTTATACATACATACATACATACACACACACAGACACGCGCGCGCGCGCGCATTTATATATATATATATATATATATATATATATATATATATATATATATATATATATATATATATATATATATATATGTATATATATTTATGTGTCACACCTATAACTTAAAAAATAATGGACCGATTTTGATAAAACTTGGTGAGTACCTTCCTTTCGCAAGTGGCTTGGATAAGTTCGTTAGTCAGGAAAATCCGCCGAGGTTTTCCCGGAAAATTTTGTGTTTTCTTTCGAAAAAAAACCACAAAAATTATATCTCGGGAATTAACAAAGTAAGGGTAACCAAATTTGGTTTAGATCCTTATAGGTAAGTTACCTACCAAAATTTAGCCATGTAGGTCAAAAGACAAAAAAGTTATAGACATTTAAAGAAAAATAAATTGGGGTTTTCCTCAAAACGTCAAAATCGGCAACTAAATTTCATACGCGGGTTTATATCATTATAGGTAAGTTATCTACCAAAATTTAACTCTGTCGGTTAAAGGACAAAAAAGTTACAGACATTTAAAGAAAAATAAATTTGGGTTTTCCTCAAAACGTCAAAAGTCGCGATTTTAAACGTCAAAATTGGTAATATTTAGGCAATGAACCTGAAACTAATATGAGCTATGGAAGGAAAATGTCTCAAGAATAATGTTTTACAAAGCCTGAAGTCTTAGTTTTAATCGTCATTGTCCTTCATTTTACTAAAATATTCCCAGAAAATTCATCTCAAACAGCAAGGGCATTTTGGTTGCGAATTTTCATTAAATGTTTTAAATTTTAATAACTCAATTTGCTATTAACCTAAGGCTTATTGGCTAGGAGACCAGTTTTCTCAGAAACATTTAAAGTTTATTTTCCGAAAATTTTTGTACATTTTCAAATAATTATTTTGATAAAATATGATATATTGTTCCTACTATATAGGTTATTATATAAATCATTAAACATTAATTATGACAAATGATCACAACGCCCGCTGGAATAGGACATTAAAACAAAATTCCAGCACCTGGCCTGTTGGTCTAGGGGTATGATTTCCGCTTAGGGTGCGTTAGGTCCCAGGTTCAAATCCCGGACGAGCCCAAATACGTTTTTTTTTGCTTTTTTTTAAATCGACTTCAAACAAGAAGGAGGTTCTCAATTCGCCTGTGTGTTTTTTTAATGTGTGTTACCTCAGAAATTTTTTCTAGGTGAACCCATTTTGATGATTCTTTTAGTGAATTTTCTTTAAAAAAATTCACTAATGAGGAGATCTCGACTTTTGAATTTTGAAAACATTTCTTCAAATGAGCGCTATTTAGGACCCCTGGAACCCAAATCCGAGGTCGGTTTCAGACTTTATATGTTTATATATATATATATATATATATATATATATATATATATATATATATATATATATATATATATATATATATATATATATATATATATATATGTGCGTTTTGGTAGCAAATTTTCATTAAATCCTTCAAATTTCAATAACTCAATTTACTATTAACGTAAGTTTTGTTGGTTAGGAAACCAACATTTAACTTTATTTTCGGAAAATTTTTGTATGAACGCAGCAAGGGCGTTTTGTTTGCGAATTTTCATTAAATGTTTCAAATTTCAATAACTCAGTTGGCTATTAACCTAAGGTTCATTGGCTAGGAGACCAGTATTTCGGAAACATTTAAAGTTTATTTTCGGAAAACGTTTGTACATTTTCAAATAATTATTTTGATGAAATATGGTACATTGTTCCTACTATATAGGTTATACTGGTAACCAAATTTCATGCAAGGTTTCTTAAAAAAAATATCCTATGAAAAATATTTTTATGAAAATTCACTACCAAAGTTTTTTAAGTATATACCTTCTCTCCCATCCTAACCCCTCATAACCCAAAATTTTTAAAAAGCACGTGAGGTTGTAAAATACCTTTTATATTTCTCTATTTAGCGCTGTAACGAATTTTCAATTCTGCTCAATGGTTCTTAAAAAAAATTAACGATATAATATATATATATATATATATATATATATATATATATATATATATATATATATATATATATATATATATATATATAATTTAATTCCAGAAGATATATAATTTTTGGAAGAACCTTGTCGTAGAAAACCAAAAAACTTTATACTGAAATTAACGTAGGTATGTTTTTCTAAAGTGTAAAAGCTGGAGAAGTTTGGGAATGCGGAGGAAAGGAAATCCAGAGAGAATTTGGAAGGTGACATAATTTGACCAATCGACTTTTCGGAAGACGTTGTTTAAAATTATGTTTCACATAGCACAATCTAAGCTTTTTATGTAAGACATGTTGTAAAATTAAATTACTTACCAATAAATGAATAAAAAGAAAGTAAAATCCAATTTTTGATTTTGTAAATGTCAATTTGTTTTCAATTTACAAAGGAAAAATATCACAAAATATTTTAAGCAGACAAGGGCTTTTGTTTTTTTTTTATTTATTTATTTTTCTAATTTTTACCATTTGGATGTCATACTGCGTTCTACACAAATACTGGTAGTTAATTTACCTTTCCCGGAAATAAATAAAATGTTACGTGGGTCTTTGGTAAGGCAGTTATTCGAAGTTTTAAGAGAAAGATCTAGTTGAAAAGAAGGTATAATATTACATATAGTTTATTTTGGTGACCAAACTCGTACCCAGCCAGAGGTGGTACATTTATTTAATAACATTTACCCTCATCGTCTAATTTCTCAAAGAACTGTGAAGAAAAATTTAAAATTTCGAAATTTGAACATGTCCGAGATGAACCAAAATCTAGAAGGTCCTCACAAATTAAAAACGCTCAGTTAAATGTTTTATTGTCGCTGGAAGGTAATTCACACTCTTTGCTTAAAGATATCGTATCAAAATGACATACGAAGATTGATCTTATAGAATTTCACCTAAGCAAAGGTATCATCCGCACAAAGTTTGCCAGCTACAATAATCTTCTGGGGACGACTTCTGTGAACGAAGACAGCAAATGTGTATTACACCTCCAAATCTCGAAAGACATATTTTTTTCAGATGATTTAACTTTTTACGTCAAGATTGAATAGAAAAAACAGCCAATACTAGGCCACAGAAGATTCCAGGTGGATGGTCGAGGTAAACGCTCAGCATTCGATAAAGTCAAATGCCTTTTGTGGGATAATGGATGATCGAATCATATGTCCTTACTTTCTTGATCAGACTCTAATAGGAGAAATATTTGCATTTTTTTCGGGTAGACTTAATCACGTACCCGGCAGCCATATGCCCAGACTGAGGACAACCTTATCTTCCAGTTAACCACCTCATTTTCCAGCAGGATGGAGGACCTCCATACTATGGAGCTCCCGTCCAGACTTATATAGATCAGGTGTTTGCGAACATGGAGATTGGAAGAAGAGGATTCGTGGAGTGGCCACCAACGTCTGCTCGTATCATCCGTATGAAGTTCTTCTTATGGTGATATCTTAAATCCAAAGTTCACAAGAACAGACCAAACAATTAAGAGCAATCGTATGCAAAACGTTTGCCAAAAAATAGCAGATATACTTCCTACCGAATCTCTAAGCCTCTCTTGAAATGGGTCAGCTCAGATTGTCTGTTTTAGCTTCCCTATCTCCTATATACAGGGTGAGTCAGACATAGGTAGTCAAACGCTTCGTTTTTCAGATACAGGCGACTAAAGTTGTTCTCTGATGTTGATTTTCATTAATAATTTACAAAACTTTTTGAGATAAAAGCTGATTTTTGGTGGACGGTCCTTGCTTTTCGAGGTTAATAGACAAAAATAAAAGACCAGTCAAAATGTGTGCAGAGGGTTGCATATGCAGGTGGAGGTAAGTAAATGTTGAACAATCTCTCTTAAGATGATTTTTTTTTCATTTTTAACACCAACTAATAATATTTCAGATATTTTCACATAAAAATTAAAGAAAGAAGAACAGTAACAACGTTGCTAGAAATTTGAAAATTACAATTATTTTTAAAAATAATACCCGTTTTTTCTTAACGTCGGCCTATTTCCGCGACTATGGCCAATTAACGACGCCAGGGAGCAACCTCACTATCCTGTAAATTTTACCGAACCCCTGCCTTTCTGTAAGAAGCGTAGGGATCTTTAACGCGGCCAACATCACATTGACACGGGACCGACGACTTTACGCCCCCTCCGAAGGGCGGAACGTGCAGACATTCAACCTGCTTAAATATAATACCAGACCCTCAGTTGGTGTTAGTTTATTACAGTATGCACTGAAAAAGGGAAAGGGAACCCTGGGAATCGAACCCAGGGCCATTTGGTTCAGATGCACGCGTTCTTACCACTGGACCACTGAGGCTCTACCCGTTTTATGCAAGGCGTAGTTGGCAACGTTGTCCAATAACCTTACTCCAGCCAAATAATGAGCCCTTATCTTCTGGCATCATTTATTGTACAGCCTCTAAGGTCTGTTTAAACAGAAGAGGCATAAAACTATTTTTCTGGGGAAACGCCACACAATGAAATCCAAAGGGGTTAAATCAAAATAACGTGGTGTCCAGGAAACTGGTCTGCGCCCTATATGTCTCCTGGGTAGTTGGCATCTAACCAGGTTCTTAAAATTTCTTACAAGATGAGCGGTACATCCATCTAACTGGAACGAAGCTCAGAGCTTTGAACTAATCGCTATGTAATTCCACATATCAGAATGCTCAATTTCTATAAACTGTGCCTATTATATAATGTTCGCTATTAATTCGTTAGAATTAAATTATTTGACATTTATGACTTGCTTTGACATCCAATGTACAATTATTTTAATTAAGGTTTATGAAATTTTCGTTATGTTAAGAATTCTCTAGGTCTATTTTTCTCGTAAACGGTGAATTCTACCGACTTAAGAACAATATTCTTTTTTATGTATAAATATCTGAAAAATCATATGTTGGTGTCAAAAATGAAAAAAAGTGCTTTAGGATAAATGTTATTCAACATTTTACTTACCTCAACCTCCGCAGGCACGCTTATGGACTTGAAAAGTTAGAGCTCTCCAACAAAAATCAGATTTTTATCTCAAAACGTTTCAGAAATGATTGGTCAAATGATCTGGTCGCAGAAAGTGCGTTATGGTAGTGAATTTTCATAGAAATGATCTGGCACCAAATATTTTTTTATAATTTTTATAAAAATTGAAACTGACCCCGGATATGGGTTCTAGTGGTGCTAGTTCACGCTCATTTGAAGAAGTGTTTTCAAAATTCATAATAATGGATCCATTAGTGAATTTTTTCTGAGAAAATTCACTTAAATCAATATTAGAGGACAACTTTAATCATCCTGTATCACACCGATAACTAAAAAAATAATAGACCGATTATCATTAAATTTGGTGAATATATTCCTTTTTGTGGCTTGGATAAGTTCGTTAGCCAGGAAACTCGGCCCAGGTTTTCCCGGAAAATTGTGTGTTTTGTTTCGAAAAAAATTATATCTCCGAAAATAACAGAGTAAGGGCAACCAAATTTGGCACGCGGGTTTATATCGTTATAGGTAAATGTCCTACCAAAATTTAGCTCTGTTGTTAAAAGCAAAAGTGTTAGAGGCATTTAAAGAAAAATAAATTGGGGTTTTCCTCAAACGTCAAAGTTGGGATTTAAAACGTCAAAATTGGCAAAATTTAGGCAAATAACTTGTATCTAATACGGGCTATGAAAATCAAATGTCTCAAGAAGGATGTTTTACAAACCCTGAAAGTCTCAGCTTCATCCGCCATTGTCCTACATTTTACTAAAATGTTTCCAGTAAATTCATTTCAAATAGACCCTTTCTCTGATCCTTTGACAGTAGTCTTAGCTATAGAGTTTATCGTTTAATGTTGTATAAATTTTGTCGAATTTTCGTAACAAATCAATAAAGCTCAATATATCCGTTATTATACAAGATACGAAAAAATTTGTATACATTAATTATAAGGTGTCTTGAGCTACATCTTAAAAAATATTTCTACAATCACAGGCTGACCCATAAGTCGTTGGTGATACAAATTTTTTTTTTTTTAATCGAAGACGCCTTATGTTATTGCATTTATGCATTTTCCATCGAAATATAATGCATGTTTGTAAGAAAAGAAATTCTGGATGCAGAAAGTGCGTTATGGTAGCGAATTTTGATCAAATGCTTCATATCTGAATAGCCCAATTTGCTATTAACCTATAAGGTTGACCAAGAAATTAGTTTTTCCGGGAACACTTTATTCATTTATTGATTTATTTATTTATATGCATTAAAATTATACAGTGCATCTTACATAAAAGTTACAAACTTGTGGCTGTAATTGATGCGATTTAGTTAAAATATTAAACTGAAACATATCAAAATCCTATTGACACTGACATTTCTTGCTATAAAATTTCGGTATTACAAATTTACAAATTATTCAACCAATCTTCCGTTATTAGCACCTCCAATATTTCCTTTACATCCTTTGAACTTCCCAACCATTTTACCCTCCAAAATAGTTTTCTTTCAACTTTAGATTAATAAGATTTTCAAACATTTTAGGACCTAAAATTGTTGTACATTTTCAAACAACAAAGTTATTTTGATGAAACATGGCACATTGTTTCGGCTATATAGGTTATACTGTTAACCAAATTTAATGGCTGCTTTCTTTAGAAAAACACATATTTGCTATTAAAATATATTTTAATAAAAATTCACTACCATAACGCACTTGCTGCGTCCAGACTTTTTTCTCCATTAATACAATTGTAATCTGGGTGAACCGAAAATTATATATTTTTGAAAATTCTTTCATATATCCTGAAGCTGTATACAGTTTTACAATGGCACTTAGCAAGAGGACCTTTAAGATGTACTTGAGTCCGACTTCCTAACTTTTCTACCAAAAAAAAAGTTGCATAAAAGTTAGAATTATAGGTTAAAACCAGTCATGTTGCATAAGAGTCAGAATTACAGGTTTGAACCAGTCAATGAAATACAGAGGACGTATGGACAAAGTTAAGATTTTTCTTCATTTAGAAAAAGCTTTAGAAACACTATGTTAAAAAAAGGAATTTTTAAAATTGATACAGTGATACTGGCATAATGTGGTACTGCCGCTATAAAGCGTATAGCCTCTTTACATCTCTACATAAGATAAATACAGAGTAAAGTGTTGTAATTTTAATGAGGATCGTTATACACCGGCTAAAAATAATGATGCACATAACTTAATCTAAAAATGTACTAAAGAAAATAAAACAAATAGGCATCCTTGGCAATGACACCATGAATGCACATGTGCTCACTTGAAGGATACGTAAAAATTTTCGGGACACAGCGAGTGCGTTATAGTGGTGAATTTTCATAAGGATTGTACACTATTATCATACGGCATGTTACTAAAATCATAGGATCAAATGAAGTTACCTTAGATGATGTTCGATCTTGATTGTGAAAGCTTCGTTGAAGTAAATAAGTTTTGTAACCTTCTGATTCTGGTTACGAATCTACATATTTTTTAAGATAAACAACACGGGCGTACCCAGGATCAAAACTAAGGGGGGGGGGGGCAAGCCATGGTCGTTCAGGTTGTAACATCTTATCGCGGAAAAGCTGAATGAAACCAAAATTTTAAGAAAATTATGTATAATTATAGCAGTGCTTTATCAACTAAGTTATTACAATTAATTGCTTGAAAAAAATTATTCTAGTTACATGTCTTATAGTAGTATAATTTTTCTTGGATTTGTACAAAACTTGTTCAAAACTCTCGTTTCAATCCAGTCCTGATTTTCCTTGAAGAATTTCCGATGGACGCTAATCAAGCACAACCCAGTCAGTCTGTCTTCTCCCATTGTACTTCTCAGCCAGGTCTTTACTCTTCGAAGGGTACTGAAAGATCGTTCAACAGTAGCCGTAGTTGGTGGGAAAGCACTTAAAATGAGGAGTGCATGCCTTGTTGCAGGGAAAAATATTAGCCTCCTCCAAAAGTGCAGCCACTTCAATATCCTTTAATTTATCTCCTGCTAAATCCTTCTTTTTCCACAGACTATACCACAAATCTAATTCTGCAGAGATATCACCCAACTCATAAAACTCCATAAAAGATTTTGCATTTTTCTAAAAAGTCATTTTGAGCATGTATGAAGGATGAAGATGGGATAAGGCAAAAGCAGGTGTATTTTCGTGTGAGAATCTAACATGCAATGATAAAGTTAAAGAGTCAAGATAAGGGATGATCAACGACCGTCTCCAATATTCAGTCGCGGTTTCAGATGGCGGATTACTTCTATGTATTTGCTTTTGAACAAAGAAATTCATCAGAAACATGTTCAATTTTATGTCGATCCTTCTTGATGACATCAAGGATTGCACCAATATGTTTCCTCACCATAATCAAATCCATATTTTTACTTTGTAGAA
This sequence comes from Tillus elongatus, assembly GCA_964006375.1. NCBI lineage: Eukaryota > Metazoa > Arthropoda > Insecta > Coleoptera > Cleridae > Tillus > Tillus elongatus. The sequence continues at coordinate 128,853,893 of OZ023264.1, forward strand.
CGTTCACAACGGGTTCCAAAATCTCAGGGTACTTTGCAATCATGACTAAACCTACGATGAAAATTGGTTTAGTAACTGCACAGTGCAATTGATAGGCAAATTTTCTTGTAGCATAAAGCCCCTCATCTCCTTCCTTTCCTCTAAGTGGCAAATCATGAGTTCAACAAAATATGATACACGAAATAATTGATGACAATATTTGTTTGTTTTCTTCAATCATCTTCTGGTGACCACTTTGGAACTGTACATCAACTGGAACATTTTCAAGGAATGCTTTTGCAGCAGCTGTTGAAGTTTTGTGGTAGTGACTGCCGACGTGTTTTCTACAATCTTCATGTATATCTTTAAACTTCACGTATGACCTTACCATGAATGACCCCAAAACTCCTTTAACTGTAGCAATACTAGGAGAAAAAAGAACACAGTGCATACATAGAGCACCTTTCAAACGACTTGAGTACACCAACCAAGGAGTATATTGATCTAACCAGCGGCGGTTAAATTTTCTTTTCAAATGGCTGGCATCAGCACCAAAATCGTAATTTGATGGTGGAATCCAGGAATTTGTAAGCAAATTCTTCCTTTTTTCTGATGGCAACTTAAGGGCATGACCAACATAACGACCAATGTCATTTTCATGGTAGCCATCGTATTCTTTAATCGTTTTAGATGTCCCAGGAACGGCTACGTGTAGAGGTGAAGAATTACTAGAACCTTGTTCCATAATAGACACAGAATCCGATGGTTCGGTCAGTTTAGTTTTATCTTCATCACCATCACTGCTTCCACTTCCACTACTGTCATCTTGATGCTTTTTCCGTTTAAGAAGTTTTCTGCCTAAACATAATAGAAATTGACATAATTCCAATTTCAATAAAACAGGCTTATCCGTTAGTTGAAGACAATACTAAATTCACTGCTTTAACCTATATCAATAAATTCAGCAATAGATTGAAATCATTTTTATCAAATTTTAATTTAAATATTGCGTTTAGAACAAACAATAATCTTAGTAAATACATTAAGAACAATAAAGCAAGGAGTTTGAAAGAAAATAAGTCAGGTGTCTATCAACTAAATTGCGGCAGTTGCGATCAATTTTATATCGGAAAAACTTTTTAAACTCGCATTTCAGAGCACAAAAGAAGTTTTGATTTGGATAATGGTATTTCACATTACGCGACTCATTTAAGAAATGCAAATCATAATTTTGATAAAGTGTAAATCTCATTTTGAAGTAATTTTCATTATATTATATGATAAATTTAATTTAAAATTTTATTTTCTACATAAATTGAGAAATTACTTAACTTACCTTTTTGAAACCAGTTGCTTATATCCATTTAGGCAGCCTCAGTGTTCTCCAAACGTAAATAAGAAGGTAAACTAATAAACTATAATAATTGGTTGTTTAAAAAATACTCAGTAGTAAACACCAACAGTTCAACTAACATACTCCCTGCCCCTCGCTGGGTACGCCCTTGATAAACAAACTTATCCCCTTATTTAGACCAGCCTAATATAACATTCAGTTTGGTTTAAAGATATTGTTGCAACACAGTAAGGGATGCAGCGTAGAGAAATAGGGGAGGGTATTGGGACTCTATTTACTTAAACGAAGCTTTCACATAATCAATATTGAACATCGCTCAAGGTAAGTTCGTTTGATCCTATGATTATGCTTCAGCTTCGTTTCGTAAATAAGTTTTGTAGATGTTTAAAGAACACTTGCAACAACTACATATTATGCGTCAAAGGAGAAGAGCAACGAGAACACAAAAAAGTGTGGAAAGCATACAAACCAGATCCAACTGAACTAGCATTAACGTATTAATAGCAATCACCGAGAGTTTATGCTTTTGAATCTGTATGCCAAGAAACGAACTTAGAACATTACCTAGGTAAACAATTTACAAACAAGTAGGTATATATTTGGAATGCCGACTGTCCTCCAGTTTAGTTGTGGAGAAACAGATCTGGAAGAACTCTATGCCATTTTTCTTCTGTTGTCTTTTTACCAAGACACTGTTTTGTGTTTTTTTCTGTTTTCTGTTGTATAATTTCCATATGTTGGTTGCTGATGGACGAGGGAACTGCAACTCAGTTGACTAATGGTGCTAATTGTAGGCGCAATAACTGTTCCATCGCAACTAGGCAAATACAAAAAATCAGTAGCCAAACACTAAAAATAAAAAACATTTGGTCGGCGATGTGACTTTGCTGATCAGCAGCCATGTGTGGTAACACAAATAGACAGCGCTATACAACAAATCCATCGTAAAATGCTACGGAGAAAGTACAGTTTCTATAGCAGAGTCTAAAGTTGTAGTAGTCGTTCGTGCAAGCCCAAAAAGTTTGTACATGAACAAAGAACAGCTGCAAAACAATAGTGGCAAAAAGGGGTTGTTATTGCAACGAGTTCGAGTGATAACACTCACAAATACTCGGCAAGTTTATCAAGAAGGAAAACGTACTTTTTAGCATAATGTCTGTGCGCAGTATTTATTTGTTTGATAGTTAAAATTTAAATGTGCGAACAAGTTTTTTTTTTTGAAAAATAATCTATTGCGACTCGTATCTGCAAGAACTAGTAAGTACGTATTGTGTAAATACTCTAACGATGGTGTAAATAAAAGAGTAAGAATTATAAACGATGACTGACCTGCTAAGTCTTTTAGGTACAGAGGAGCAATATCAGGATTCCAAGTAAGGTTAGAGTTAAGTAACGCCTTCATTGTCCACAAATCTTAATACTGTTGATGCAGTATGGCAATGATGGAGTAAGTTCATGATAAACTGCTGGTAGGTGTTGTAAATTTTAAAAGTTATGTCTTGTAATGGTGTTTGGTTATAGAGAAAAAGTTTTGCTGCATGGGCCACTCAGAGAAAAGCTCGTGGGTGTGTGCTCATACACAACAACATTCAAACTCAGGATTCTTAAAAGCTGTAACTGTGCGCGAGGCTTTTTCAAGTTTTTAACAAATGTAGAAGACATGTGGCGGTTTTTTCAGTGACGAATGGTAGTAGGAAGGTTCTCCTCTAGGATTCAGGGGACCTGCTTCTTGTTAGTCTCCCTCTCCTTTGTAATAGCTTGAGAAGCAAAAAACTCTGCCAATGAGGCATATTATGCTGCTCAAATAAATGAGATGATGAATAGTGGGATGGAAAGCTATACTGTAAAACTTGATGGGTACTTTAATTAACGAGGCTGACGCAAGAACTATATTTAGAGAGAAATACGTATGGACAAGTTTGGCTTCAGTTTGAAAGGAGCCACATCATAAAACGTGGTAAGCGTAGCGATCAGGTTTGTGCGAACAGTCACGAAAAAGGAGATTGCATTTATCTTAAATAGGCTACGTGGGGACGAAGATGTAGGGTGGCACACGAAATAAAACAAACCGGCTCATCGATATATAAATACGGTATACATTGAGGGGAAATAGTAGCCATACCAAAGAAGAAATTTGGACACAGTCCAGCAAAAGAAACAACCTCATGGGGAAAAATGAATGGATCACCTGGGCGGTTGCTGTAATCGTTGATAAGAGTTTTGAGCGGCAGCAGGTAGGTAAGCGACAATGTCGATACTACAGTTGGTAAAGTCTGACCGTCTGACAGAGGGATACTGGAGAAAATCGTACCAAAAGGTTGTAACGGAAGAATATAATTCGACAGAATAGGCATTCCGTATTCCGTGACAGGGAAGATTCGGTAAACACCGATAATATTATCTCAACGAGATAATAATCTTGCAACTATGAGCAATAATAATAAATCATATCGTCCTACACCAGGCAAAGAGTACGGAAAGAAATATTGCCTCCCTAAGAAAGACAAAAGATAAATGTGCTAGGACATGCCAGGAATAATGTACAAGGAATTGCCTAGAATTGGGAAAAAAGAACCATACTAGATAAATAGGAAGTACAGAACCTTGTCCCAGCTGGCAAATACTATCGAAAGATATGGTTTGCCACGGTAAGCAATGTTGCCATTATGAACATTTAAGTCGTAAATTTGCAACAGTATGCAAGAATTGCACTCACTAACTGCAGAACCATCCTATAGTTAAAATAAGAGCTAGGCATGCACTTTACCCATGCAACAACACGTATTCGAAGGGAAAGAATGTTGTCATCCACTAGGCATTTGTTTAGTCGAGTTCCGTAAAAAATACCAGCGTAAGGCGAAAAGAGGGTGACCATAGTAGGCAGCTTTTGTGATACAGGAACAAAATTTCAGTGAAAATAAATTGTGGCCTCTTAGAAAGTACCGTATTCACAAAACAGGGGAACACCCTATTCAGGAAAGAATAATCTTACGGTGCTGACAAAAAACTTTCTCACTAAAAGTAACAACATCCTGAAATAAGCTTGTCAGAATAGGACTGTACCCAGTTACAGGAGTATTAGTCCATAACCATCGTGTAACCTTTGGCAGGAACTGTACTCACTGACAGTAACGCTATCCTCCAACGATCTTGCCAAATTAGGCAAGTACCCATTGGCAGTAACGCCACTCTCAAAGAATCGTGGCACATTAGACAAGTACTGAACTTACTGACAGTAACATTGTCCCCCAAGAAGATATTTAATATTGCCACATTAGGCAATTACTGCACTCACTGTCAGTTACGAAATCCTAAAATAAGTTTGCCAGACTATGTAAATACTGTAATCACTGACAGTAACGCCATCCTCAGAAAGTTGTTGTGCAGTAGGCAAGTGCTGTACTCAGTGACAGTTACGCCAGCATATAATAACCTGGCCACATCAGCCAGTACTGTACTCCCCGACAGTAACGGCATTTTCCAAGTATATTGCCACATTTTTTTATTTATTTTTTATTTCAACAACACACCACGAGGGCTTACACCCTAAATACTATCGTACCGTGGGTGTTGACAAGGAGGAAAGACGCAACTTGTTAATTCTGGACTTGAAGGTTTGAAGGTTCGGATGAGAAGGAAAAACATGTGCCGGCAAGGAATTCCACAACTTGGAAGTCCTCGGGACAAAAGAGCGTGCGTAACAAGATGTTCTATGTGTGGTGACCTGGACAGTAAAAGGGTGCATTCGCTATGTTCCCCTGGTAGATCTGTTGGGGGCAGCAGGTGGGGGAACTATGGAGGAAAGCTCCTCTGAGCAGTACCCGTGCAGATACCTATAAAAGAGAGAGAGAGGTCACCAACGGCACGTCGGTGGGCAAGGAATGGCAGCCTTTGGGTGAGGGTAGGGTCACCGATGAGACGCAATTCGGTGTTTATATACTTCTCCATCACTTTAGAGGCGACTGAAAGGAGAAAAATAGACCTGTAGTTGCTAGGAAGCGCTTTGGATCCTTTCTTGGGGATGGGTTGTACTCGAGCAGTTTTCCAGTTACTAGGGAATATGCCTTTATTGTAAGATATCTGAAACAGACGAGTCAGGACAGGAGCAAGTTCTGGTGCGCATTTTTTGAGAACAATTGCTGGGATCTCGTCAAGGCCAGAGGCTTTCCTGATATTAAGAGAAGGGAGCATCTATCGTACCTTTTTAGTTTTGAAAATGATATTCGTCATTTTATGCGCGACATTGGGGACTGTTGGTGGTTGAACATTTGGAGGTGGGTTGAGAGTAGAATTGCCGGTGAACAACGAAGCAAAAAGTTCAGCCTTGCCCAGGGCGGTAGAAACAATTTCATCCCCTGAGACAAGAGGTGGGAACGTGCTTTTGCAGATATTATTCCCAATAGATTTAGCAAGAGTCCAGAAGGGTTTGCCGACGTTGGAGCTTAAAAGGACTTTATTTTTGATGTGGTTATTAAACGAGTTTTTTGCCTCAGAAAGAATGCGAAAATAGCGGTTTCTTGTGTCGTTAAATGCTTGACGATTTTCTTGACTGGGATTGTGTAGAAGCGTTTTGTGAGCTTTGACCTTTTCAAGTCTGGCCTTGTCACAGGATTTAGAGAACCAGGGCTTTTAAGTGGCTGAAGAGGTTTTCTGTGTACGTGGAATAAACAATTCCATGCCAGCTTGGATAATTTTGGTGACGTTTTGTGAGATATCAGAGGGGTCAGGATGAGAGAAGCAGACATTAGGCAAGTACTGTAATAAGATTGCCACAGTAGGCCAGGACTGTAATCACTGACAGTGACACCATCCTGAAATAATCTTGCCACATCAGGCAAGGACTGTACTCACTGACAAAAACGACATCATTAAATAATCGTGCTTACTGTACTCACAGGCAGGGACACTAGCATCAAATAACTTTGTCATAGTGGCAAAGTATTGTACTCACTAACAATAACGCCATCTTGAAAGAAGCGTGCCGCAGTAGGCAGGCACTTTATCCCCTGAAAGAAACACTATTCTCAAACAATATTGCCACAGCAGGCAAATAGTGTGACTAACAGTATCAATGTCTTAAAGTACACTTATCGCTTTAACAAAATCACTGAATTAACTAAGGGGAACTCTATACCAAAAGAGTCTTGACACAGGTGGCACCCACTGTACTCTCTAACATGAATCCTATTCTAAAAACATCCTGGCCACATTAGGCCAGGACGGTATTTACTGGCACAAATGCTAAACTGAAATAAACATGTCGCCTTAAGTAAGTACTGAACACTAACGATATTAAGAAAAATAAAAGAGTCCCACAGTGAGCAATTATGCGTAGGTAGTTTAGCTGATAAGAATTCTCATCATATAGTCATCCCTCTGATGACGCTAACTTTGTTGGCGATACTATCGTCAGGTCGTAAAACTGTATTCTGATGAATTTGGGTTCGCCAAATTGTACTTATCAGTGTTCAGCACAGGTTCCAATGTTCCTTCAAAGAATACTAGCTATAGAGTACATAACCTAACAGGTTAGGCAAATATTGTGCAGCTTTTCCGATGAGCTCGCAGAGTAACATATGGGAGACAGCAAGATTACCAAGTGGAGGAAGGTCTGCCGTCACGGGCAGAAAATGCACAAAGAATGCACAAAGAAATGCACATAATGTACGTATGCGACTGATGGTATGCATAAAGAGAAAACTGTGAATGAGGGAAGAAGTTTTATTGGCATAACCTGGGAACCTACTTCAAAGCAGGGTGAACACGAGGCTGGCAACAAAGAAGGCGAGTACCACTTCTTTGTATGAGGCGGTTCGAGGGGGACCAGGCATGCAGACTCTGCGGCGAGGGAGAGGAATCAGCCGAGCACATCTTGTGCGAGTCTAAAGCTCTGGACTGCAATAGACAACTGTTCTACGGACAGCCTAGACCGGAGACAGAGCAATATAAAACTTCACCCTACCAATTGCTGTGCAGACTAGTTCAAGGCACAGTGATTTTGGAATGGGTGGAGTAGAAAAGAGAAAGGGCATGCACAATAAGCCAAAGGTTGCGGTGCTATCGGGGCGGCAAAGACGCGGACGAGCCCTAACGGAGAAAAAAAAACTAATTACGATGCAGAATATAAAGAACATATCTTAAAGTATGGACGCGCAACGGGCATGTGTATCACAGAATAAGGAACTGAATATTATATTAGGCTGGTCTAAATAAAAGGATAAGTTTGTTAATCGTTAAAAATGTGTGGATTCGTAACCGGAGTGAGAAGACTACAAAACTTATTTACGAAACGAAGCTAAAGCATAATTAATACTTTTAATTTAAATAGACCTTAAAGGTCGATTTTAGAGGTCCTAGTACGCGCACGTTTGAAGAATTCCCTTTTATCAAAAACTCTTGTGTTCTAACTCATTTTGAGAAAAATACCCAAAACTCAATCTTGTATTAAGTTAGAAAATTACATTTTGCTATATCTATAGATAGTGTAAGTATCTTTAAAATAAACTTGTATTACAAATTTTATTAAAGTTATAAAAGCTTTCCAGAGGGGAACTTAATCTATATTTAGAAAAGTAACATATCTGCCAAATTATAAACGTAGCAGTTATTTTTTGTCATTAATTGACTGAACTGATTTTGTTTTAGTCAACCTAATCAAACCGGTTTTTTCAATATCAACAATAACAAAATGTGCTGCTGAAAATTATAATTTTAGACTCAAAGACGACAGAGTTATTGAGGCGATTTAAACAAAAATGAAATCTTGTTCAAAACGTATGAAATCTGTGCACTATTGTTTCTCCAAATGTCTAAGTAAAACAAAAAAACATACATTCATCGAGCGGGAATCGATATCGGAACCTTCTGCGTAACAGACAAGCACCCTACCACTGAACCATCTAAGGTAAGTTAACCAGCTCTTTGTTTACATGATACTGGACGCCGGCTTCGTGCCCGGGGATATTTTATATTATGTTAAAAGTTAACGTAACAATTAATTACAGAATTATTAGAATTGTCACTTGAAACACATTCAACGACTCTTTTGATTTTAGGTGACCTCTTATGTGTAAGTTTAAAGATAAAATTTTATTACATAACCTCAAAATGTATTATCAGAGCCCCCACCATTCACGTATTGAAAACTCTAAGGTGTTAAGAATATGGCCAACAATGTTGTTCTAATTAGATAAATTATAAGTTAACTCTATACTACTATAATGAAAAAAAAACCTGTGTAGAAAGCAGATAACAATAGATATTTCAGGCTATGATCGCTATCATCATATTATACAGATAATTATTGTTACAACTGTAGGTACAACTAATTGCCCGCTATCCAAACAGAACTCTACCGGAATTAAATTCAAGGCTAATCAGCAGATAATTTTGTTATTTCATAGAAGCGAAACTTAATTGAGGTACAAAATGGTATTGCGTGCACATTCAGAATTGAAGATCAATATGACCTAAAATAGTTTGCGAGTGCGTGTCCTTATGTTGACAAATCAAATTTTTATCGCTGGTTAGCGATCAAACAGAATATCGCAAACATAATAAATAGAATTGGTAGTTACTTCTTAGAAGTATAGATTAAATGTGATGCATTATTTACAGAACCAGTGCAGGGTGATTTCCATGAGATAACAATTCAGCGAATTTTCGTGGAAAAAATTTGGTCTGACGATATCACGACTTTGTGATTTATGAACATTTTCTTCACATGAGCACGAACCTGGAATTCATTCATTGTTGTTGTCCTTACTCTAAACCGTTTTATGCCAGATACAGACCTAGAGACTATTTCTCTGGCTTCACAAATATTTGTTTCCTTCTCTGTAACAGGTTTCGCTCCTTGACAGCATCATCGGATAAAAATAAATTGAATTTATTTATACGTATTCATGGCAACTATAAATAAAAATCCGTTGCTACGTTATGATGGTTTGATCAAAAAAAAAAAATTTTAAACAAAAATAATATAAAAATGACGTCTACAAAATGTCTACGTTATGCGTGTCAATATTTTACATGAAACTAGAATGATAGTATAACACTAATAACTCTAACAACAATTACAATAAATAACTAAAAAATAACACGAATAAATTAGACCCAATACAACGAAAATATTGACAATTATCTTACTACAACTTTTTGAATGTAGTTAGACGTATTTTGTTTCAAGTATTTAATTAGAAGGAACAACTTCCAAAAAAGGGGAATCCATTAGATCAGTTTGCTCATTTAAAACAAGGTAGCTATTGTCGTGTATATGCTTTCTTATTTCAAAAGCTCCAAAAAAGTCAACCCGTTTACTTATCATTATAAACATGTAGTGGCTCTATGCCATTATTAACTGTGGGTCTACGTTGAGTATCAATAATATGTTTTGCAAATGTAGATTTGTCAGCGTGGTTATTTATAATCCTAGAACCCATATTTAGGATCAGTTTAAAAGTTTAAATGTTTATATATATATATATATATATATATATATATATATATATATATATATATATATATATATATATATATATATATATATATATATATTGTTAGGGTTTTTATGCTTTTGAAAATAGGTAATCACCTTATTTTGTTGATTAATAGTATATTAATCAATTTACACTAGTATTAACTGTAACTACAACAAATATTAACAATAACTTTGATATTTACACAATGGAGTTGTAAGCACGTCTATCGTTTTAAGCGTTTTACCCTGCAATTCCGGATGAAGTGAATTCCTGGAAGGTCGCATCCTGTCTTAACACAAGTCACGTGAATTTTAGACCTGAGATCATAAGTGTCCTGAACATATATATATATATATATATATATATATATATATATATATATATATAAATATATATATATATATATATATATATATATATAAATATATATATATATATATATATATATATATATATATATATATATATATATATATATATATATATATATATATATACGTCTAATTTCTTCTCTAACTCTTGTTGGTATGTTTCTTTGTTGAGATGTAGCACATCTTCTGTTGAGAGCCTATGTTTTTCAATAGTTTCTTTCTCTCTATTTAGGTGTCAATTTGTATGGTGGCGCGAACGAGCTTATGACCATTCCCAGTATGAAACTAATTTATCACCGAAACGTCCCCACCCATGTTCTTATTGCTTTCAAAAAAGAATTCTATGTCGTTTTTTACTCGGCCATCTGAGCCACGCCATGTCCAGTTTGTTTAGGTCTGTTTCTAGAAAAGCGTATTTAAGAAGAACAGTTTTTCTTTATTAATATAAATGACAAGGATATAACCTCTATCATTTTTGTCTCCTGATCCAAAGTTTCCTATGTATATGGTGTCGTTCAGTTGTTATTCCTATTTTGGCGTTTAAGTCACCAGTAATGATACTATTATGTGTGTTTTCAGAGTTCCGAGTGCGGGTGATCTCTTCATATAGTTGCTCGATGAGTTCGTCACGCGTGGTACTAGTCGGTGAATACAAGAAGTGTATTATCTAAACACTGTCTCTGTTATATAATGTTAGTAGTATCTCTGAAAATACTAGGAGTTTAAAAAATTTCCAAACAGGTTAATGTAAGGCACATAAATGCGAAATTTTTCTCCAATTTAACTATCCTTGTATCTTCTATAGTTTCCGATGTCCCAATGGTGTGGGTCGACTTTGAATTACCCTGTATAAAACAGAATACCTCTACGTATTAAAAGTAGTTGTAATATGGTAATAAATATGACGATATATCAGTTAGACAACATGATACTATTGTTTACTATTTGTACTATTATTATGATTATCGTTATGATTATTATTGTTGATTTTATTTTCATGTTAGATTTTGACATCTCAGGTGGACATTTTAAAAATCTTATCTGTCATTTTTATTTTATTTTTAACGAACTTCTTGTCCATAAACCGCGACATAGCAAGACAGTTTGACTTAGACTTGTCATGGTTGCCTATTAGTAAATTCAATAAGGTTTCCGCAAAACGCGAAACCTTTTTTTTTATTAAATAAAAAACCTGCATCAGCCTCGAGGGTCATTAGCAGGCTGACATGTACAGGGTAATTTTTTTAAGTGTCTCACCCCTGTAATTTCTTCATTATCAGAGATATCAAAAAAATTCCAACGTCATCTGACAAACAAATCATGCGGTGAGTTAAAATATTGCGACAAGAAAACAATAGCGCATCGCTTTCATAGAAATCCGTGGCCAACGTTGATTTTCTTAAATGGAACGATATGCCTCAGACACATACGATATGCCTCAGACACATACGATGCAGAATCGAAATCTGCGTACAACGATGCCAACGCCATCTGACAAACTACCTTGCGATGAGTTAAAATATTGCGACAGAAAAACAATTCCACATCGCCTTCATAGAAATTCATGGCCAACGTTGATTTTCTTAAATAGAACGATAGGTCTCAGACACATACAATCGATGCAGAATCAAATTCTGCGTACAATGATGCCACGCTCGCATTTCAGAATCGAAATCTGCGACGCTCGCATTTCTGAGTGGAGCCGTTTTGGAGACCTGACGTCACAAAATTTCAAAACGTGATTTTTTAAATTGTCTCACCCCTGTAATTTCTTTATTATCAGAGATATCAAAAAAATTACAACGCGATCTGACAACCTACCATGCGAGGAGTTAAAATATTGTGACAGAAAAACAATTGCACATCACCTTCATATAAATCCATGGTGAACGTTGATTTTCTTAAATGGAACGATAGGCCTCAGACGCATACAATCGATGCAGAATCGAAATTTGCGTACGACGTTGCCACGCTCGCATTTCTGAGTCAAGCTGTTTCGGAGACATGGCGTCACAAAATTTCAAAATGTTGGTGATTTATTTAAGTGTATTACCCCTGCAATTTCTTTATTATCAGAGATATCAAAAAAATTACAACGCGATCTGACAAACTACTATGCGATGAGTTAAACTATTGCGACAGAAAAACAATTGCACATCGCCTTCATAGAAATCCATGGCCAACGTTGATTTTCTTAATTGGAACGATAGGCCTCAGACACATACAGTCGATGCAGAATCGAAATCTGCGTACAACGATGCCACGCTCGCATTTATGAGATAAGTCGTTTCGGAGACATGACGTCACAAAATCTCGAAACGTGTGTGATTCTTTTAAGTGCCTCGCCCCTGTAATTTCTTTGTTATCAGAGATATCAAAAAAATTCCAACGCCATCTTACAAACTATCATGCGATAAGTTAAAATATTTCGACAGAAAAACAATTGCACATCGCCTCCATAGAAATCCATGGCTAACGTTGATTTTCTTAAACGGAACGATATGCCTCAGATACATGCAATCGATGCAGAATCGAAAGCTGCATACAACGATGCCACGCTCGCATTTCTGAGTAGAGCGGTTTCGGAGACATGACCTCACAAAATTTCAAAATGTTTGTTATTTTTTTAAGTGTCTCAGCCCATCGACTGTATGTGTCCGAGGCCTACCGTTTCATTTAATAAAATCAACGTTGGCCACGGATTTCTATGAAGGCGATATGCAATTGTTTTCTGTCGCAATAGTTTAACTCATCGGATGGTAGTTTGTCAAATGACGTTGGAATTTTTTGGTATCTCTTTTAATAAAGAAATTACAGTTACAATTACAGTGAGACGGTTAAAAAAATCACACGTTTTGAAATTTTGTGACGTCATGTCTCCGAAACGGCTCGAGTCAGAAATGCGAGCCTGGCATTGTTGTACGCAGATTTCGATACTGCATCGACTGTATGTGTCTGAGGCCTATCGTTCCATTTAAGACAATCAACGCTGGCCACGGATTTCTATGAAGGCGATGCATTCATTTCATATCTCTGATAATATAGAAATTACAGGGTGAGACACTTAAAAAAGTCACCCTGTAAATTATCCACTTGATGAATGTCATGGCCACATCTAATATTAAATATTGTATAAAACTATTAGATTACATCAGGTGTTCATTTATACACTGGCATATATACATCATAGCAAGTTTTATACTTGACTGAATAGGTTGTTGTCCTTTAGAAAAGCGCACAGGTGCTGTATCTTCAGTGTAGCGCCCAGTATATTTATAATACTTCTTGATAATTTATATAATTCTAGTAAGTACTGGAATTGAGGACAATTACATAAAGGTGTTTCACCATCACTATCACATTACAAATATCGCACTTAGGCGGAGTTTCTCTTTTAAATAGATGATTGTGGGTAAGCCTTGTATGACCAAGTCGTAGTCTATTTACTAGCACTTGTTGAGAGCGTGGTGGAGGACCTGGTAAGGGATGTAGAATGGATGGCATCACTAACTTGAGTTCGCTGTTCCTAGAGCTCCATGATTTTTGACACATGTCACTGATGTTTGCACAGATTGATCTTTTAAGATCTGGTAAAAATCAGAGGTTAGTTTCTTGAGTAACTGGAAATTCAGTAGCCTCTTTTGTCAATTTTCCCGCTTGATCATTTCCCTATATTTCTATATGTGATGGGGTATACATGAAAGTTATTAAGTCCCTTTGACACTTTTTTTTAATTCGTGATAAACTTGATTTAATTTGTTCAATGAGCGAGTTCTTTGTGTAGATGTGTTTAATAGCTTCCAGTGCGCTGAGGGAGCTGGAAAAAGTTAGACACCGACGAGCACTGTTATTTTCCACATATTCGGTTGCTTTTAGAATAGCGTATAACTCTACTGAGTAGACTGATGTTGTTTTTGGTAAGCGATATTGTTCCGATCCGCTCAGTGTAAGTATTGCTGATCCAACTCCAGAATTGCATTTTGAAGCATCGCAGTAAACAAATCTATGGCCAGGGTAGTCTGACGTTATATTTTTAAACGTTGCATGTATTATAGAATGAGGGGTGTTTTTTGTCGTATTGGGCTACGTCCGAAATAATGTTGGCTTGTGTCAGTGTCTAGGAAGGTACTCTCGTGGCAAGAAATGTACTTCGTTGGGCCATGTAATGGTGCATTACTTTAGAATATTTACTACTCTCCTGTAAAAAGGTAGCTTTACATTTGCTTTTTTGTCAAACAGGGTTTTAAACCTGATTGGAGTAACTATGTCACTGTTTGGGTGTGTAGTAGGGTCGCTCATAATCTTGGCAGCATATGTTACGGTCAATTGCTTTGTCCTCTGGGTTAAAAAATTTTCTCCGCTCAAGACCCGTAAACTCTCAACTGGTGTAGTTTTAAAATCCCCCAAAGCTATTCTTAAGGCAGTGGTTTGGATAACATCTAAGGTTTTTAGGTTTTTCTTGCTTGCTGTAGAGTAAGATATGCACCAGTAATCTAATTTACTGCAAATTAAGCTTTTGTAGCTACGAAACAATGATTTCGTATCGACTCCCCACTGGTGGCTTGCTAAAGTCCTCATCAAGTTGATAGTTCGCACACAAGAATTTTTTTAATTTGTGATATGTGTTTTCAATTTTAGTTTGTGACCGAAGACTATCCCCAGAAATGTATGCTCTTTGCTATACTGCAACTCATTTCCCGGAAACTCTAAACTTGGTATTTCACGGATTTTCTTGGTTGTAAAAAGAACACATTTAGTTTTATTTGGCGAAAATTTAAATCCACACTTCAGTTACCAGGTGGATAATCTATTTAAGGTGTTTTGCAACGAAGCTTAAATTGTTTCCAAATTTCTACTTTTAGAGAAAATCAGAAAATAATCGGCGTACAGATTTGATTTGACTAGTGGATCTGTTGCATCTGTTATGTCATTTATGGCGACAAGGATAGGGGTATTATCGTCTAACTGGATATACAATTGGCGTCTAAAGCTTAGTATGTGAGAAAAAATTTCTGCTTGTATCCCAGATCGTAAAAAAAGACGGGAGAAACAGTTCTAAAACCAATCTTTTTAATAGCACCCTCTAACAAACCATTGCAAATGGAGGGACACACAGTTGACAGAATAATCCTTTTTGTAGGGGTTACAGGTCTACTGACACCTATTGGATGTTTATTTATTTGTATCTCTTTGTAGTTTTCTACAATTGTGTCCACGTGTTTCACAGTAGTTAGTTACATACAGATGCGATTGTTTGATATTTTTGATGCAAAAGTGATATTATTTGGTCCTACAGTTTCTCCGATAGCCTCAAAGTAATCATAAAGTTTAAGGGCGTCACCTGCATTCAGAATTACAGCCTGCTCCTTTTTGGGGTATGTAATTGTTGGTAATGTCTTTGTGACTTTTGAGTAGGAATTTTTGCTTTGGTTTTGATTTTCATTTACGCTTGTATTATTGGTATTTACGTTAGACATTGGTTGGATCTTGCGATGAGCTCCTCCATCCAGAGGCTTTCAGCTCAGTTGGCTGTGTTGGCTTTTTCATATTATTATCCACTGTCTTTTAAATACAATATACACAGCATTATTTGTATCAAATGCTTTGAAAACAAATAAGGAAAAAGCACTGGTGCAAATGAAATACACCGTTTATCTTGGATAATAAGATACAACTGGCACGCAACAATTTACCTTAATGAAAATCAACCTCTCGCCTCAAACCATGGACAAACTCCACTTTCAACCAAGTTTTATGCATTCACACTAGATATATGCAGTTATATTATGTATTTGCAAATTATAGGTATAGCTAATTATTAAGCGTTACTAAGCTACTTATTTTCGAGAATTCCTCGGCTACGTTGTCACCTGTTAGCATCCGCGAAACCTTTTGCAAAGAAGCAAACGAGCACTTGTAAAACCATCTATGTTAATATGCAACGATTTCACCAACTAGGGGCAACAACAATCAATCAAAGTTATTAATAAATACAGACGTAGAGACTTTTTCTGCCTTCACAAATATTTATTTCCTACTCTGTAACCGGTTTCGCTGCTTGACAGCATCATCAGACAGGAGATGCGTCTGTATTTAGTATGGAACGGTTTCACCAAGTTAGGGCAAGAACAATTAATGAATTAAAGAGATCTTCTATTGCAGAATTTGCCCATTTGTATAGAAAATTGAAAATCAAGCAGATGAACGCTTCACAGAATGTTTGGTTTAACCAAGGGCGCATAAGAAAGAAGGTCAACTCGAAATACGTCATCCTGACAACTACAGCAGCATCAAATCAATCAAAAATCAGGACAGCCAGCTTCATTTGGTTGAGCGGTGAATTTAAACAATGGTTTTTCATTAGTGATAGTTTGCTTCTTTACATCAAATCAAGTTATCATAAATACGTATATGTCAATTAAATTTTTTCCTGTCTGATGATGCTGTCAAGTGGCGAAACCAGTTAGAGAGCAGAAAATAAATAGTAGTGAGGTCAGAGAAAGTTTTTACGTTTGTATTTATTATGGAATGGTTTCACCAAGTTAGGGCAACAACAGTTAATGACTTAGAAAGTTATTAATTTTTTTATTAGAGCTTTGACTTTGAAAACTGGCTCATTCAGTCACTGTCAATCTTCAAAATTAACAAAGATGCATCTGACCTTGCTTTTCATTATGGAAAAACCTGTCTTAAGAATGTTAATCTAACAAGCTCTTTAACTTTTTTCTTTTAACTCCTTTTATCTCCCTATACGCTTGCTGTTTACTAAAAATATATCTTAAAATTAAAACTTACATACTCCACTCACACACATACGCGAGCGCATATACACTCATGTATACGCACTCACGTCAATAGGCTTTATACGTCATGTACTTAACACTATGTGCAGGACAGAAAATGCACATTATCTCTTCATGTGCACATACACACACATATATATGCATGCACACATCTACGCTACAAGTTGTTGCAGGAGAAACACTGGTACACTTTTCACACCAATGGAGCCTGTCATGGTGACTTTTTAACATACTGGGGAGGCTGCGGTCAAAAGAGGTTAACACAAGAAAATACACAAAGGACTATACATTAATCTGCTAAGTGTATTTAGTATCTCTTAAGACTATATAGTATATTGCCACTAGTACAATATTTATGGAACAGTCCAATTTTCAGAATATCATTTTTTTACTAAGACCTATATAAACCTAGCTAACTTAGAGTCTTTAACAAAACACATGAAAGCTACCATGATACTTTTATTACACACAGCTTCATACATAAGTGACGTCACATCAAGTGGAAAGGAAACATTGTATTCTAACAAATTACAAAATAATATTTTTCTTTGTTCATGATGCATAATACAGGAAAAAATCAAATGATTTAAATCAGCTAGGCTGGTATTGTCGCATGAGCAAAATGGATTGTCTTCAACTTTTATTTTATACAAATGAGACTTAAAAAGCACCATGGCCTATGATAATTCTGTTAAGTGTCGTAGACAAGTACCTAGGAAGCAACAGTTCTTTGTAAATGGACTGTTTTCTTAGATTAGGGATGATACTACTGAAGTGCTTGTTACAGCTACAACCTGTTTTAGTTGCTTTTTTAGCAAAATAGTCGGCCTTTTCATTACCCCCAATCTTTGAGTGCCCTTTTACCCATATTAAAGTAGCTCTTTTGTGCTGTTGTTCCAAGACCTCTTATTGATAAGCAATATCACATATTATCCTGGACCGATATATATCATTTTGAAGATTCGATAGAGTTCTTAACAGTGAAAGGGAATCGGTTAAAACAACAAAGCTACTCATATTTTGGTTACAGGCTAGTACTAACGCTTTTTGTATGGCAACAGTTTCAGCAGTGTAAATTGAAGTAAACTTTGGAAGACTAAATAGCTCAACATAATCTTATTGTTTAATGTACACTGCGCATCCCACTGAATCTTGAATTTTTGACCCATCAGTATAAATTTTGACCGCTTCTTTACATGGTTTTAATGCTTGTTTCAATATACAAGTATTTATATCTGGTATGTTAGTAAATATGGGTATAATAATGGGAGGTTTTATCAGTTGTATGTTATAAATGAAATCAAATCTAAAATTAAGGATTTCTTTCGGATACCATTGAGAATTTACGATTTCCAAAGAAGCGTCAAACAGTGGTGGTGAAGTTTTGTTTCTCCAATAGTTGTGCTGTGTTGACTTTTCATGAACGTGTCCTGAGAGTCGGAGCTAAAGTTTTTATAAGAAATTTACAGGATAACAAAAATCTTCTAACAAAAAGTGGTTGTTCGTTAGTTAAAACTAAAAGAGATTGTACAGGAGAAGTTTTGATTGCTCCTGTTATGATTCTAAGAGCTTTATATTGGATTCTGTCAATTTTTGTTAATAGCGTGTTAGAAGCAGATCCATAAAATATAGAGCCATAATCTAAGATAGACCTAGTCTATGATAGACCTAGTCTATGCTCGATAAAATGGCATTGCAGTCGACATGTCTGTACCATGATTTCTGCGTGTAGTGTATTTTAAAATATTTAAGCTTTCCTCTGCTCTATCTTTTAGTGAATCTATATGATTTTTCCATCCCAGTCTCTGGTCAAGAGTGATTCTTAGGTATCTGACAGAGGATCGCAATGGAAAGTTAGTCCCAGCAAGAGAAATGGATGGAATTGGCGCATTGAGCTCTTTAATTCTATGTCTTGTGAAAAAAGTAACCACTGTTTTGTCTACAGATAGAGTAAAACCGTTAGTGAAATTAAAAAAGTTATTAATGTTATGATTTATAGACAATTATAAAGATTTTGGTGATTTAAATTCAACTGGATAGATAATTAATATTAAATGTTAAAAAGCACGTGTCAACTAAATTAAAAATAACATCCATACAGCACTGTAACTAATTCTAGCTCAAGGTTGGCTATTAATTTAAAATTAGTAACTATTCCGAAAATAAATTACTTAGGTAACCCAATTTTATAGTTTAAGTGCATAAGCCATTACCTCAGTCATCAACTGCGCTTTATGCAGAGTAAACTTTGATATTATTGCCTCAAGCTTCAATATTGAACGTTTGTGTTTATCAGAAGCAAACTTTGGTAAAAGCAAACTTGTAATTAGTCTGATGACGCTGCTAATTAAGTCGTGCGCGATATTCAAGGGAAATTTTATTAAGAAGGTTTTAATAAGTACAATTTGGAGAACCCAATTAATCACAAAACAGTTTTTAGACCTGACGATCATTTCGCTGAGAAAGTTAGCGTCATCAGACGGATGAATAAACTAAGTAAAGAAAGACTAGAAATACTATTTATATATTAGTTGTCAAGCAGTTGCGAACAGCGTCTTCTACGAAGGCATACAGACAGACCCACACTCTTGAGTCTTAAATCCCTGTAATTAAAACTGCATACCTGCCTTTGTTATACTTTTTTTTGTTTATTAAATTTTTACAATCTACTCTACAAGGAGTATTAAGTAAATATGTTACACGTATGTTCTAGTCGGACAATAAAAATAGACCCAAAAGAAAGAAAATAAAAATAATTAAAAATAACTAAAATATATATATACATATATAAATAATAAATAATGCAAAGCGTATGAGGAGAAGCCCACCAGTGTCGGCACTTCCTCTCGGACAACACTGAATTGTTAATTTAGTAGGTCTCTTGGCCAGGTTCTTCTTAAGCGTCCCTCGTAGAAAGCGTCTTCAGAGAGTTGTTCTATGAGGGGATTCTCGTGGCCAGGCAACTTTGCGTGATAATTTTGGACGTATCTTCGAATTTCTTCATGAACGAAGGGGATTTTGAGATCTTGATGTAAGGTAAGGTTGGAAACGTACCATGGAGCATTTAATATTGAGCTAAGTATTTCGGATTGCTGTCTTTGTATAATTCGGATATTTGTTGGTTGAGCGCCTCCCCAAAACTGGATTCCGTAGGTCCAGATTGGTTTTAAAAATGCCTTGTAGATCAATAGCTTGTTGCTGATGGTGAGCTTTGATTTTCTTCCTAGGAGCCAGTGCATCTGACGAAACTTAAAATTTATTTGTGCTTTCTTTGACTGTATATGCCTTTTCCACGTTAAGCGTTGATCAAAATATATACCAAGATATTTTGCTTCAGTATTTACAGGTTTGTGGTTGTTGGATAGAGTTGCTCTTGGGAAGATCGTATTTTTATTAGTAAGCGTTACTTGAACTGATTTGCTTTCATTTACACTGAAGCGCCATTTATTAAACCATTTACTGATCTCGTCCAAGTGTTGTTGTAAGTTTTGTGAAGCTATCTCACCTTTTCGATGCGATGATAGTATTGCAATATCATCAGCAAAAGTAGCTAGTGTTGTGTAACCTAACTCTGGTATATCTGATGTGCTGATTAAGTACAGTAGTAGTCCCAGCACGCTCCCTTGTGGTACGCCAGATTCTTTGTTATACTGTGCGTCGTTATTCGTTATCAAATATTCCTTTTAAGGAGGACACGCTGGTTATTAAGATAACAGTTCGAACAATGGACTACATAGAACCGGACCTATTCTATTCATCGAAACATTTTGTTCAAATTTCTACCGATATATATATATATATATATATATATATATATATATATATATATATATATATATATATATATATATATATATATATATATATATATATATATATATATATATATATACTTTCGTTAGCATCTAGCTGACGCGACTGCCTGACATTTTTGATTAACTTGAGATTTTCTTTTCTTTATCTACATGATTACCCAAATATATGTCCCATAGAACCGGACCTATTCTATTCATCGAAATATTTTGTTCAAATTTCTACCTATATATATATATATATATATATATATATATATATATATATATATATATATATATATATATATATATATATATATACATATACATATATATATATATATATATATATATATATATATATATATATATATATATATATATATATATATATATATATATATATATATATTCTTGAGCATCTAGCTGACGCGACTGCCTGACATTTTTGATTAACTTGAGATTTTCTTTATCTACATGATTATTACCTACATATGCTGAGCAATACATTATTTGTCAACGGTGCCATAGTGCCATATCTCAGTTGCGATAAATGTTCTTTAAATCTAGTCTCAATAATTATTTTAGTGCAAATTGGCTTCTTAAAAATGCTATTAAAACCTCTCGAAATTCGCGGTTCAACAGACAACGGGTTTGTCTGCTTTACCTTTTCTGAAAGTCGTTGATTCCGGTAACATTTTCGTTGTTTTATGTTTATTGACTAGTTTCTCTACTAGGTAGACAGAGCAACCATTATACTTAGCTACATTTGTAATATATTCAAATCGCGGTCTCCTCTCTAACAATTTTTTTTCTACGAAAATTAGCTAAAAATTATAGACTGTTAGGCCATAAACTTAACTAAATCTACAGTCAAAGCATTAGAGAAATGGTCTATTTGAAATGAGATTTCTGTAAATATTGTAGGCAAATGAAGAACAATGACGGTTGAAGCTGGAACTAAAGGGTTCGCAGGACACTCTTCTTGCAATTTTTTTTTCATAATACGTATTTCAAGTTATTTGCCTAAATATTGACAATTTTGACGTTTAAAATCGCGATTTTGCAGTTTTGCGGGAAACACGAATCTTTTTTTCTTGAACTGCCTATAACTTTTTATCTTTGAACTTAGAGACCTAAATTTAGGTACATGGTTCACTCTTTATAATACAAACACGCGCACCACATTTGGTTGCCCTTACTTTGTTATTTCCGGAGAACTTGGGCCGATTTTCCTGGATAATGAACTTATTCAAGCCACTTGCAAAAGAAGATACTCAGAAAATTTGATCAAAATCAGCCCATTATTTTTTGAGTTATCGGTGTGATATATATATATATATATATATATATATATATATATATATATATATATATATATATATATATATATATATATATATATATATATATATATATATATATATATATAAACATATAAAAGTTGAAACTGACCCCGGATATGTGTTCTAGGGGGCATAATTAGCGCTTATTTGAAGACATTTTTTCGAAATTCAAAAGTCGGGATCTTCTCATTAGTGAATTTTTTTTAAGAAAATTCACTAGAAGGTAACCTTAACACTTAATCTTAAATTTACTATCTAGTATGTTGACTATTCAAATATTTTCAGTTTTTAATTTTGCTCGCTGCTATAGCAGACAAAGAATCTTTAATATCTTCTTGTATTACACCAAATTTTGCATTGTATTTCATTACATGAAAATTATGTAAGCTAACAAACAAACTATTAAACTTCCTTAAATAAAGTAGGGTAACTATTATACATTATTGTTGTAGTTGTTATGTTATTAAAGGACTTATCGGTGTGATATATATATATATATATATATATATATATATATATATATATATATATATATATATATATATATATATATATATATATATATATATATATATATATATACACAGTGTGTAAAAGCCAAATGGACTAAATTCATTATTTCAGTTACTGTACATTCTTATAAAAAATCCCGAAACACGTGAAATTTAAATTATAAATTGACATTTTTCAACGTAAAAATACGATCCCAACCTTCATCCCCCTTCGAATAACAGGTACAACCCCCCAATTTTTAAAGGGAAAGTATAGGCTTGTGATATGTCGTTTAAAAGGTCTGTTCATTCTCTGTTCAAAAATGTTATCGTTTTCAAGTTTATTGCAACATTTAAGATAAAATAAAATAAAATCATGTGGTTACCGAAATTCGCTAAAATACAATAAAAAACTAAAATATAATGCAAAATGTAATAAAATGTAAAACACCAAAAAGAACTATGAATGTCAGTGAAGTAGATGTTCAAAATGTTCACCGCGAACTTCTTGGCAACACCCTAATCTTAAATAAAACTGTCTTCTAACATTATTTAACATATGAGGCGTGATCGATCTAATCGCAAGCGTTATTCGTTCTTTTAAGCTTGTGATATGTCGTTTGAAAGGTATGTTCATTCTCTATTCAAAAATGTTATCGTTTTCAAGTTTATTGCAACAATTAAGATAGAATAAAATGAAATCATGTGGTTACCGAAATTCGCTATGAAATACTCTAAACTTATTACAATATTGTAGTTAGTATACTCAAAACTTATTTCCCGTTTAGGTCTTGAAGATAAGAAAGTAAGCAAAAACCATAGTAATGTGCTTTTTAAATTGTATCCATTAAAATACATTAAAGGGTTTTCGAGGCAATGTTAGTTTGTTTAAAACGCCTAAGCAAATTGTTTTGTAATTATAAGTTTTCATTTAAATTGTATTATAATTTTAGTTTGAATTTCGTTAACTTCAATTCTGAAAAATGGTTAGATTAACGTAAATGCATTATATAACAGTTATACAAATGATTGGTTACGGAGATAAAACCCGAACACAACATGAAGTAACTCGCCTATTTCATTAGAAATTTCCTCATTTACCGCCTATATCCCAAGGAACAATTAGTGAAATAGAGAAACAGTTTCGCGAGATTGGTCATGTAAGGCAGATAAAAAAGATCAGCCAATGCACTGAGTGATGAAATCAAATTACATGGATAGTTAACATATTAAAAGAAAATAAAATGCATCCCTATAAAATGATACCTACTTAGGAGCTCATGAAAGACGATTTTAATAGGAGAACTTATTTTTGTGAGCGAATGATGGACATGTTGAATAACAATATTATCCAATTAGAAGACGTTATGTTTTCCGATGAGTGCACTTTTTCACTTAACGATCATGCTAATCGGCAAAATTTTCACTACTGGGCAACGACAAATCATGACTGGATGAGGGAAGAACACACGCAATATCCTCAGAAGGTTAATGTTTGGGCAGGGATTGTTGGAAACCATATTATTAGTCCCTTTTTCATTGAGAGTAATTTGAATGGCGATAATTATTTGGCACTACTTCAAAATGATGTCATTCCAACTTTGGCAAATTTAGATCGTGATCCAGGAAACCCTCAAGTTCCAGTGAATACGATATGGTTTCAGCAGGGTGGAACATCACCACATTACCAACTCAATGTCCGGCAGTACCTCGATGCAATATTTCCCAATCGGAGGATAGGGAGGCGAGGATCGATAGAATGGCCAGCGCGATCACTTGATCTTACCTTATTAGATTCCTTTTTATCGGCATTGTGTACAAAACTAAACCTTTTGATTTAAATGACGTAACAGAACGAATAACGTTTGCGATTAGGTTGATCACGCCTGATATGTTAAATAATGTTAGAAGACAGTTTTATTTAAGATTAGGGTGTTGCCAAGAAGTTCGCGGTGAACATTTTGAACATCTACTTCATTGACATTCATAGTTCTTTTTGGTGTTTTAGATTTTATTACATTTTGCATTACATGTTAGGGGGTTGAAGGTAGGGATCGCATTCTCACGTTGAAAAATGTCAATTTATAATTTAAATTTGACGTGTTTCGGGATTGTTTATAAGAATGTACAGTAACCGAAATAATGATTTTATTCCATTTGGCTTTTACACACTGTGTATATATATATATATATATATATATATATATATATATATATATATATATATATATATATATATATATATATATATATATA
Source organism: Tillus elongatus (assembly GCA_964006375.1). NCBI lineage: Eukaryota > Metazoa > Arthropoda > Insecta > Coleoptera > Cleridae > Tillus > Tillus elongatus. The sequence goes on from OZ023264.1 coordinate 128,878,767, forward strand.
TATATATATATATATATATATATATATATATATATATATATACTGACTCTGATTATGGGTTCTAGGAGGCCTAGTTCACGCTCATTTAAAAAGAAAATTCAAAAGTTTGGGATCTCATTACTGAATTTTTTTAAGAAAATTCACTAAAAACGGGAGTTAACATTATTAAAACAAGCGATGGTGTCATATTTGAAAAGCAGGAGTGGGCACAAATTTATGCAATAATGTGTATTTTTGAAAAGTAGAGTTTACGTGCCCGAGCATTCCTTCAAAACTCAAATCGTTAAGATTTTGATGAACTCATTCCATAATTTTGCCGCTCACTGTATTTATCGAGTTATAAGAAATGCAGTTAAAAAGTCTATCGGTACAAAATGTTTCGTATATTGAGTTCAAGCAATTATTTAACTGTTATGTTATCCCCCTTATCGGATTGGGCTAAAATTTGATACCCGTGTATAAGTCAGGTGACAATGCAACATCAGCTATCTGTCATTATCATATATTCAATATGATGGATGCTCCAGGATGGCCGACTTTTTATTTTCTCACAATCGCTCTGACATGGGTCTCAAATTCATTGGTTTTACGAGTAAAATACAGTAGGCTAGGTAACTATATCATGAATTCAATTTGACGGCTGTCGGAATTTTTTTCCAGAAACCCTCTTTATGTAGGTATCAGATGAAAGGGCTTTACGAGTAAAATGCAGTGGACTAGGTAACGATTATGTAAATTACAAATGGCGTCCGACGCAATATAGCGGAATATATAATTCCCAAGAGCCTAATTGATATGGGCGTGAAATGAAAGAACTGCACGAGTAAAATACAGTAGGTTAGGTGGCGTTATTGTAATTTTAATATGACGGTAGACGCAAGATCGCGGAGTATATTTTTCTTCATAACCCCTTTGACGTGGGTACTACAATACAGTGGGCTATGTGAAGCTTTTATACATTAAAAATGGCGGTCGACGCAAGATGATGAAATATTTCTATCTCGACAACCTCGTTGATGTTCTGGGCATTAAATGAAAGGTCTTCACGAATGAAATACAGCAAGCTAGACGGCGCTTCTGTAAATTCAATATGACATTTTGTTTGATTTCGGTACACCTTAATAATAAAAGCTAATTTTTAAAAGAATTTTCAACTCCTAACTTATTCTTATTTCTCTTTATCCGGTTTAAATTAGTCTAAAAACAACTAAATGTGAACACTGAGGATATATTTATTTTTTACCACAAAATAGATGAAACACTTACCTGACTTCTTAAGAAAACTTTACGAGAAAAGGTAACTACACAACGAATTTTTGTATAAACCATGTCTCACAAACATTTAGGGCCGCGGTGGAGAAAAAATTAACCGCTAGATAATTTCAAAAACAATTTTTTTTTACTAAGTGCATGACCTAAATTTTTATGATTTTGAGAATGAATAAAGTCACCCACCTGTTCTGAATAAGCTGGCTAATCTCTCGATTCGGCAACAAAATCTCAAGACGTACCTGAAACAAAGAAACGTTTAAGTAAAAGTTATGAACACTGTTACCTGTTGTGAAACTCATGATTTAAGTTAACTTTAATATACTAGCATTCTATAAAACAAACAAAAAATTTGGCTTGTGTATAAAATTTCATTGATATCAAGTATTTCCACCGAAACTTTCAAAAATCGATGAAAAATGACAGCACCGCCATGCATTCCCTATATCAATCCTAAACATTTTTTATGGGGTGATATTAGTACCATAAAAAAAGTTGTTTGTAAATATAAACGATTCTACAATAAAATTTCTGTTACTACTTGACTTATGACTGACATGTGAGAATGTGGATGTATTCTCACCATAATTAGAAACGCAGACCGGTTTCGCTCTAATTAGACCTCGTCAGTGCGCTATACTAATTACAACGAGAACACACTTATAAAGTAGTACAGCTAAGGCAGCCACCCCATTAGAACATTGTGAGACGTACGACAGGGTCTCCATCTCGGTGCGGATAGTAGTACTACACAATTCTTCCGCACCTAGATGGCGACCCTGTCGTACATGTCACAATGCTCTTGTAGGCTGGCCGCCTTAGCTGTCTTACTTTATAAGTGTGTTCTCGCTGTAATCAGTATAGCGCACTGACGCAGTGCTGACAATTTACGAAAATTGTTGGTTGGTTGTACACTGTGGTATCTACTTATAACATTTTGTATTAATTGGAGCTGTCGTGACAATATATTACCTGGTTGCGCACGGAGATAGCGACTCTGTCGTACATCTCACAATGTTTTAAGACTGACAGAATTACAAATAGAATTACTCTTCATAAAACAATAATTTATAAGTTTGGTAAAAGTATTTTTTACACAACACGCAGATTTTAATAAAATTTTACATACACCAGTTTAGCGGGTTGTAGATTACTAAAATCACAGTATAAAGGGGAGGTGTATATTCATCACTAATTTACCCTTTTTAGTGAATTATTGTAGAAAAAATTGTCATGAAAAAATGTCTTCAAATGAGCGCGAAGTAGGCCTCTAGAATTTTTCGGGTGTAGCGTCAACGTTTTCATGTTTATACACACACAGACACACACAAATATATATATATATATATATATATATATATATATATATATATATATATATATATATATATATATATATATATATATATATATATATATATATATATATATATATATATATATATATATATATATATATATATATATATATATATATATATATTACATACAGACTTGGAGACTACTTCTCTGGCTTCACTGTTGGTTTTCATTGGTGAAGGACGTAGCCAACGCATAAGCTAACTGGAGCAAGTGGCCCTACGAATTTTGGAAGTTCTAGGATGTTCTTCAACGTTTCTGTGACTATAGTTTCGCTGCTTGATAGCATTTTCAGACAGATTAATTTTAATCTGTAGGGTTGGTTTTCGTTCTCCTTTTAGATTTTAATTAGGTAAACTGATGTCAGGGCAGGTCAGAAAAGTCAGTTGGTAGGATCTGTTGTAACATCACGTTAGGGAGGTCTTTTGTTTCGTTAAAACAACAAAAAACTCATCCAAGTTTTTACTGTCGCGAGACGCTCGTCTAATTTGACAGTAGGATTGATTCCCAGTGTGACGGGTAATATATTCATGTCAATGTAAAACACATATTACTCTATGGTCGAACATATGTATGTATATGGATGGGTTCATACGTTCATACTGAATATAAAACTTCAGTTTAATGATATCTCTCTCAAAAAATAATGGACCGATCTTGATCAAATTTGGGGAGTACCTTCCTTTTGCAAATGGTTTGCAGAAGATCGTTAGCCAGGGAAATCGGCCCTGGTTTTCCCGGAAAATGTTGTGTTTTCTTTCTAAAAAAATTTATATCTCCAGAAATAACCAAGTAAGGGCAACCACATTTGTTACACGTATTTGCATTGCAAAGTCTGAATCATGTACCAGAATCTAGGTCTCTATGTTTAAAGACAAAAAAGTAGTGGGCAGTTAAAGAAAAAAAATTGGTGTTTTCCTCAAAACGTCAAAGTCGCAATTTGAAACGTCAAAATTGGCAATGTTTACGCAAAAAACTTGAAATACGGATTATGAAAAGAAAATGTTGCAAGAAGAGTGTTCTACGAACCCTTAAGTTTCAGCTTCAACCGTCATTGCCCTTCATTTTACTAAAATATTTACAGACAACTCATATTAAAGACACCCTTTCTCTGATCCTTTGGCTGTCAGTTTAGTTAAGTTGATGCTTTCGCTGTAAGTTTAGTGAAGTTTATGGTTTAACGGTCTATAATTTTTAGCTAATTTTTGTAGAACAAATTCGTTAATGCATTTTGGAATTTTTTATCAAAATATGATGCACGTTTGTAAGAAAAAAATCTGATCGCAGTAAGTGCGTTTTGGTAGCGAATTTTCATTAAATCCTTCAAATTTCGTAACTCAATTTGCTATTAACGTAAGGTTTGTTGGCTAGGAAACGAACATTTAAGTTCAGTTTCGGAAAATTTTTGTACATTTTCGAACAATAAGTAATTTTGATAAAATATAGTACATTGTTTCTACTGCATAGGCTATACACGTAATCAGATTGATGCCTGCTCGCATTTGCTATTAAAAACATTTTTATGAAAATTCACTTCCATAACGCACTTGCTGCGTCCAGATCCCTATGACAAATTCCCACCTCCATTATCTGACCCCCCCCCCCCCCACTCTTCGCAATATGTAACCAAATGACTCACGAAGATACGTCAAACGAGCCTAAACTCGATGGACTTACCGCTAGCCATTGACTAAGCTTGCCAAATTTTAAATCGATCGGACAATCGAAAGTAAGTTAAAATCCGTTTACAAGATTTGAGTTGAGTTGCACAGCTGTGAAACTGAATAAAATCCTTTAAAAATAGCCAGAATGAATGTAATATGTTTTACTCGTAAAGACTTTCAGTTTGATACCCATGTCAAGGAGGCTGCTAAAAAAGAAATGTATCGTCTTCTTACATCCGCCTTCATTTTTTTTTATCATGAAAACTTCACCTTGTCCCTTGCATTTTACTTGTTGAGGCTGTCATTTTGATATTCATGTCAAAGGGGTTGTAAAGAAAAATGTATTTCGTCATCTTGAGTCGGCCGCTATAGAGAAATTATTTAATTATCACCTGGCCCACTGTATTTTACTCGTGAAACCCTTTCATTTAATACCCGTATGAAGGGGGTTGCTGAGAAAGAAATATTTTAACATCTTGCGTCGGCTGAAATTTTCAATTAATACAAGTTATATGGTACCATAATATTATATAGTACCCGGAATTGAATTAGTGTGCAAAATCTCAAATCGAACGGACAATTATAGTCACCGGATAATACTGTAGTGTCACAAGTAGAAGTAGGTGAAGAGGATTGATTATTCCCTATGACCCATCCCATATGCTCCCCCGTCCATCATCTGACCCTCCTCGTCACAATATGTAACCAAATGACTCACTAAGGAAAGTCAAACGAGCCTAAACTCGATGGACCGATAGCCACCGAATAAGTTTGCAAATTTTTTAATCGATCAGACAATCGAAAGTGAGATAGAATTCGATTACAAGATTTGATTCTCAGGCAGCTATGAAACTAAATGAAATCGTTTAAAAATCCTTTAATAAAATATATATGTCCTGGAGTTGTCCTAAAATCAACCAAGTCGCTTTTTGCGCCACTTTATACAGACTGTATATTGTAATAGTAGATTTTCACTAAAAGGAAAAACTAGCCTCACAGTCTGACCCACTTCTGGGTGCAGGATTTGATACATTAGTTGCCTGTTATTCTGGGTAGAGTAGTAGTAAATGGTACTATAAAATAGGGGACGCATGCTGTTCACCCCTTGTTTGTATCAAGTATTACTGGTTATATAGGATAATGTATATAGGTCAAGAATCTGTTTATACAGACATTATTATCCAGAAAACACGTAAAGTCATTTTCCTTTACATAACATAACAACTACAACAATAATGTATAATAGTTACCCTACTTTATACAAGGAAGTTTAATAGTTTGTTTGTTAGCTTACATAATTTTCATGTATGAAATACAATGCAAAATTTGGTGTAATACAAGAAGATATTAAAGATTCTTTGTCTGCTATAGCAGCGAGCAAAATTAAAAACTGAAAATATTTGAATAGTCAACATACTAAATAGTAAATTTAAGATTAAGTGTTAAGGTTACCTTCTAGTCAATTTTCTTAAAAAAAATTCACTAATGAGAAGATCCCGACTTTTGAATTTCGAAAAAATGTCTTCAAATGAGCGCTAATTATGCCCCCTAGAACACATATCCGGGGTCAGTTTCAACTTTTATATGTTTATATATATATATATATATATATATATATATATATATATATATATATATATATATATATATATATATATATATCACACCGATAACTCAAAAACTATTGGGCCGATTTTGATTAAATTTGGTGAATACCTTCCTTTTGCAAGTGGCTTGGATAAGTTCGTTATCCAGGAAAATCGGCCCAGGCTTTTCCGAAAAATTTTGTGTTTTCTTTCGAAACAAAAATATATCTCCGGAAATAACAAAGTAAGGGCAACCAAATTTGACACGCGGGTTTATAGATAAATTACGTACCAAAATTTAGCTCTGTAGGTTGAAAGACAAAAAAAAGTTATAGGCATTTAAAGAAAAATAAATTGGGGTTTTCCTCAAAACGTCAAAGTCCCGATTTAAAACGTCAAAATTGGCAACATTTAGGCAAAGAACCTGAAACTAATATAGGCTATGGATAAAAAATGTCTCAAGAAGAATGTTTTAGAAACCCTGATGTCTTAGTTTCAACCGTCACTGTCCTTCATTTTAGTAAAATGTCTCCAGAAAATTCATTTCAAATAGACCCTTTCTCTGATACTTTGGCAGTAGTCTTAGCTATAGAGTTTATCGTGTAATGGTATATAATTTTTGTCGAATTTTCGTAAAAAAATCAATAAAGTTCAATATATCCGTTATTATACAAGATACGAAATTTTTTTGTATACATTAGTTATGGGGTGTCTTGAGTTACATCTTAAAAAACTATTTTAACAATCACAGGGTGGCTCCTAAGTCGTTGGTGATTGAAATTTTCTTTTTTTTTTGTAGTCGAACACGCCTTATGTTATTGCATTTTTGCATTTCCCATAGAAATATAATGCATGTTTTAAAGAAAAGAAATTCAGAACGCGGCAAGTGCGTTATGGTAGCGAATTTTCATTAAATGCTTCAAATTTGAATAGCTCAATTGCTATTATTAGCCTATAAGATTGACCAAGAAACCAGTTTTTCGGGAACACTATAAGTTCTTTTGGAAATTTTTGTACATTTTCAAACAATATAGTTATTTTGATGAAACATGGCACATTGTTTCTACTATATAGGTTATACTGGTAACCAAATTTGATGCCTGATTTCTTAAAAAAAACACACATATTTGCTATTAAAAACATTTTAATGAAAATTCACAACCATAACGCACTTGCTGCGTCCAGACTTAAAAAATAAATTTCACATGACTAAGTGAAAACATACAATCTTTTGCAGATTGGTTGGTTTTGTCAAAATTAATAATGTATAAAAATATGGACACATACATTAAATCAGCGATTCTCAATCTGTGGGGCGTGATAAAACTAAAAAATGTTAAAAAATTTATTATTAGAGTATTTATTTCATTTACTGAAAGGAAAGCAAGAGAATACACTTATATAGGATTGTATCAGTACTGCACCATGTATTTAATAAATAACTTATCAATATTAAATTAAAAGCAGGATTAATAATTATTAGTCGCTCCCTTGGGCCTGCTCTGCAGAGCAAAGTTTTTCTAAAGAAGGTTTAATATTAGAAATTGACACTCTAAGCTCTTTTTCTATATTTAGCTGAGATTTATATTTTGTCTTCAAAGCTGCCACCGCAGAAAATCTGGTTTCTCAAAGGTAGGATGTTGAAAATAATTAGTATACGAAATACTCTTGTTTTCAGTGCAGAAAAGTCATCTTCCAACCCTGCCCAAAATTTAAAGGGTATTAAATTGTCTTTTGCTTTCGCCACTTGTGAAGTCGATGAAGATTTCTTCTCGGACAGTTGAGAGACCTTAGGGATAACTTTGAAATGGGTCCTTAACCCACTCTTACCAAGTTATCACTTGCCACCGATTGAGGTCAACGAGAAAATACTTTTGACCATTCTTGGCCTGCATGGCTAAATTGTTTGCAATGGTTACAAAAACTACTTGCACATGTAAGTAACAAGTAAGCCTAGTAAGTTTTAACACATTCATCCACATGTGCAAATATTTACCTATAGGTTTTTGCTTTACATTTCTGCTCTATAAATCCAATTTACAAAACGCAATAACTTTATCACTCGTATTCATGTTTGCTCCTTATAGTTGATTTAAAGATTCAAGGTATTTAATTTCTCGAATAGGTTGCTCAAGTAGCTCAGTTTCATCACAAATAAATCGTCTCGAAACTTCTTGGCTTCCGATCCGTTTTCCTCTTCTAGAAAATGGCGATTTCTTAATTCATGAACACGTTGCAAAAATGTTCCACGTGATAACCACCTTGCCTATGAATAAACTAATATTGCTGAATGTACTGCACCCATGTCTTTAAAAAGTATAGAAAATATTGTTGATTTTAGCGGTCTCATTTTTATAGAATTTACAGCGGGTACGACCGTCGTTAGCACAATATTCAGACCAGGACCATTTATTTGGAAGCCAGACCTTCTATGTGGATCATCCAACGTGTACAGATACACTGTAGAGATTGTTGTTTCACAAGTGATTGTATACTTTGGAATCTTCCAGACATTGTACGAACACCATCAGTGCATATTCGGGCGCAATGTTTCCACTCTATGTTTGCCTCGTTTAGAAAATAATTTAAGATAGCAAATAATGCAAGTGCTGTTGCGTTAAATTCTATTGGTTTGCGGAACAGTAGTCACAAAATCGAACATATTCAATTGAATGAGCATCTTTATTGGTATGTGGTGCCTCATCAAACTGAATTGAAAAAAAAACGTCACGCAACTCCCCGAAAATCTGATGCTGTATATCTTCAACTATATCACCAACTCGATGAGCAACAGTATCATTTGATAGAGGTACGGACTGCAATTGTGTGTCAAGAATTGTGATTGAGAATTTGGGCGCAAATAGTAAAAGGTTGAGCAACGCTGCATTAGATGGAAGTCGAGATGAAGACAATTATTGTATTTGGCATGTCAAAATTTAAATTCACTGAAGTTTTCGCCTTTGTACTAACCTCTTCTAGTAGAGTAGTCAGGAACATTAAATAATAATTTCCAGTTATATTTATATCCTTATCGAGAGGGCAATCATATTCACCCAACGGCAATACTAAAAGACTGAAGCATGAAAGTTTATAGAAGGATTTACATACAGAATTTCTTAGGCCTTGGAGAAACAGTGTGTCTCAAGTATGTTGATTGCTGCTTTGTTTCTGGGTCATAAAAATGTAACCAAGTTTCATTCAGAGTCACAGCATGGTCACTTTCTGATTTTTTGACAAAAATTCAACACTTACTAACAACTAATAAGTGATTGTACGGTGTAAATTGTAAATTGCAGATTGTTCAATGAGTCGTATAGTTATTTGCCCTCTAGGGCGCTGCGACCCTCTGTTGTGCATGGCCTTTTTTCTAATAGCTGTCCAAAAATTTGAGAGTTTTTATGTAGTCGACTATCTTTTTGGGAGCTATTTTACCTATTTCCTGTGGTATTAAGGTCACCCCTCCAAGCTATTTGAGCCTTTTGCAGCACTTAGCCATGCAGTCGCATATCAAATATTTTGTTGCTTCTGCTGCTTCAGTGCAGTATCTGCAGTTTTCAGTGTCCGCCTTACCCATCTTCATAAGGTGATACCCTGCTGAGGAGTGTCCTGCGGAAAGTTCTATGAGTATCCTCAAGTCGTTCCTCTTCAATTCAAGAAACAGTTCAGACTTTTCTGTTGACATGGTGATGAACCGTTTTGCCCAAATTATGCCTGGCGTTTTTCTCCAGTATGACAGATTTTGATTTCAGTCCCAAGTATCAAGTATTCTTTTACATGGCTCTGAACCATATAATAGTGTTGTTGCTGCCATTTTTGCCAGGTTATCTGCTTCGTCATTTCCTTCAATGTATTGACGCCCTGGCACCCACATCAAAGTTACCTTGTTGTTCGTATCGAGTTGCTGCGACAATTTTTTGCAGTCCCAAATTCGTTTAGACGCGGGTTTAAAATATCTCAGATTATTTAGTACTGCCCGACTGTCTAAGAGGATGTAAATGTGTACGTAGGTACGATATAAAAATATTTTGTTTGTTTATAAAAACGGTCAAGGCGAACTACCTAGTTAGTTGTTGATATCTATCAATACTCCCTCGTATACTGTGGAAAAGTGACACGCAAATGTAAACCGTTGTTTGTTTTCCTATCTAGCTTCGTATGGGTGCATAAACGAAGACAACACACACACAGCTTCGTATGGGTGTAACAGTCATATGAAGCCAGTGACGGTTAAGTTGATTATATCATCGATTATAGTTGTCTCAAATTCCACAACAAATCTAAGACTTCAGCTAATACTTTTATTTTCATTGGTGGTATTTAACAATAGATACAAATTTTGAGTACCTGTATGGCGAGAGAAATTAGTTAGATAATCAATGAGAAACAAGATCGTGGAGATTCTTGCCCAGACGGCAAATGTCAAAAAATATAAGAAAGTAGTTGAAACAAACGAAAAACACATATTCTAAGCAAAAACATTACAGGCAATAAAGAAAAAAGAAATGGTTTACAGGAGGTAAGAGAAAATGAAATAAAATGAAACAGGAAGTTAAAGGAGGAGGCCAGTGGCGTAATCAGCTTCACAACTAATCCAACAAAAAGCTAGATAAGGTTAAATAAACAACTATTCATTGTTTCGTCTATATATGTTGATGAGTTTTCGTGAAAAAAAGGGTATTCTGTATTGGGAAGATTGCGATTTTGATTAATTTTTACAAATGAGCACGAACTAGGACCCACATTCGGGGCCGTTTTCAATTTATATATATATATATATATATATATATATATATATATATATATATATATATATATATATATATATATATATATATATATATATATATATATATATATATATATATTCTTTTTTTTCTTTTTTTTATATTTTTTTACTTTGATCTATTTTTTTTCTGGTTATGGGTGTCATATATTTTCTTTTCTTTTCCAGAATTAGACAATTTCACACTATATACAATTATACAATATATGCAGTGAAACTTTATATGTGTATTTTATTTTGACTAAGAAATGTAATCAAGGCTGTGTTAACAAATTGATCTGATTTGGACAACAGACTGGTCAAATTTAGAGGTAAATAAACATGTTTGCTAAATAGTTGTTCGTACATGGTTTTACGTCCTTGTTCGTAAAATCTACATTGGAAAAATATGTGATCCAAGTTACATATGCTACTATTATCACAGAGACAGGCATCCGAACCTACTATACCTATCCGTCTTAAGTGAGCTGGATATCTACCGTGGCCTGATTTAAGTCTGACCAAAGCAGATGAGTAACTCCTTGATTCAATGTGTTTATACAGTTCTTTTTTTTCTTGGGAGATTTGGGTGAATTAGTGTATAGTGGTTTTTTGATCGTTCAACATATTCCCTCAATTCTACTTTCCAATCGTCACTTGCTCTTTGCTTAATTTCTGTGACAAGGTCTGTATATGTGACCTTTTACATGTCAATAACTTTTTTTTCTATGGCTTGTTTCGCATATTTATCTACTATTTCATTACCTCTAATATTCTCGTGCCCCTTCACCCATATAAACTCCACAGTGCTGCCTTGCTTAATTAGCTTGGTGTGTATGTTGGCAATTTCGTTTGCAATTGTGTTGTTGTAATGCTTTGTGGCAAATTGTTTTAATGTTATTAGTGATGCCTGGCTATCACTTAGTATTACAATTTTTTTAAGATTGATTGATGATTTTCGCACCATTCCATTGACTTTTTAATTGCATATAATTCTACTGTATATATCGTAGCATACGAATTGAGTTTGTATAGGGCGGCAAATTTAAATGTCGTAAAAAGCACATCCTCTGCCTTTTTTGTTTTTGCTCCATCATTAAATATTTTTGTATCATTTGTATATTTATTCATATTCATATTTATTCATATTTGGATATTCAGTGTATTCCGGTATTGTAACAGAAAAATTTGGTAGTATATATTTATTATTTGTATTAAACATTGCTGGTGTTGTGGTACATATTAATTGATTTTCGAGGTCTCTCGTGTTGAGGAAGGCTTCTGCTAGCGGTGGACTGCTTTTTGTTTTCCAATATGGATTGTCCAGGATTTCTAAAGACAAATAGAACAAATGTTTGGCTACTTGATCCATTTGGCTTCTCTGCTTCAGCACAAATTTCTCAGCTAAGGCTTGGATTCGAATGTGAAACGGCGGCTCCGCTGCTTCTGCAAATATAATTGGTGTTGGTGTGGATCTGAGGGCTCCAATACAAATTCGCAAGGCTTTTAACTAGATGGTTTCGACATATATATATACATATATATATATATATATATATATATATATATATATATATATATATATATATATATATATATATATATAGATAGATATATATATATATATATATTGGGAAAGATTTCCGCGGTCTTTAATGTGAGATATAATTGCTTCTCGGGTTGAACCGCGCCCAGAATTTATTTAAACTCAAGGATTCGGCTCCCGTTTTGGAGCCATTTTGTAGAGGTAAAGGAAATATGTAAGGACATGACCTCTAAGGCCTAAATCGGCATACTACTTAGAGCGGTGGGCAAAGATGGTTGGGTTGTTGTAGCTCAATTACGGGGCCTCAATCTGCCTACTTCCCAAATCTCGCCGGAGATCGTACCGAAGTTCTCAGTGTGTTCACCCCTATGCCTAAGAGAGATCTGGCAGTTAGTTGTAAGTCTTGTATTTTATGTATCGTTTCCTCTACCTGCTTCGTTATTAGTGAAACTCGTCGGGTCAGGTTCAGAGGTTTTAGTTACGGTACTTAAAAATTAAGAGGATTACAGGCATTTGTTGAGACAGATAATGGGGCAATGAAATTTTCTATTAAGTTTATGGTCTTTTTGTATGTTTGTCATGAAGATATAATAGGTTTCCAAGTAATCGGAAGACGAAGACCATAACCTCTCTTTTCTAAACAATCGGGACGTTTTTCGATCTCGATTGCTTCGCGGATAATTTTGGTTTTGAAGTTGTAAACGGGGGCTATTGTTTTGGCATTGTCAAAGTCTATTTTGTGTCCTGTATGCATATAATGCATGACCAGAGTCGATGAGGGGTCGGATTTTCTAACTGCGAGGGTGTGTTCATATATTCTATTGTGGATGCGTCTATTTGTTTATCCTACATAAGTTCGGGAACAGTTAGAACAAGGAATTTCGTAAATTCCGTGCGAATCGTTTGGAATTGTGTCCTAAGGAGTTTTTATCAGATTTGGCAGTTTTTGCTCTGTTGTAAATATGGTTTTGATATTATGGGTTCTAAAAACTCAGCCGATTTTGTCGGTGATACCTATAATATATGGTAAAAACGCTGTGTGTTCTTGTTGTGGTGTAGTGGTTTGCTGTTGTGCGTATGTTATATATGTTTCGTAGTATATGATTGCTGTCGTATCCGTTTTTTAGCAATGTCTGTCTTAAAAAGTTTAATTCTGTCTGTTTATTGTTGTTGTCCGTTAGTCTAAGGAACCGTGTTATTAGTGTTCGAACCAGGGAATTTAGTCGCGATGGGCGATGGTGAGATTGGGCGTTAAGATAACGATTAGTGTGGGTTTTAGATTACATTATTTGTAGAAAAGATCGAAATGCCATGTACAGGCGCTTTTAAATTAGAGAAAATTCGAACTGCGTAAACTCAATTTTTTCAAACGGAACACCCTGTATTTAATTTCAATTTTAATAACGGATTATATAATTTAAATTTTAGGTATTTTATCAACAAATTTTCGTGTAAAATATATTACCTAATCAGTTTTCACGGAATTTTTTAGTTTCTTCGTAGAAATCGTTTCTTGTCAAATTGTTGTGAAATGTTAGTAATAACAAGTTATTGTAAAAAACGATGTTTGCGAATTTACATGGACAATTTGTTTTCGGAAAGATGTTTGTTTAGCGAATTGTCGTGTAAAAAACTTTTTAGGTAATTTTTGTAAAAAGACTTCTATATGAATTTTCCCAATTTTTGTGAAAAAAAATGACAAATTTTCGTGAAAGGGGTTGATTTCAAGTTTGCATGTAAACATATTTTTTTGAAATTTTTATCAAAAAGCTTTAAATAATTGGCAAGTGTAGTTTTTGTGTAAATTGCTTGAATTGGTTGATTGTCAAATCGGACCTGTTTTTTCGAGACAATTTTGTTTATTCTCCGCAAGCTTTTATATTATTTTAAACAATAAAGCTTTTTGATAAATTATTGTAATGAATTTCTACTATAGATGTTATACCATCTACCAAATTTCATGTCTTTCATTAAACACAAGAAATATTTGGAATTAATAACATTTATGAAAATTCACTACCATAATGCATTTGTTGCGCCCAGACTTTCTTCAATGGGTTACATTGGATTATAAAATTCGTTACAAACCTAAATAACTGCAAATACTATTATAAATAAGGCCAATAATAATGCGAGTATGCAACAACATGTACACCCGAACAATAAAAATAAACTAAGAGTCTTTTTCATTGCAGGTGCTTTCTTAATACCTTTTGCTGTGATGCTAATCCTTGAAGGAATACCTCTTTTTCTGATCGAGCTGGGAATCGGTCAGAAAATGAGACTGGGCTCTCTAGGAGTATGGAACACTATCCACCCCTGGTTGGGCGGGATCGGAATAGCTTCCTGTGTAGTTACATTTTTCGTTGCATTATACTACAATGTTATTATAACCTGGTGCTTTTATTATTTGTTCAACAGTTTTCAGGTAAGTCACCCAAGAAAATAAATTAAAAGCATACATAAACTAGGCTTAACCACGTAATATTTTTAAAAATTTACAGATACTCCACATGTTTACATTTGTCTTATTATTTTTTAGTTGCGTTTTTTTAGCGAACTTTCGTAGAAACAGTTTGCTAATAAAGAGATGGCGACCTTTGAATTTTGAAAAAAAAAATTCCTTAAATCCTATACTACTTGTATGACAAATCACACCTTAAGGCCGACATATTGGAGCGTTGGTATGACACACTTATGCGTCCTCATGAAGACAAAACCGGCCTATGTCTTTTCTCATGATGATTGCTGCTCCGCCTAGCATATATATATATATATATATATATATATATATATATATATATATATATATATATATATATATGGCTAATTATGGCCAATTAGCGCGACAAAGATCAATATCTCCTGTACCATTAAAGTTAGGGGAAACTGTTCTGGGGAAGTTACTAACGGTTAAGATATACAACTTCTAAAATTATTTTAGACTATACAGGTGCTCCAAATAGGCGGTGTGGGAACAAATACATGCTTTTTAAATGAGACACCCTGTATATCTTTACACATTTCGATTCACCGTAAAATTCTGTACATAGCACCACAATTTTCATGACACAATTTTACAACGTTGCCGAACAGATTGGAAAATTCCCATAATTTGTGAAAAAAACATGGTTCAATTAACCGTGTAATATTTCTCAACTTAAAATAATTAGAAACAAGATATTTCTACAGTGGAAAGAGAAATAATGACATAAGTCCTCTGATGCAATACGGATTGATGTTTTTGTACAGGGTGTTTTCTATTGCAATGCCAACATTACAAACTTTAAACCTAATTTTCGTAAGTTTTTAAAATGGAACACCCTGTATTTGATTACTTTATATTGTAGGGTTTTTGTATCTCTTTAACTCCTATCTAGGTCATTCTGTGTCTATCTTTGCTACTTTTTGCGTTATTTTAGTTCTAGCAAAAAACTGAATGTTTTTCACCATTGTCGTTTTTCTAGTCGCCTATGAGTAGGTAATGCGACACTTTGAGCAGACAGTGACGTCACAGGAAGTGACGTCACGGCGCCGGCGCCTAGCCACGCCCCTGGCGCCACGCCCTGGCGCCACGCCCTGGCGCCACGCCCTGGCGCCTAGCCACACCCTGGCGCCGGCGCCTGCCCTGGCGCCGGCGCCTGCCCCGGCCCCGGCGCCTAGCCACGCCCCGGCGCCAAGCCCCGGCGCCGGCGCCCAGCCACGCCCTGGGCCAGACAGTCACATCCGTGTTATTCCTAAGGTCATTGACCTGTCTTTGGCCAGCCAGTGACGTCACACGACTTGTGCCAGACAATCACATCCAGACAGTCACATTTACATTTAGCCGTGTTATTCCTAAGGCCATTGACCTGTCTAGGAAACTGTGACGTCACACGACTTGGGCCAGACAGTCACATGCAAACATTCCAAAGTGTCTAACCTATTACTTCAAATTATTATATTTTGAAAAAAACCATTTGGAGCAGGTGAGTTTCGAACCCGGGGCATTCAGATGGGGAGGCAACGATGCTACCCGTTAAGCTAAGCAGACGCTTATTAATTTATTGTTTTAGGTTGGTATATATATATATACGACTACAAACAAACCATACATGTAACATAATTAAAGTTTATTATTAGACAAATGGATGATTTACAAAATAATGTTTAATATTAGAGGCTGCTGAACCAAAACGGAGGAAAATGGCGGAATGAAAGATGGAAGCCTGTGATACCTTAAGCTGACATCCCTGACATTATAAAAATGGCGGCTTTCGCTGATAAAGAATGGCGGCTTTCGTTCTTAAAGATGGTGCCTTTTGTTGATAAAGATGGTTGAAGACTCCATTATTTAAAGATACGTCACCCCAACCTAGCCGACAAATGAGAGTGAGGTTGATAAGCGAGAATAATGGTATTGCCGACAAATGAGAGTGAAGGTTGATAAGCGAGAATAATGGTATTGGTCGAAGACTCGGAAGATCCGTGAGATGTACGAGAGAACCAACACATGCACGGTGTTAAGGAGGCCAAATCAAATTGGAATATACAATAAAAATGTTACTTCCGGTCTAAACTTTAAATCCTTGTATCTTTTCAACGACAAGTGATAGAAATGAACTGACTTTAAAAATATATCGTTTCGTAACAAGGTCTACAAGAAACCGAGATAAAAAACTTTAAACCCTTATCGCGGAAGATCCGTGAGATGTACGATGGAACCAATACATGCACGGTGTTAAGGAGGCCAAATCAAATTGGAATATACAATAAAATGGCCACTTCCGGTCTAAACTTTAAATCCTTGTATCTTTTCAACGACAAGTGATAGAAATGAACCGACTTTAAAAATATATCGTTTCGTAACAAGGTCTACAAGAAAATGAGATAAAAAACTTTAAACCCTTATCGCGGAAGATCCGTGAGATGTACGATAGAACCAACACATGCACGGTGTTAAGGAGGCCAAATCAAATTGGAATATACAATAAAATGGCCACTTCCGGTCTAAACTTTAAATCCTTGTATCTTTTCAACGACAAGTGATAGAAATGAACTGACTTCAAAAATATATCGTTTCGTAACAAGGTCTACAAGAAAATGAGATAAAAAACTTTAAACCCTTATCGCGGAAGATCCGTGAGATGTACGCTGGAACCAACACATGCACGGTGTTAAGGAGGCCAAATCAAATTGGAATATACAATAAAATGGCCACTTCCGGTCTAAACTTTAAATCCTTGTATCTTTTCAACGACAAGTGATAGAAAGGAACTATCTTCAGAAATGTATGTTTCGTAACAAGATCTACAAGAAACTGAGATAAAAAACTTCAAACCCTTATCGCGGAAGATCCGTGAGATGTACGCTGGAACCAATACATGCACGGTGTTAAGGAGGCCAAATCAAATTGGAATATACAATAAAATGGCCACTTCCGGTCTAAACTTTAAATCGTTATATCTTTTCAATGGAAAGTGATAGAAATGAACTATCTTCAAAAATGTATGTTTCGTAACAAGGTCTACAAGAAACTGAGATAAAAAACTTCAAACCCTTATCGCGGAAGATCCGTGAGATGTACGATAGAATCAATACATACACGCTGTTCAGCAAAGCAAACTCTATATAAGCATATTCAATAAAAATGTTACTTCCGGTAGACACTTCCGGTATAGCTATTCTTAGAGCTACATACATGTGTGACACATCAAAATAATCGTCTTGTTGAACAGAAGAAATATAATATTTAAGTAAGTTAGAACAAGCTGTATTAACACCTAAAACCAACACACACTCTCTTGTACAGGCTGATTACCCTGCCATCCAATTGTTAGTAAGGTTATGTTTGTATTTGTTATTTGAATACAAACAGACATAATAAGAAGAGTGTACTTACATACAGCAAGACACGTCATCCTTGTTTCACGACTTAACACATACTGAACAAGTGTCTCTCTCTTGTATTGAGGAAACAAACTGATGTAAGAGAGAGGGGGTCTTACAAAGGATAAACAACGTTTTTTACAGTTGTTAACCTTACAGAAAGGGGTTAATAAAAATGCAACAAAATAAAAATAAAACAACTGATTTACATACAATAAAAATTTATTAGGATTAATTAAGTTGTACATATTGATACATAAATGACATACATAAATGACATACTATTATTACATAATGGCTCTAACGATGCCCGTTAGAGGTTTATATTCCATTACACTGTCATGAATAACCAAACAATAAACACGAGTATTTTTTGGGAAGTTGGCGTGACTCATGAACTCCACCTTAATGTCCACCGTTGAAGACTTGATTGACTCGTTCTGGTGCTGACAGTCAATCACAAATAGAGCTCTGTCTTTAAACTCGTCATAATTCAAGATAGGCTCCGACATGTTTTTATAACAGAAGTTTTTTTGAAAATCTGTATACATGTTATAGGCTTCTGCATATTTCGATTTCTCAAAATCCATATTCATAGATTCATAAGGGTAGCATTCTGAATTTAGAAACACTCTGAGGTCCAACATACCAATGTTATCGAAATAGTCTGACCTCTTCTTCACGTTATCCTTACGATCTGTTTGAAATGCTATAATCACATATCGAGGTCTTTCCAAGTTGGTTGCAGTTTTAACAGCCCACACATCTCTGTTGATATCTCTGAGTGCTGGTAACTCATATATGTCCCATTTGCGGTATGCGAGAAATATAGAGGTGTCTTTGGCTATTTTATCCATCAGTTCCAATTTCATTTTATCATTGGGAAATACATGTTTTACCTTTAAAAACATATTGGTTACGGTAATTTTTGCTCGTGCCGTACCTGTGCTGTAATAGCCGTTGGAATCGTTTCGACTTCTTGTAAAGCGGAAAGTATGTTTGCCACAGAGAACTCCTTTGAAATGATGAAAGAAACTGAAGAGGAACCAGACAGGTATGAGCATGTGAAACTTGTTATCATTTAAGGTGATGTGCTCCGACGACACATTCAGACCGGCGTTGCTAAGAGATTGGGCTTCATTCTTACTGAACGATAGCAGACTTTTGATGATGGTTGTGGTGTATGGGTCTCGCACTCGTTCCACTTCCTTGTTATTTAACTCATAGGTCATTGATTCAAACAGAGCTGCTCCTCCATTATTTGACAGATAACAAGCACCAGTGGCATTTTGGATTGCTACAGGTTCCAGAGCACCTTCGATTATTAGAGCTGACTCGGCCAGACATACGAACGCATCTTGTTGGTTGATGGCTATTTCAATTTCATCGCTGTTACCAAACGATTTAGTTGGTGAATAGTAAGAACGCAGCTCTTCTCGATCGATGCCATCATCAAACACGGGTTCTTTGAATATTTCTAGTTTTGACGACATGATAACCCAGGCTTTGCAGGAACTCAATATTATCGGGACGAAGCGTACCCTTTGACGTGTCTGACTCAACTGAATTTGATGTGGTAGATGCACTTGATTTTATATCCTTGAAGACCAACATACTAAGCAACTTTTATAAGTTTTAAGCGAACAGACACCTCTTCACCTTGAAAGTTGACAGGAACTGAATCTTGGTCGACGATGTCGATGCTTATATTGGAAATCTCTTGCTTGTTCACAGGCAAGTAAATTAAATTGTTAGGTTCTATGTCGATTGCGTAGCCAGGATCAACCATCGGAGCAAACTCATACAGCGTATGTGAGGGTTGTCCGTTATAATAGGAACCAGACACAATATTGGTTTCGATGCGAATCTGTCTAACATCCACTATATCAACAGGTAAATCAGATTCATAAAAGGTGTCCGGCTGAAGAACTTGTTTTGAAAAGCCCAACATTCGCCCAATCGAACCATCAAATTCAAAACTGACATTTGTATAACACTTTAGTCTACATTTGATGGTGTTCGGATTAGGTCTCAGAAGCAGAGCCTGTTGCTTTTGTTCGTGTGTTGCTGTAGCACCAACAAGTTCATTTTGAAGTAACTCTTCCAAGTGTGTTATTTCATAAGCACCGGTGGGTATCGTGATGGTTCGCCAACCGGTTCCTTCTTTTACATGAAATTTGTTTTTACCTTCATAGATGTTGGGTATGTTGTTGTAGGTGTGAAAGCCTATCAAGGCAACAGCATAATTACCATCCAAAACAATTGGTGGATGGTAGTCTGACGACAGATGGGAGCTGCGGTCTTTCAACACAAAGGTGTGCGCCATGACTGATACACACAGGCTACTGTTTAAGGCTTTTATTTAAAAATTTTAAACATAAGTGACCACAATTATAAGTATTATATTTCTGATACACATCATGATTGTACATTAAAGTAGAGTTTTTAAGGTAACGCTGCAGCTCAACTGGTGGTTTCAAGTTTCCATATGAGTCAAAGTACACGGCTGTGTCACCACGTTTCTTAACTGCAACCCAATGACTGCCAGGTTCCTTGTTTGTTTGCAAATTCATGATAAGTGATTCATTCTTGCGTGGCCCATTCGATGGCAAAGTATCTCGCATGTATACACCTCTAAAATATGGAATTTTCATTTTACCAGCAAATTTCACAAGGTCTTCATTTGTTAGAGGTCTTGCTGGTAAACATCTTACTCGTTTTTTGGTTTCTGCAGATACAACCCATAACCGGAGCGCTGTTTCTTGAGATACATGCCTGTGCCCAGTCTCTTGCATTTTGGCTTAAATTTCAAGCCACTCCCTCTCCTACCCATCGCGATGGCTTCCATTGTTTTGTTGTGCCGTTCTTCCTCTTCTAGTTTCTGTTTCGCAGACTTGGCATCGTTCACGGCTTTGGCAATACCTGCAGCACCACCACCCAGAGCTCCTAGTGCTGACAGCCCACCAAATATCAGAGGCAACAGCGGAAGGAAGCCTCCACTTTTAGGTATTGGAATAACTCGAGGTTTCTGCACATTCTTACGCCCACCAATGTTTCTAACGATTGTATGAGCTATATCAAATACGGCGTTCGCTGTTGGAATAAGATTTCTATCTTTTATAACTTCCTCAATCAGACTTAGTATGTTTTTAAAGGGAACCTTCTTCTTTGGCTTCGAGTTGATTACATAAAACCCCTCATTAAGTTTTCTGTTAACTTTCATGGTGTTTGTAACGCCCCGCAACGTTTCAGCAAAACCTGTATCTGTCTTTGTTAATAACAGCCCTCACTCTGTGACACCAACATGCATACTGACTGGGTGTCTCACTTGCATTCATATATATACACACCCAAATAAAATATAGTTTAGTTTAAGTTAAGATGCGTACCAGCAAACACGCTTCTGCCTTACCCATTACAAATATAGACGATGTTGTTACGGACACAGCTCAACAACAACTGAGGCATGGTCCTCTCTTTCCAAACACCGTTCGCTGTATCATATGTGGTCCCAGTGTGTGTGGTAAAACTAATGTCATGCTGAGTTTGTTGTTTGAAGCAAACGGTTTAAAATTTGATAACGTGTATGTGTATTCAAAGTCTCTGTATCAACCGAAATACAAGATGTTAAAGGAGGTGATGAATGCAACAAAAGGTGTTGGTTACTATCCTTATAGAGAAAACGATGAAATATTAGATCCGGCAGATGCCAAGGACAACTCTGTGTTTATATTTGATGATGTAGCTTGTGACAAACAAGATAAAATAAGAGCATACTTCAGTATGGGCAGACATAAGAATATTGATTCATTCTATCTCTGTCAAACATATACACGAATACCCAAACATCTGGTACGTGACAACACCAATGTTATTGTGTTATTCAAGCAAGATGAAACCAATTTAAAACATGTGTACGACGATCATGTGACCACCGATATGGACTTTAAACAATTTAAAACTATCTGCCACCAATGCTGGAAAGATAATAAGTATGGTGTGTTGGTGATTGTGAAGGAAAACGATGTACACAAAGGTCGATATAGAAAAGGATTCGATAGATATATATTATTCTAACAAACGATGATAGACAGGACAGTCAGCTGTCTAACACAGGTGTCTAACACAGATGTCATACAAGTGTCTAACACAGCTGTCATACAGCTGTCATACAGCTGTCTAACACAGCTGTCTAACACAGCTGTCTAACACAGCTGTCTAACACAGCTGTCTAACACAGCTGTCTAACACAGCTGTGTTAGACAGCTGTCTAACACAGCTGTCTAACACAGCTGTCTAACACAGCTGTCTAACAAGACAGCCAGACATCGTGATAAATAAGAAGGCATGTACCATGAAGGAGTCAGTATATGTTAAACCACCACACAACCTGTATCGCTCAAACAAATTATTAGACCAGCTGGTAATACCGACCAGTTGTAGCACAATGGAAGTGTTGGGTAAGGAAGAGCGAAAAGTTAAGAAAAGGATTTTACAACTTGCTGACAATATTCGAAAAAAACATTTAATGCTTAAACTTAACAGAGCCGAGAATGATGATGCTCTGCAACGTTTATATAAACCACTTGTTGAGCCCCTAAGTGAAATATCTAAAAACACAGCAGCACAGCAGCAGCAGCAGCCCCAGCAACAACCAAAGGCTGAACAAATCAAAGAAGAAGTGGTACCAGAAACGAAACCCCAAGTACAGTTCCTTAAAGACCATGAAGTTTTTGAAGCTGAACCTAGGGAAGAAGCTGAGGAGACAAGTTCCGATGAGGATATCCCAACATTTGAAGAGCTTGAGGCAGATCTACAAACTGTCACATCCAACCCTGCATATCAAGAATTTTTGGAGCAATATCCTGAACGAGTTCGATATTATGTAGACAAGTATTTTACTGAACCACCAAGGCTCGCTACCATTGATCAAACGTATGGTGCTCGCTACGCTAAAGATACCGGTAGCTGGAGTCTTGGCAATAAACACTTGGATTTTACTGATAATGACATTCGACTAGGTCAACGGAGATATCCGCAAACACAAGGTCTGCTAGAATTGATATTTATGAAAACACCTAGAGGGTATACCTATGACGATCTTCAACACTATAGAGATATTCTAGAAGCAACTAGTGTGCATAAAATGAACTATGATCCTAACGCACGAACCAAGGGTTGTTCCTCTGAAAAGTACCTGACTCTAATAAAACCGGTGATAAATCCACGAGGTCGTAGATCCTCAACTCCTCAAGGTTTTGGTTACGACACACATCATAACGCAGAACAAAAAACTGAACCTAGAGCTCAGAATGTAAGCAGCAACACTAACAACTATATGCTACAAAATAACAAACAAATAGAATATGTCTATTGGGATGACATAAATGAGCTGGTTGATAGACTTAGACTTTTAGTAGCTTCCCAAGCTGCTGGTAATAATGCTCATAACAATGAAATTCAGTCAATCATTGAAGAACTGAAGGAGGTTGGTGTTATCGCCTAATATACCTACATATATCACAGATATACCTACCTTAATGCTTAGTATAAAAATGTCTATCGATAAGTTCGGACGTTCCCAATCCAATAAAGGTTCTAAGTTTAAAATTATTGAAAGAGAGATTTTCCCAAGAACTACTAGTGGTGATTTTGATTTGCAAAGCCATAGATTGTGTAACATAGCTGATCCAGTCGATGCAACAGATGGTGTAAATAAAAAATTTGTTGATGTATGGATAGACGACTATCAGAAGAACAAAGATGAGGTAACACAAAGAATCATTGCCATACTACTTGAAGCTGTACACAAGCCTGAGTTGGAAGATTTAAAAAACGAATTTGAAAATAAATTGAAAATTTTAGCTAAGAACATAACTGCTCAAGTTTTAAAAGATGTTGATGTATTAAAGAATAATAAGCTAAAGAATAAGCTGGGAGAAATAGACAGCAAACTAAAAGATTTACATGATAAGTGGATACTTTTAAATCCAACATCGCCATGAAACAAACAGACATCTATCTGGTTGAACGCATCTTGAGGAAGAAAGGCAAGCAGCTCTATGTAAAATGGCTGGGTTTTGATAAATCTCAGAATTCTTGGATAAATTCAGATGATGTTAAATAAGCTTATATATTTAATGTATTAATGTACTTAGAATAAAATAAAAGTCTTTAATTAAAATAATGTTATTTTATTTTTTCATCTGGTTACATACAATTAAGCTAAGTGAACAATTACAATTTATATCGTAAATCAATAATATCCTGAATAAACTTCTCCTGAGGTACATCTGCTATCTGTAGATCGTTTCTCTTCGCCTTGAGGTATTCGACTTCGGTCTTTATTCTGTTAAAGAGATTTACAGAATTTGGATCATACAACATGTTTAAAACTACTTCGGAATCAGGGTGTTTATTTTTAAAGTTCTTGACAGCTCTTTTAAAACTTTTCTTCTGAGTCCTTACAGCATGATATGGATAGGTAGTATCCTTCTCATTTCTTGAAAGCAAACCAAAAACACAAAGTTTTCCAGGGTTGCTTGGTTTTGGAGATATATCTTCTAAATGTTCTGTGATTTTAGCATTTGTTTCTCGCATACGCTGCACTTCATGATCTATCTCCATTAATTTCACTTCAATTTCTTTGAGGTTATCCTTGTATTTTTGATTAAATTCACTTACGAAAAAATCAAAAATAATTTGGTTGCACTTTTCATAGAAACTATTGGATATCCAACAAGTCAAATTTAATATCAAATCTTTACAGACATATGTACCAGATATCAAGTTGTTTTCAGTCTGTGTTCCACCAAAGTCCACCAAGTATGTAGCGGTTGTAGGTGTTAGTTGAGATGTTGCTTCCAGCACATCTAGGGGGCCGGAATTCCGGCCCCCTAGATGTGACTCTAAGTGGACATCTTCGGTTGAAATATTAAGGTAATCGGTATTGATTGGTACATAGACTGTTTCTTTAGCTGACCGTTGTAATAGATAATCAACTCTTTTAGTTTTCTTATTTTCCAGCCAATGTCTGAATCTTTTCTCACCATTTTTACACAGCTTAGTCGCATTAAAATAACCAGTGTTCTTATCGATAATTAGGTGAAAGTCTCCAAATAAACCATACCATACCATACCATCTATACCTACTACACAAGAGAGAGTGTGTTGGTTTTAGGTGTTAACACAGCTTGTTCTGACTTACTTAAATATTATATTTCTTCTGTTCAACAAGACGATTATTTTGATGTGTCACACATGTATGTAGCTCTAAGAATAGCTATA
Source organism: Tillus elongatus (assembly GCA_964006375.1). Lineage (NCBI taxonomy): Eukaryota > Metazoa > Arthropoda > Insecta > Coleoptera > Cleridae > Tillus > Tillus elongatus. The sequence continues at coordinate 128,904,108 of OZ023264.1, forward strand.
CCGGAAGTGTCTACCCGGAAGTAACATTTTTTATTGAATATGTTTTATAGAGTTTGCTTTGCTGAACAGCGTGCATGTGTTGGTTCCAGCGTACATCTCACGGATCTTCCGCGATAAGGGTTTAAAGTTTTTTATCTCATTTTCTTGTAGAGCTTGTTACGAAACGATATATTTTTAAAGTCAGTTCATTTCTATCACTTTCCATTGAAAAGATATAACGATTTAAAGTTTAGACCGGAAGTGGTCATTTTATTGTATATTCCAATTTGATTTGGCCTCCTTAACACCGTGCATGTGTTGGTTCCAGCGTACATCTCACGGATCTTCCGCGATAAGGGTTTAAAGTTTTTTATCTCATTTTCTTGTAGACCTTGTTACGAAACGATATATTTTTGAAGTCAGTTCATTTCTATCACTTGTCGTTGAAAAGATACAAGGATTTAAAGTTTAGACCGGAAGTGGCCATTTTATTGTATATTCCAATTTGATTTGGCCTCCTTAACACCGTGCATGTGTTGGTTCTCTCGTACATCTCACGGATCTTCCGCGATAAGGGTTTAAAGTTTTTTATCTCATTTTCTTGTAGACCTTGTTACGAAACGATATATTTTTGAAGTCAGTTCATTTCTATCACTTGTCGTTGAAAAGATACAAGGATTTAAAGTTTAGACCGGAAGTGGTCATTTTATTGTATATTCCAATTTGATTTGGCCTCCTTAACACCGTGCATGTGTTGGTTCCAGCGTACATCTCACGGATCTTCCGCGATAAGGGTTTAAAGTTTTTTATCTCGGTTTCTTGTAGACCTTGTTACGAAACGATATATTTTTAAAGTCGGTTCATTTCTATCACTTGTCCTTCAAAAGATACAAGGATTTAAAGTTTAGACCGGAAGTGGCCATTTTATTGTATATTCCAATTTGATTTGGCCTCCTTAACACCGTGCATGTATTGGTTCCATCGTACATCTCACGGTTGAACCTGTTGTCTATTTTGTTTCTGAACTTCCTTCTTTTGTTTTGCCAGCGACCTCTGTGTGTTATTTTTAGAACCTACCCATATAACAATTGTGACGTTCTAGTCTGTCTAATATTAAACATATTAATTATTATGTCTTATGTCTACACTCTCATTTGTCGGCTAGGTTGGAGTGACGTATCTTTAAATAAGTCTTCATCCATCCTTGCACCATCTTTATCAACGAAAGCCCGCCATTTTTATAATGTCAGCTTAAGGTATCACAGGCTTCCATCTTTCATTCCGCCATTTTCCTCCGTTTTGGTTCCGCCTCTAATATTAAACATTATTTTGTAAATCATCCATTTGTCTAATAATAAACTTTAATTATGTTACATGTATGGTTTGTTTGTAGTCGTATATATATATATACCAACCTAAAACAATAAATTAATAAGCGTCTGCTTAGCTCAACGGGTAGCATCGTTGCCTCCCATCTGAATGCCCCGGGTTCGAAACTCACCTGCACCAAATGGTTTTTTTCAAAATATCATAATTTGAAGTAATAGGTTAGACACTTTTGAAATGTTTGCATGTGACTGTCTGGCCCAAGTCGTGTGACGTCACAGTTTCCTAGACAGGTCAATGACCTTAGGAATAACACGGATGTGACTGTCTGGCCCAGGGCGTGGCTGGGCGCCGGCGCCGGGGCCGGGGCGTGGCTAGGCGCCGGGGCCGGGGCAGGCGCCGGGCAGGCGCCAGGGCAGGCGCCAGGGCGTGGCTAGGCGCCGGCGCCGGGGCTGGCGCCAGGGCGTGGCTAGGCGCCGGCGCCAGGGCGTGGCGCCGGGCGCCGTGACGTCACTTCCTGTGACGTCACTGTCTGCTCAAAGTGTCGCATTACCTACTCCTATGACACATAAAATAGAAAATAACTGGTGTAATTTTACATAAAATGTCAGTTTGGTAGCTGTTGACAAGGTTAATATCAACATTATATCAACAATTTACTGATAATTGAAGGGATTTAGTGCGTTCTTTGTAGCAAAACTATTTAAACTGAATTTTTCAAATGACGAATTGGTGGATATGATTTTGGTATTGGGAGCTAGCGACAAAAACTGCTTATTAGCAACGAAGATATATCATCAAAAATATCCAAACCGAAGACAACCCAATAGAAGGGCGTTTGAGAAGGTATTGGAGCGTTTTCAAACAACGAGAAGTGCAGCTTATAAAAAAAAAATGTAAGTAGAAAACGTGTTTCAACCGAAGAAAATCAATTAAATGTTCTTTTAGCAGTAATTGAAAATCCACACATTGGCCAACGAACTGTTTCCAATCAATTAGATATTGGACGAACATCGATTCAGAACATACTGAAAGCAATTAAAATGCATCCTTATCATATCCAGTTATTGCAAGAGTTAAATGAAGAAGACTTTCAGAGGAGAATGCGTTTTTGTGCATGGGTACAGGAAAAAACCAGACAACAACGGAATTTTGTAGATTCAATATTGTTTTGTAATAAAGCAATCTTTTATAAAAATGAAAACGTAAATAGGCGTAATTTCAATTACTATACTACAAGAAATCTCCATTTTATCAAAACTCATTCACAAAACAGATGGTTCTTGAACGTTTGGGGCAGAGTTGTGGGGGAATATGTTATTGGACCGCATTTTTTTGATGAAAGAGTAACTGGACAAGTATATTTGGATTTTTTACAATACGATTTACCACAGCTAATGGTGCAGATACCAAATGTTATTCGTGAACGTCTTTGGTTTTGACATGACGGAGCCCCCGTGCATTATACAGGGCCTATAATTACCTTTTTAAATGAAACATATGGCCAGCAGTGGATTGGCAGAGGAGCGCCAGTACCGTGGCCAGCAAGATCACCAGATCTAACAAAAATTGATTTCAGTGTATGGGGATTTGTAAAATATCAGGTCTATAAAACATCCTCTAATACAAGAGATGATATGAAAATTCGTATTAGGAACTATTTCCAAAGTATTACTCGGGAAATGTGTATAAACATGACACATTCTTTTGAAAGACATATTGAATTATATACTCAAGTGAATGGTGGCCACTTTGAACAACTAATTGCATAGTAATTTACTTTAGAAATTGTAAATAACATGACTTATTTTTTGAGAAACGTAGTGAGTTGTGAATTCAAGTTAATAGTAGCCTCTCTGAACTGAACGGTTAATTATGTAATGAATCAATTTAGAAATTGTAAGGAACCTTAAATCGCTGAGATGTTTTTGCCACGTATCCTGTAGTATGAATAAATTATTTTGATGTTATTATCTATGATATTTAATAGAACAGTTCCCAAACTGGCATTTTATATACAATGACAACAGTTATTTTCTATTTTATGTGTCATAGGCGACTAGAAAAACGACAATCCAGTTTTTTGCTAGAATTGAAATAACGCAAAAAGTAGCAAAGATAGACACAGAATGACCTGGAAAAGAGTTAAAGAGAATCAAAGTCCCTATAATATATTAAATACAGGGTGTTGTATTAAAAAAAACTTACGAAAACTAGGTTTCATGTTGGCATAGCCATATAAAACCCCCTGTACAAAACATCAATCCGTATTGCATCAGGGAACTTCTGTTATCATTTCTCTTTCCATTATCTTGTTATAAGTTGAGAAATATTACACGTTTAATTGAACCATGTTTTTTCACAAATTATGGGAATTTTCCTCTCTGTTTGGCAACGTTGCAAAAAAGTGTAATGCAAATTTTGGTGCTATATACAGAATTTTACGGTGAATCGAAATGTGTAAAAATATACAGCGTGTCTCATTTTAAAAACATTAATTTGTTCCCACATTGCCTCTTTGGAGCAGCCTGTATAGTCTAAAATAATTTTAGAAGTTGCATATCTTTGTCGCACTCATTGGCCACGGTGTATATATATATATATATATATATATATATATATATATATATATATATATATATATATATATATATATATATATATATATATATATATCTTCTTGGTCTAGTTCCTCCGTTTTTTCCAAATATGTATCCTGTAAATAATATTGTCAGAAAGTTATTATCTCTCGGAATATGTCCAACAAATTTGCCGTTCTCCCCTCAGTTTCTTTGAGCAAGCATAGCACTTATCTCACCTCTACTATAACACTTTTATTGGGCCTTATATCGGTGTGCCGTGCCTTTGGCATTTTAAAACAGTGGAAAATAAACTTATCTGATTGGCGAACTTCGCTACAACGCGTAAAATGTTGCTGCAAATTGAATCATAATTTCCACATAGCTGTGATAATTTACTGTCCTCAGAAAGATATTCTCATGAAATGAATTTAAGGTCCATGACTAGACCACAAAAAACATATTCGTCTTCCCGTACCCATAAACTTCTGAAACGTTTTATTACTCGAGTGTTAAGGCCAAAATGTCAATTTTCACCAAATCGCTCCCCATTTGTCTCCTACCCGGTGAAGCGATCTTACCAAAAACAGTTCGAAGCGTTTGTATATCGGGTGCTAACTGAATACCAAATTTGAAGATATCTAGATTCGTTCTAAAGTTCTTGTGCCTACTAACAAACAGACGTCCAGGCCGGCAGACAGACCGACAGATAAAAAAATTTGTTCCAGAATCAAGTTCTCTGTATATTTTGACCCTTTTAGGCTGTTTTAGCAAACAAATGATTATAAATTTGTATCACCGATATTCCACTCCCACACATTCAACCCCTAATTTAATTTCAGCACAGAATACCAGATATTTGATGAAATTGAACGTTTTCTAATAAACAAACCCTAAAACCCTATATTACTGTGTTGCGGCTCTCGGGGCTCGTATAGATACTGTGAAGCAGCCGAACACCGAAAGCAGGAATACTTATTCGCAGGCAATCAGCGAGCCATGTACCGAAAACTAGAGCAAGGCGACTCACCATACAACACAACAGTCACCAAACGGAGAATCCATCAAGAAATATTGGTCATCAATCTCGTTGGTTCCTGTGAGTCACGACGAGGCTGCGACCTGGCTCTGGGGATAGCAAAGTGAATGCGATGAGTTGCCACCCATGGCGAGGTTCAACATCGACCTGTTCAGTCAATGTCCAGGAAAACTAAAAATTGGCGTTCCCCTGGACCGGACGACATTTGCAACTTTTGATGGAAGTACTTTCCGGCAACGCACATAGCGCTCTTACAGCATTTCAGACAGTTCATTAGCACCCTAAAGTCCTTACCACCATCACTGACAGAGGGTCTCACCAGCTTGCTGTACAAATCCGGGAATCAGCCCGACCCAAAAAATTACCATTCAGTCACTTGCCTCCCTACGGCATACAACATATTCACTTCTCTTCTGGCGGGAAAAATTAACGATCACTTCATTTTCTCAGATTGTCGCGACAGAACAAAATGGACGCCGAAGGAACGCACAGCGATGCAAGGAACTTTTCGTCACTGACAAATTTATCACACCTCATGCAAAAAAACGTTATATTTCCATTGGTTGGATCGACTACCGCCAGGCATTTGATTCCATGCCGCACACTTGGTTGTTTGAAGTCGTGCGACTACACAGGGTCGACGCATCCCTCATAGGAACACCGGCATCATGCATGCAAAATTGGCGTAATGATCCGAAGCCTGGATACTACAATCACTCCAGTGGAACTCGTCATCACCGGTTCTACATGGACGATTTGAAACTCTGCTCCAAGTATACTGACGAGCTAGGAAGCATGATGGAGATTGTGAAGGGCTTCAGCGATGCGATCCGTATGGATTTGGGGCTTACCAGCATTTGGGCGTCCAACAACTCCTCTCTGTGCAGACAACGGAGGTGCGGCAGGAAGTGGAGAACAAAGTATTGACTAGGGTGAGAAAGGTTTGCAAGAATTCCTGTCCGACAGAAACAAAATCAGAGCCTTAAACACTTGGGCAGTCCATGTTGCTACCTACACTTGTGGCGTCTTCGACTGGTCAACAACTGATCTTCAGGAGTTCGACAGAAGGATTCGCTCCGTTATCAAAAAGCATCGAATGCTGCATTCTAGGAGTTCCTTACACCGCATGTACTTGCCGCGAGATATGAGGGGACGTGGACTCCTTTCGGTGGATGTGTGTGACAGAAAATACAAGCTGCTCAGAAAATACTTCTGGGAGAAAAGACAACCACTGGTACAGTGTGTGCAGAGACAGAAGATACGATTGAACTTTTTCGACCTCAAACAACCCGATCAAGATCACGTCCCTAGTGCTTTATCTAGTGTAGATGAATACCGGCGCACTAGAGGGAGATGGAGTTGCATGGGCGCTTCGCTACATGACTAACGGCACCTCACGTTGACCTTCGCGCATCAACGGTATGGTTAAGGACAGCAGGTTTGTTTGCTGAAATAGGGGGATCGCTATGCGTGATACAAGATAGGTTATTAGCACGCGCGTTTACCAGTGGCACATGAGGCAGGATGTCAGCGACCGGTGCAGACTCTGTCAAAAAAGGTATGAAATCATTACGTGACGGGCGCTTGCGATTCTCTGGCCCAGTCAGATAACAAGAAACGCCATGACAACGTATCCAAGGTAGTCTATCAGGTCTTGACAAAACATTACGACCTTATCGAGTCGGAAGCCCCCTCCTATAGGTACAAGCCTGGAGTAGTTCAAAAGGGACAGCTCAGGCTGCTATATGACCTCCCGGTGGTCACTGACACAGCAGTTAAAAGCCAGAGGCCTGACATCTTGCTTATTGACCAGGGAAACCAAAAGGCTTTCATTGTGGTCGCTTGATGACAATATCCTTTAGAACATAGGGGAGAAGCGACAAAAGTAGCAACCACTCGCAGTCGAGTTAGTTGACTTGCACAAGCTGAGAGAGGTTCAGATCATCCCAGTGGTGATATCAACAAATGTGATTGTAACACCAGACCTGGAAGAAACTTACCACCGTTCTCCCATTTACTACCGCTCGTTAAAGTGCAATGCAGAAAGCAGCGATTCTTGGTACATCCTACATCGTTAGGAAGGTCATATCCCTGTAACTATACGAAAAGAATATGTTATGTGTACCGCTATAGTCTCCGGGTGGAAAATGATGAACGTGATGCAAATATCTTGTTCCGTGGGAGACCGAGTGCGTCACGTGGGCAAAGAAAATAATAAAAGAATAATAATAATAATAATCAGAGACTATCCAGTACGCCACCGGACGATGTCAAACATTTGCTGCAACAGAGTATAAAGGGATGCATGATGCGGTTGCGAAAATACCTCATCAAAAACTGGCTCTGAAACTGGAACTGTGGCCATTCCGAATACTAATAATATAGAGATAAAGCACAACGAGAAGATCATTAAGTATAGGGACCTCGAGATGCAAGTAAAGAGACAGTGGGGGGCAGATGGTGTCCGAGTGTTTCCAATAGTCATGTCCTCAACTGGTGTGGTTCCTAAGAGTTTTCGAGAGAACCTTAGGAGACTGGGTCTTGGAGAGCCCGTTTATAAGGTTATGCAGAAGGCGGCAATTCTTGCAGCTGCCCACACCGTGCGGAGATTCCTGGAAAATGATCATGTGTCGCGTCGTCGTTCAGGATCCGATAACTTGGAAAGGGCTCCATCTCAGCTCAGTCCCTTGTGTTTGAGATACCTGGGATGAGTGAATGTTCCCCTTTGAGGGAGTATGAAAGCCCTTCAGGCTAAAGTAATAATTCTGATAATGCTAAATAAAAACTTATTAAGAATGAAACGCGATTAGTTACTAATTTTTTAGCATGTTATTGTAGAGAAGTATCTTAATCGGATAAATTTCTTTTTTTCTGTTAATTTTTGCAATAGATTTTAAAACCATAGATAGCATTGTTGAATAGAGAATGAAGAGACCTTTCAAACCAGGTATCACAACCCGCATTGCAGGTTTTTGCCATTTTTAAATTTAAAATTAAGGTGTTTTGGATTTTTTTTATGAATATACACAATAATTGAGATACCTAATTTATTCCATTTGGCTGTTCCACACTGTATATACCCAGGGGCTTTAAAACGCGAACTATTTTCAAGAAAATTCACTAAACATTAAGTGCGCGTTTAATTCGAACCTACTTTGGGTGGTTTTAAATATGTTCAATAGTAGCATTTAATTGTTTGTAGTTAAATAGTTTATCCATGCATTATAATACTTGTGTGTGCTTTGAGTCAGTACCTGTAGTATAATTTTTATCAAACGTTTATTGTTTGTTGATCATTAACAATGATTCATTCTTGTTTCAGCATCCGTTGCCATGGGCTAATTGTCCCGTTGTTAACAATACACCAGTACCTGAGTGTGATAAATCCTCAGCAACAGCATATTTTTGGTACAGAACAACGTTAGACGCAGCGCCATCTATTAGTGATCCTGGAAGTCCGAGATGGTGGATAGTTATGTGCTTGTTGCTGTCATGGATCATTGTATTTTTCATTGTTATGAAAGGAATTCAAAGTTCCGGAAAGGTATATATTGACAAAAGATTTACGTTTCATTTAACTCTTATTAAAAGTACTGATACGAATAAAAAATGTAACTGAAATAATTAAAATAAGTTTATAAAAACCTATCGACTGTCTCAAAAATTAGTCAAATTTGACACGATTGTATGTACAGGGTTCGCCAAATATATTGCCCATTTTATTTCATTAATAACACAAAAACGATTCAGTTATTTTGAATGAAAATAGTTTTAAATAGGAAAGTATACTTTGCAAATTTTGTTAAAATGCTTTGTCAAAACGGAGCGTTGGTGTACACGCCATTCTGTCTTTTGTGTTGAGAAACTGATTCAATTTAATTTAGTAATCGCTGTTCACCCAGCGTAAGACTATTTGCTCTTGACGAAATAAATGGAAACAATTGGCATCTATTGTAGACAGAAAGTGAAATGGAAGACCAAGAACCGCATGCAGTGAACGTAACGAAGAAAGGGTAAGAAACGCAGTTATTGCTAGTCCTAAAAAACTCGCTGTTTCATTCCTTGGTTTGGGTCATCCAAGCATGAGAAGAATGTTAACACACATGAATTTTCATCCATATAAGTCATGAAATGAATGATCAAGATAAGATTAGCAAACATGAATTTTGTCGTCTAATTCATGATAATCACCAAGGTAACGAAAATAACCTGCTCATGAGTGACGAGGAAAATTTTTATCTCAACGGCGATGTAAATAAGCAAAACTGCCGTTATTGGGCTCAAGAAAATCATCAGGGAATTTATCAGCGACCTTTACATTACCTAACGAAAATAACCTGCTCATGAGTGACGAGGAATATTTTTATCTCAACGGCGATGTAAATAAGCAAAACTGCCGTTATTGGGCTCAAGAAAATCATCAGGGAATTTATCAGCGACCTTTACATTACCTAATGTAACTGTTTGGTGTGCAATTCCGTCGTTTAGAATAAATGCGCATTAGTTTTTTGAAGAGTATGGTCAGACGGTAACCGCTACACCTACGTGCTATGTTGCAGACATTCTTTTTACCTCAAATTAAAAAAGAAATAGGACATTAATGGTTTCAGCAAGACGGGGCAACAAGCTAAACAGCGAGAATAAGAATAAACATTTCAAGAAACGGTACGATCTTTTAGCTCCGGATTATCCTCTTTCGGGCTATTTTAAGTATAAAGTGTTTGTGAATAAACACATAAATTTAATCGGATTTGTAATTAAACATTAGAAATGAAATAAGTGCTATCTCACGTCACGTCCTTCAAAATGTTATGCAAAAATTTGCTAATGAATTGGAAGAATACATTGAGAACATTGGCGATTATTTACGAAGCACTATATTTAATTTATAAAAAAACTTCCATCTTTCTAGTTTAAAAAAAAATCGGGAAACAGCAAGTGGGTTATAGGAGCGAAACTTTATAAGAATTCTACATTATTATTATAGGGCATATTAGTAAAGTTAATACTTTAAACTTAAACAGACCTTGAAAATCAATTTTACAGGTCCTGGTACGCGTACATTTGAAGAATTATTTCGAAAGTGTTACCATCGATATCCCTCTATTATAAAAAAAAATGCGTTTTAACTCCTTTTGAGAAAAATACCCAAAGCTCAACTTTCTATGAAGGTAAAGAAATAAATTGTTATATCTGTAGATAGTGTAAGTCTCTTTAAAAAAAAACTTGTATTACAAATTTCAGTAAAGCTATACAGAAGATTTGCAGAAAGAAACTTAATGCATATTTAGAAAAGTAAAGTATCTGCCAAATTATAAACGTAGCAGTTATTTTTCGTTACTAATCGCCAGTATGGTTTCGTTTTAGTCAACATAATCAAACCGGTTTTTTTCAATAACAATTACAACAATAACAAAATTATGATTTCAGACTCAAAGGTGACAAACTTATTTAGAGGTTTTAAACAAAAATGAGATCTTGTTCAAAACGTATGAAATTTGTGCACTATTGTTTCTCCAAATGTGAAAATAAAATATTAAAAAAAGATACATGCTCCAGCCGGATTCCATCGCGTCACCTTCTATGTGGGATGCGAGCATGGTAACCGCTACGCTATCTAGGCAGCCTTGAACAAAGGTTTTATTTGCGTCATACTTTAGATCGGCTCCATGCCCGGGATATTATATTCAAAGTATACATAATTAATTAATTACAGAAAATTAGGTAGTAGAATTACCACTGAAACACATCCCATGGCTGTTTCGGTCTTATATGACGTCTTATGTTTATGTTTAAAGATAAAGGAAACTATTTTAGAATCATTTTTATAGAGTCTTGGCTTAATTTTGTTTAAATTTCTGCTACATTATTATGCGACAGCATAATATATCTATGCTGCGCTAAAACTGTGTTTAAGTCCATTAATAAAGCTACAAATATAGTGTATTTTAATAATTGATTGAATCGCCCAGTTAAATAACAATCACTTGGAAAAATTTTAATTTCATGTCGTCTGTCATTTTCCATAACTGTGGCCAAGATTTAACGATTGTGGGTTCGGCTATTATGTTTTCTGCCTGGTATATATTTAGTTTGGTTGCCGTTGATATATGGTTTATACCTGTTGTATGAATTAATCTACGCATGGCAGTTAACTACTCTGTCTGTCAGGCATTCGACTTTAACCACTAAGTCGTTTCAACGCATGTCTTTGGGATTCTATTTTTAATTTGAAAAAAACTCTAAATATTGAGGACCAACCTACTTAAAATTCACAACATATGTTTATTTGCACTATTTCTAGCCACGTGTAAATTCTCATTCCAGTTACTCTATACTTACAAAAATACAACGTTTTCAAAAAGTTTTCCCCGATTTTCCACCGGAAAAACTTGAGCATAAAGGCTGATTAACAAACTTGACCTCGGTCTTTGCCCAAGCAACATTTTTGCCAAGTTTAATTAAAATCAGTTTAGTATTTTTTGAGTTATCGCTCGAATACATATGTGTATATATATATATATATATATATATATATATATATATATATATATATATATATATATATATATATATATATATATATATATATATATATATATATATATATATATATATATATATATAATATGAAGATGTGTCTAATGTGACTTTAGTTCCTCGATACGTGGTGTTAAAGTCTAAGGTGACAAAGACTTTTTCTATCCAAATGTCGGAACGCTCCATTTTTCCCCCTCAGGGCTCGTCCGCGGCCTTGCCGCCCCCATAGCACTGCAACCTTTGGTTGATTGTGCATACCCTTAGTCTTACTCCACCCATTTCAAAATCACTGTGCCTTGAACTAGTCTGCACAGCGATTGGTAGGGTGAAGCTTTATATTGCTCTGTCTCCGGTCTAGATTGACCGTAGATCAGTTGTCTTTTGCGGTCCAGAGCTTTACACTCGCACAAGATGTGCTGGGCTGATTCCTCCCCCTCGCCGCAGAGTCTGCATGCGAGGTCCCCTTCGAACCGCCCCAGTTTATGCAGGTGTTTCTTGACGGCCATATGTCCGGTCAAGAGACCTGTTGTGTTTCTGAGCTGTCCTCTGCTAAGATTTAGCAGCTCCACAGCTCTCTTTGAACTGGGTCCGTCAATTATTTACTTCCCATGTCTGAGCCCTGGACAGTCCGCCCAGTACAACTTGTGTTGGCACTTAATGGCTCCCCTGGCAGTGCTCTTTGTCACGCTCAGAGCCGGTTCTGGTCCCATAAATGGTTCTGCCGACCCTCTCTTCGCGAGACTGTCAGCTTCTTTTTTGCCTTTGACCCCCCGAGTGACCCGGCACCCAGATGAGGGTCACCCCATTCTGCCCAGCCAGGTCGCTCGTCTCGTCTCGGCACTCACTCACTAGCCAGGAATTTACCCGTGCTTAGTGCCTTAAGGGCTGCCTGGCTGTCTGTGGCTATGAGGATCCGCTTGTTGGTGTAGCCCCTCCTCTTGTTCTTCCGCACACAGTGCAGGATGGCGTATATTTCGGCCTAAAACACCGTTGCATGGGCTCCGAGGGAAATACTATGACTTACACTCGGTCCTTCCCAGTGAACACCAGCCCCCGTCCCACGCTCCCCGCCGGATCCGTTCGTGAACCATTACGTTTCAACGAAATCTGGCACAAAAAGTAAGCACCCTTTTTACAACAAAATTGTGTTAGTGATGAGTTTATGTGACTGCCAAGGGCGCAGATATGATGTGGGGCCGATAATGATTCATTCCTAGAAAGAAAAGATCCAAATTTCAACTCGAATGTAAGAATTCTCAGAAAGAATCACACCAATTCACACGATTCTCCAGTTTTTTTTCCATAGGATCCACGGTTTTCGATAAGAACTACAAAATACCTTGTTGCTTTCTTGTGGAGGTACGTCACTAGTATAATTAATCTTGTCGCATCATCCGCAAATTTCAGTGACTGATTGTAGATACTAAGCAAATTACTTTATATGAACTTGGGTAAAAATAATTTCATTCTCAATACCGGGTGATAAAATCCATAATATATTTTTTTCATTTTCGACGTTATTATCCGGTATTTCGATTAATTTAATACCCAAGTTCATATAAAGCAATTTTTTTATTGTCTGTATAACATTAAATATGCTATTTTATATAAAAGTTAATAACAAGATAAATTATTATAATTAAAAAGAAAATTATGTGGCTGCTCAGGGCAGAACATGAGATCTAATGCAATTCTGACAAATAGGTGGGTTCATACCTTATAATTTGAATGGCGTCAGACATACAAATAAAAATCAAGACTCCATTAACTTCATTTATTAATAAATGATGATATTTATATAAGCCAAAATGACTATAAGTTTTGTGAAAGATGAAAGCAGTTATACAAATTTTTTTGTATTAAAATAGAGGTGACAGATTAGCAATGTACTTAACTATGGTGTGTATGCCGGCGCTCCTTGGATTAACTGGGGATGAGAGGGCCTAAGGCTACTCAGGGCTAGCGAAGCCTATGCTATTGTAAAGACCGTTAAGAGCTTGCAAAACCGCTGGATTGACATCAGAGAATGCTGCTCCAACAAGTGCTTCTGCAAGGCATGGTGTTGAATGGGGCTCCCATAATGATGGTTTTGAACGGGGCTCATAACGGTGATGTTTAATGGGGCCCTCGAAATGGTAGTGTTGATGGGGCTGTCATAACGGTGTTAAACGGGGCCCTCAAAAGGGTAGTATTGAAGGGCTTCCATAATGATGTTGAACGGGGCTCTCAAAACGGCTTAAAATAGTTGACTCCGCCTAAGTAAATTGTAACATTTGACGTTATCCATGTGTGATGTGCTTGTAGGGTATCCATGTTAAGGGCAAAGTTAATCCGTATTAGTTCTTTCAATTATTAATAATGAGACCGTACGAGAATACCGCCACAAGCTATCACAAAACAAGAAAGGAAGTATCAAACAGAGCCATCACATTTGAAATAAGCAGATATCATCTATTTTTACAAAGCAAAGACAGCATTTAATATAGCAAAGTATTAAATCTAACTCACCTCATATGAGCGTGCTGCCTTTTTCCTTTAGCCAGTTATAGTTGCTTTTAACATTTTTACTGTTGCTAAGATTTTGTTGAAAAGAGAGTGAGCTGAAGGTTATACGAGCTTATAAAGTTTTCTGTTATCTCATATCTGACAAACGAAAATGAAGTATACATATTAAAACCGGATACCAACTGTCGCTTTCGAGATGTTCACCAACAATACCAGAGAATATGTGTGTGTCTATGGGCATGGATTTAAGACATTATATTATAGAGTTCATTGAGTTGGAAAATAGTGAATTTCATTGACTAAGAAAATAATAAATTTCATTGGCTAAGAAAATAATGTAATCGTGTACCACTGAACGTTATAATAGGAATATATAAGTTGTAAAATGTGTATTACGTTACATCTGGAGCAATTCATTGAAATTTTAGGGCGATTCGACGAAGTTGGTTATCCAAGCGGCGTACCACTACGGGAAAGTTAAAACATATATTGTTGTTTTTCACGAAAACCGTGGATCCCATCGAAATGAAACAAGAGTATCTTTTTTATGTAATTTATATTGTTTTTCCTGATGATTCTGATATTCGGGCTGAATTTTAGATGATTTTTTTTCTATGATCATCAACCTCACCCTGTATCTACGTCCCTGTCATTAAGATAACTTTATCTCTGAAACCATGTTATCGTAATAACAAAGCTCGTTTTGTTTACCAAATTTGAGATTGCGGCTTTACAAGGCAGTTTCCACAACACGGTCGAATGGAAATGCTTGGTTGGGAGTTTTATAACAAAGTGTCTCCATGGCAAAGCTATATCGCAGAATTCGCGCTTTTGGGCTTGGTTCGTATAGACCATTTTTATGTCTCCCACTGACACCACATCGTGCTGCTAGGCTTGAGTGCTGTAATAGCAGATCAAATTAGGATGGTGAATGGATTCATGTTGTGTTCTCTGAAGAGTCCCGATTCTATCTTTGGGTCTATGATGGTCGCAGAAGATCGAAAAAAATTACAAATAATTACATACGAAAAGTACTGCAGTCTGTTGACCTGACATATTTACGAGGGTTCATTCAACCAGGCAACGCACGTCTTCATACAGCAAGGGTTCCTACAAGGTTCTTACAAGGAAATAACGTGACCCTGCTTCCATAGTCTTCTCGCTTCTAGACTTGTCACCAAACGAACATGTGTGAAATATGATTGGTAATCGACTGGGTAATTTACCCCAACCACCAATAACTTAGTTGACCTGCGTTACCGAATTCAAGAAACGGCGACGTACCTACTTCTTAATAAATAATTATTTCTCAAATATTTTAGTTTGAAAATGTAACCATTTTTTAAGTTTGATATAAACACATATTATGTATAAATTTTATTTAAATGGATCAACTCTTACTGGGTGTTTTTTTTTGAAAGTCAGTATATATACATACACACACACACACACACACACACACACATATATATATATATATATATATATATATATATATATATATATATATATATATATATATATATATATATATATATATATATATATATATATATATTGGAGACAGCAAGTACGTTATGGTAGCGCATTATCATATACACATTTTCCAAATTTTAATAACTTAATGTCCTCTCAGCCTACAAGATTCCCCAATCCCTCCTTCGAAAGTAGTATCAAGATTAATTAAAAGGAAAACCTATTAATAATTAAGCGGATAATTTAACGGTGTCGGTTAAAACTGAATAATTTTAAACTAAGATTTCGTAGAGGTTTTTCTTGGTGTTATTTACTTTGTTTTTGTTTCTTAATTTGTCTAAAAATTGTAATTGACCAATCGGAAATATTTAAATGTTTAATTAAAACAGATACTTACTTTTTTTATGTTGATTTTGACCAAAAGCTCATATTTATTAGAACCTTAGTACAAAATTTGGACACTTTTTTTAGATAACGGTATTAGTTCGACATCTAGGCATTCACAACGACTATTTAACTCAGATACACTGCTAATAAACTAAGGAAGCACTGATAAGGAAGCTAATTACAATAATAATCAAAAATAAAACACAAGAGTAGTTTTTGTTAGGTGGATAAATGTAACATAGGATGAAAATATCAGATCGTCATTTAATGCTAGGTCACATATATTATCAAAACCTTGTTTTAATTAAGCATTGATATTGACAATAAAATCATCTGTTATAATCGTCAATCGAGCTCTAAAATAACTTAAATATTGAAAGTCGTTATTTTCGTGATCTGGCCCAATTTGTTATTTAGTGATAAGTGCTACATGTCATGCTTCAGCACCAAATTCGAGCCTAATGCTCGTCGGTTGACATTTACTGATACGATTTAATTTTAAATAGAAAAATCTCTTATCAGAGACTAAAATTGAATTGTTAAAATAAATATCAAAGTGATGGATTAAAAGTAGATTGGCAGCACTTCTGAGACTGTTAATGTGATCATTCAAAATATTTTATTTATATTAATTACGATAAATTAATTTCATTTCAGATTTTTAAGCTACAATACACATTAAGTAAAAACAATTTCAATTATAATTTTTAGCAGTCACTGCAAAAAAAATTAACTAAATTGTTCCTAACTGGCCTTTACTCGATCAGGTTGCCAAAGGAGTTTAAAAGGGTGAACATAATATAACGAAACTAATTCGGTTCAAAGGATGGACCCACATTCGAGACCAAAATTCAAGAGTCAAATAGCAAGAGCCAAAATCTCGTAAGCTCAAGCTCAAAACTTTAAATTCCAACAGGTATTAAAATTAAAACCAAAACTAAAAATTGAGAACTAAAAACCTCTATAATAAAACAAAAAAAAACGTTGTAAAATTGAAGATAGAAAAGAATTGACTTTTTTCGATTTAGCATTGTTTAAGAAGAGGTTTGTTCAAGCCGAAATCACAGCCACAAATTTATTTACTTATACTGTGACACTCATTTACCACTTCACAAAAATTATTATTATAATTTTTATGGGATCTGAAACAGCGGACCTTAAATTTGTAACGACGTTATCGTTCTTGTTGGTGCTAGCCAAGTGATGTGCTTTTACCGTTTTTCCTGCAGATCGACTCCGTACCCACTGTATGAATTTTAAAATACTTTATTTTGACTGGCTGCCCACAGTGGAAGATTTGAGAGCTTACTCGAGAGCACTTGTAACGACTCTCTATTACCCAGCACGTATAAAAAACTGTCTGAACATAAAGATATTGAGTATATATAATATTCTCTTTGCTGGCAGAAAACTGCGTGCATTTTTTCACACCTTAACAGTTGAGTCGCTCTCATGTATTCTCTATAAAAAATTTCAAAAATATTTCCTTTATTCGAAATTACGTTGTACAGTAATATATTTGACTGGGTCTTTTATACCTTAAAAACTTTTATTGGTTTCTTTATGTGATATTTCTTTGCACAAATAAATAAGTTCCTTGTATTGAAATACGTCGTAGCTGAATACTATTGTCAGGTAGTCATATTTAACACATAGCAAATTTTCATAATTCTCTAGGACGATATTTATTTCAATATGATTCACCTATTTCCAATTAAAAAATAGTGCGTAAAGCATTTACTTAGCTTATCAAAATGTGAGCTGACCCAAAATTCGAGCGTAACAAAGACTTATTAATTGTTATGTGTAACAATAGCTTTATAGGGGAAACATGCGTACTAAATTTAATCAGCATATATTTTTTATTTTACGAGATACAATTAGAAAAATATATCTCAGTTTTTTCGTAATTTGTAAGATTTTTATGAAAATTGGCTACCCTAACGCACTTGTTATATCCAAACCTTTAAGCCTTATTTAAGTACTGTTTTTCTTTTAGGTTGTGTACTTTACCTCCATGTTCCCATATTTAGTATTAACTATATTTTTTATAAGAGGAATAACCCTAAATGGTGCTAGTGCTGGTCTAGCACATATGTATACGCCGAAGGTAATTATAAAAGGAAATAGCATTAAATATATTTTGCTTACTGTTGCTTATTTATTTATAGGTAGAAAAACTACTAAATGCCAAAGTGTGGCTTGACGCAGCGACGCAAGTCTTTTACTCCTTTGGCCTGGCATTTGGATCTCTGATAGCTTTTGGTTCGTATAATACTCCTAAAAATAACTGTGTGAGGGATGTGATAATGGTATCCATATGCAATGCAGTTACCGCAATATATGCGAGTGTTGTAATATTTGCTATACTTGGTTTTAAAGCCGTCAGTAATGTTGAAAAATGTATAGTTGAGTGAGTACCGTTTTATTTATATTAATAGGATTATATTATTAGATATGAATCAAAGAAGCCACTTTCCTAAATTAAGTAGTGGAACAAATCTGAATGCTGTAGGCTTCTAAACGTTCAAGTATTTTTATTAAAATTACAACAGTATTAAACACTGACAGCAGGGCCCGTCAACTTTTATGAAGGGTAAAAAATCACATTCGCTAAAACCTTTAATTTTCGTTGTCAGATGGTGCTCGAATATCACAATAAACATTTTTTTAAAATAAGATATGATGCTGGAATGAACATTTAACCAGAGTGGCCGCTATTTCGTTTCACATAAGTTACAGTAGACGCTCTAACATCTACATTTAAATTTGACATTTCGTATAAATACATAACAAAAACAAGGTCTTACATTCAAATAAATGTGTATCAATATCACCATTTATATACGACATAGGCATAAAAAACTGCAAATCAAATAGGATATTGGTTATCAAAATATTTATATGTTGTCAGAATTTAATAGTGTTGGTAGTTACCAAATCGAATTTAAACAATTGACGAAACAAGTTTTAGATTTTTAGTTTTTAGTAGTGTATTTTATACTGTGTATCTGTAGTTGAACACACATATAAATGTTACAGTACTAATTTACCAGTTCCCCAGGCCAAGGCGACGGAGTTTTGACATGATGCCGTCTTGTTGAAAATTATTTCATCTGAGAAAGATAATTGAGGGTTTATGTGGCTGCCATTACTAGCCACGCATTTTCGGAAGATAATACGAAACCTTGTGACCACTCATGCGACTGCGTCCATGGAAATAGCAGTTATTTCATGACGAGTAACATTCATCCAATTCTCTATGGTTTATACATAAAGAGCCAACACTTTGGTTCTGAAACAGTCCCATAGGAATAAATTTGGTGCCGTTAAGGCCAGAGACTGGATAAACGAAATCTCCAAATTAAACTAGCTGACCGAAAAAGTGCTCCTGCAACAATTATACAGAAATCATCGCTATATCGGCAGTCGCCACTTACTAAAAAAGAGAAAAGTTCTTAGCATTTGTGTGCATCAAAAGTCGCACTGACAAAATGGCCCCTATAATATTCAAAATACAAGGATTCCCTGCATTCCTATGGCACAACAGACAACGACTTTTGGGCCCTGTGATGCCTTTTAATGCAGCCCTTGCGGATCATTTGGTCCCCAGTACCGAAAATTTTGTTAGTTACCTCCGACATTAGCAGCACACTCATAAAAAGCCCAATCCGCATCAAATGTTCCTAAATTGCATATATAACAACAGACAACGACTTTTAGGCCGTGTAATGCCCTTTAATGCAGCCCTTGCGTATCATTTGGTCCCCAGTACCGAAAATTTCGTTGGTTTACCTCCGACATTAGCATTAGCAACATACTCATAAATGCCCAATCCGCATCAAATGTTCCGAAATTGCATATATAATTCAATACGCCTGCTCTTATCCAATTCAGATATCTCCTGCATAACTTGAATGTTGTATGGATTCCACCGGAGTTCCTTCTTCAAAATTATATATATCGCAAATTGATAAATGCAATTTTAGGGGATATAGGTTTGTGGAACGATTTGGGTAATATTGCATACCTTGGTGTACACTTTCCGTATTTTGAGGAGTGCGTGTTGTTTGTGAAGTCTTGGTCTTTCATTTTCGACCCTCATCAACGACAATCATTCGCAAACATTCTGTTCGCCGTCTCCGATGGTGCTGTGTCTGTTAACCTCATACTCGCGACCTAAAACTCGTACTCGACACACTGTAGACAGAGTTTATTTAAGGCTTTTCCCTACAAAATCTCACTGTTGAATGTTCTATTGGTCCATTGAGAGATAAATCCTGATAATTTTCAAACACTTTTATTAGGTTTGACAACATTAATGACGTTTCGTTCGCACCAGATTGTCAGTATGAGACGAGCTGTCTTTCGTGTATTTAAAATAGCATGTATTCACATGTTTTTTAGTTAAAATAATACAGATATTGCTAGTGCCTCCGTGATGCTTGTGAAAGATTCAACTCTCAAATACTACAGAAAAAAAAGAAAATCCTTGCATGCCTCAGAATATTTGTCAATTTAATACCGAATTTTTTGAACAAACCCATGGCACAGCAGTGGGCAATCCCCTTTCCCCATTCATTGCAGACCTTTTCATGACTAGATTTGGAACAGACCTAGCAAATCAAAATGGCTATTTTTCTAGAGTATGGTTTCGTTGTGTGGGCAATGTTTTCAAAGTATTTAATATAAATGTATGGAAAGTAGATGATTTTATTGCCAAATTAAACAGTAAATTTTACTCCATTAAATTCACCCATGTAATAGAAATTGATGACAAATTACCTTTTCTTGATGTACTAGTCATTAAAAATAGAGACACTTTAGAATTTGACATCCACAGAGGATGCAAATTCTAAGGATTTTCATCCTCTGATGACGCTGACGTTGTCGGCAAAACGATCGTAAGACCTTTAAAATATGTGTTGTGGTGATTTGGTTTCCCCAAATGTACTTATCAGTGCTCATCACAGGTTACAGTTTTCACATACTGCTTACTACTTACACAAAAACGTCAGTAAACAATGGTTAATTTATAGAAAAAGTCGACCACATGTGCATACTCCCATTCTCTAAACGTGTTAAAATAACCTCACTGTCATACAAGAGCTGATATTATAGCCCCACTTCACTTATATGCTGGAGTCAAATATATATCTCTCTACGGCGCATTTATTTGTATTATAAGATCATTGGGTGTTTGTAGAGTTTATCTGGTTTTTAGTTGCTTATAATTACATTACCAAAATATAAAAAACATGCCATGTTTAAATTTGCCCTTGATAGAATAAGTGACGTCACGTTGCTGGAACTAGGTTCTAGAGGCGCAGTCTTTTAAATTCGTGAGGCCTTATCATTTTCTTAATTTGAACAAAAGATTAAGTTGCAGTTTTTAAATTTTTTATGTGTGCCTAATCTTATATTATTGACTTATGCTTCTAGTTATATATTACCTTCATACGTCTTTTTGATGCCAAAGCAAAGTTTGTAAACTTCTTATACCATTTCTTTTCACGAGCAACAAAGTTTTTGCGCACTGGCACCATGTGTTTTCAAATCGCCCAACATCTGAGGCTGGCTGGTATAAGCTATCTCCTTTCGTGTTCGTTGATTCGTTGTGATTTTATATTGATTATTATTTAAGAGCTGTAGGTGAAAGGTCACGCACAGAGGAAAACTACGAATTTGTTTTATTGCGTTGTGAGAAAGTCTATTTTTATTGCTTGCACACAGAGCAGAGATCAAACGTGTATATTTTACCCTTGTGAATTGTTTGTAGCTTCTCTTCTCGTTTTATTTTTAATTTGCTTTATTATACAGAAATATCTGTTGGTTATTTTAACGTTTAAGATGGCATGTGTTAATTACACAGGTTTAAAAATGTGGAGTTTCCAACTGGGTTACAATTATTTTAATTCAATTTTCAAAAAGTATCGCGAAAAGTTTTCTATCACGAGATTTGGATAGTACAATGCAAGATTCAAAATTACTTAACATAAGGAACATTTCACTTACTTTTCTTATTCATCGCAGTCTCAGGCGACGCCGCAGCCATGTCTTTCTGTCTCTAAAAGCTCCTTTTATCTCATTGTAGCTTACGGACTTTATCAACTGTTATTATTTCTAAACGTCATAACGTCTGGGTTTGACATGCTTAAAGGCAATTAAAGGCTTTTACTAGCAGACAAACTGATTTATCCTCAAAACCCTACGCGTTTCAACACATTAACGTGCCATCTTCAGGGGGTTTAGACCTAGAATGTAAAAAGGTGGTTGTCAGAAACTATGTTTCTGGTATGTCTAACATGCGAGTGACTAACACCGCAACTACAGAAAAAATACAAAGTCCAGCGAAACTAAATGCCAAATACAGATTAGCCTTAACGGCCATGCAATATTTAAACTGACATTCGTGTCAGGAGTTATAAAACATCTCTATAAAAACGTACAATATAAGATTTAAAAACTTTGTGTGTGTTTTTTGTTTCTTTAACGTCGGCCTATTTCCGCGACTATGGCCAATCACCGACGCCAGGGAGCAGTTTCACCTCACTATCCTGGAAATTTTGCCGAACCCCTGTCTTTCTGTAAGGAGGGTAGGGATCTTTAACGTGCCCAACATCGCATGGACACGGGACCGACGGCTTTACGCCCCCTCCGAAGGGCGGAACGTGCAGACATTCAACTTGCTCAAATACAATGCCAGAACCTCGGTTGATGTTAATTTTACAGTTTGTACTGAAAAAGTGAAAGGAGTACGCCGGGATCGAACCCAGTACCCTTCGGTTCAAAGGCACACGTTCTTACCTCTGAACCACCGAGGTCCTATTTAAAAACTTAAAACGGGACTAGGGTCCCACAAATATGAACAACACTCTTATGAAGTCACAATCAATAAGTTAAATTCAAACTAGTCAAATTACATAAAAAGCTACAGATAAACACCGATAACTCAAAAAATAATGGGCCGATTTCGATCAAGTTTGGTGGGTACCTTCTTTTTGCAAATGGCTTGGATACGTTCCATGAGCCAGGAAAATTGGCCCAGTTTTTCCGGTAAATTTTGTGTTTTTTTTATATTTCCGGAAATAACAAAGCAAGTGTAGCCAAATTTGGTAGGCTGGTTTATGTCACAAAAAGTAAACTACCCATGTACCAAAATTTAGACCTACGAAAGAAAAAAGTTACGAGCATTTAAAAAAAATTGAGTGCCACTGGTGACCAGATAAAACGCACAAAAGTAAAATATTTCGTGTGGATAACAAAATCCTATGTATGTTACAGATAAAAACTAAGTGTTTGGCGTGAATACGTCAAGAAATGCCAGCAAAATTACTTTAACAGTGTGTTAACTTTTCCTCTTAAAACGTCAAAGTTTCGATTTGAAACGTCACAATTGGCAACTTTAAGGCAAAGAACCTGAAGCTAATACGGACTGTAGAGAAAATGCTGCAAAAAATGTGTTTTACAAATCCTTCAGTTTCAGCTTCAACCGTCATTGTCCTTCATTTAACTAAAATGTTTCCAGAAAATTTGTTTCAAATAGACCCTTTCTCTGATGCTTTAGCAGCAGCTTTGATTAAGTTTATGGTTTAACGGTCTATAATGTTTGGCTAATTTTTGTACAAAAAATTCATTAGTGAGGAGACCGCGACTCTCGAATTTTAAAAAGATATCTTCAAATGAGAGCAAACTAGACCCCGTACAATCCATATACGGGTTTAGCTTCAGTTTTCATCTGTTAACATATATATATATATATATATATATATATATATATATATATATATATATATATATATATATATATATATATATATATATATATATATGTTAACAGTTCATCAATCAATGCACAAATATCTCTTTGAACTTATAATCGGTAACTAATTACTGTGTGTTTGATAATGACTAATACGAAATTATTCTTTGTTTTATGTTAAATAATGTAGATGGCTCAATGCAATGAAGTTAATATTAAACGCACTATGTTTTGCCACATAAGGAATGGACTGTGATTTTGATCATTGCACTTCCAATTTATCTTTTGTTCGAGTAACGTAAATTACATGATATAAATACATCAAATTTTCTGTACAAATCATAGAACCTCGGTGGTTCAGGGGTAAGAACGTGTGCCTCTGAACCGAAGGGTACTGGGTTCGATCCCAGGGTACTCATTTCACTTTTTCAGTACAAACTGTAACATTAACCTCAACCGAGATCCCTACCCTCCTTACAGAAAGACAGGATTTGGCAAATTTTCCAGGATAGTGAGGTGAAACTGCTCCCTGGCGTCGGTGATTGGCCATAGTCGCGGAAATAGGCCGACGTTAAAGAAACAAAAACACAACAAAACACATCTTCAAATTTGGAATCCAGTTAGCACCTGACAAAGGAACGCTTCGAATTGTTTTTGGATAAGACCGGTTCAGTGGGTAGGGGATAAATAAGGGGTGATTTGGTGAAAATTGACATTTTTTCAATAAAACTCGAGTAATATAACGTTTCAAAAGTTTATGGGTAAAGGAATCCAAATACTTTCTTTGAGGTCAAGTCATGGGCCCTAAATTCGTTCCATGATAATGTCTTTCTGAAGAGAATAAATTATCACAGCTATGTGGAAGTTATCATTCAATTTGCAGCACTATTTTTATAGGGCAATACAGAAAAAGAAGGAAATATAACAAAAAGAGTATTTAGTAAAAATGAACAATTTAAAAATGTGTCGATTTCAATTAGACCAACCTGTGTCGCAATACATTTACTCTTTAAACAGTTGCCAGTAACTTTATGTAGTACGGGCGTAATAGATCTACACGCGTCACGATTTTGTTCTTTAAAATCGTTCACATTGGTTGGGCCATCTCGATAGACTTTTTCTTTGGGGGTACCCCAAAGAAAGTAATCAAATGGTGTTAGGTCGGGTGAGCGGGGACGCCATCTAGTAAGAGTACTCTTCCGTCATATCCTTTCACCGGAAATGTCATTTCCAACCTCTCCCTTAATATTTGCGTTATGCGTAGGAGCACCATCCGGTTGAAAAATCATGTCCTGTCTCAGTCTTATAGCTATATCAACAACATTCCATAATTCGTTGTTTAAAAGGTTTAGAAAATTTTCTGCGTTGAGATTTTCCTTAAAAAGAAGTGTCCTATTATTAAACAATGGCCCCTAGTCCCCGGCAGACCTTAGATGGTCAGGGGGTGTTAAGAATTCCCAGGAGGAATCAACATAAACGGTTAGAAGCTCACTTAAACCAATTCAGACCACCCAAGACAGAGTTTCGAATTGCAATATGGAATGTGACGAGTTTATTCGAGGCTAGAAAACTAGCTAATGTCCGCCAGGAGATGAATAGGTTGAAAGTGAAAATTCTGGGCATAAGCGAGGTGAGATGGCCAGGGACTGGATCAGTCAATATAATGGGCAAAACGTTCTATTACTCCGGTAACAAGAACCAGAAGCACTATAATGGCGTTAGTGTGATACTGGGCACGGAGTTGAGCAGAGCAATTTCAAGTTTTGTGCCGATATCGGATCGATGCATGTTGCTGCAGATAGGGAGAATACCCATAAATATTAATATAATCCAGGTATATGCTCCTACTGCTGATAAGCCAATTGAGGAACTGGAAGAATGGTATGCAGATCTAGACAAACTATTAAAGATGACAAAGAAAGAGGACATCAACATAGTATTAGGTGATTTTAATGCCAAAATAGGCAAGGGACGATTCGCAAACTTGGTGGGAGAACATGGACTGGGCAATCGGAATGACAGGGAAGACAGGCTGCTGGAATTCTGCCAATGCTACGAAATGGTAATAACCAGTACTTGGTTTAAATTACCCCCTCGAAGGCTCTACACGTGGACTTTGCCATAACATACCTCTAGCAATCAAATTGATTATATCTTGATTAATCAAAGGTACCGTAATACTATCAAAAGCGCAAAAACATATCCAAGTGCTGATGCCAACTCTAATCATAATCCCGTTGTGGCAAACTTCCACCCCAGATTAAAGGCAATAAAGAAAACTAGGTCCAAAACTAAACCCAACACACAAAGCCTGAGAAATAAAACAACTAGAGATAAAGTTACTACAGAGTTAAATAAGTTTCTCTTAGAAATAGACCGTCAACAAGCAAGCAATACAACAGATACAAACCACTTGGAAACCGATAAAGCAAATACTGATAAATACCACGGAAACACAGTTACCAAGAACACAGGGGAACAGAAAGAAGGATTGGATGACAGCGGATGAACGAAGACGATACAAGAACAGAAATACATCGGAATACAAACGACTGAACAGTGAAATAAGAACAAAAATAAAGGTAGCAAAAGAGGACTGGATGAATGAGAGATGTAGGATAATAGAGGAACTACGGGACAGACATGATTTTTTCAATATGTACAGAGAAATTAGGGAATTTACGCATAGCGACCGCAAACATTCACAACATCTACTAGAGGACAACAACGGACATTTAATACAGAGCACTCAAGATAAATTGAAGAAATGGAAAAGTTATATCAAGAACCTATTCGAAGAGGACAGAACCGAAGAACTTTTAGTCGAGAACGACAAAGGCCCAACAATTCTAAAGAGGGAAGTAGAAGTCGCCATTAAACAGCTTAAAATAAATAAAAGCCCAGGACCCGACGAAATTTACCCGGAGATATTGAAACTGATAAACGAGAACAACCTCGACTTACTGGTCTCCCTGTTTAATAAAATTTACGAGACAGGAAGAACACCAGACAAATGGATGGAGTCGATCTTCGTACCCTTGCCAAAACAACCTCACTCCCACAGATGTGAGGACTTTAGGCTGATAAGTCTTATGAGCCATGCCCTTAACATACTATTAAGAATATTACATAACAGGTTATTTAGAGAATGCGAAGCAGAGATAGGACATGATCAGTTCGGTTTTAGGAGTGGTATGAGGACAAGATAAGCGCTGTTTAGCCTACAAGTGTTGTGCCAGAAGTGTTACGATCAACATAGGGACATCATTCTCTGTTTTTTCGACTTGTGAGTGAGGCATCCGAAATTGATAGCCGCACTACGAAATATAGGTCTAGATGGCAAGAGCTCAACATTACTCAAAAACTTATACCGGTACCAAGTGTCCAAAATTCGGAAAAAGGGCGAAACTTCTAACAGTATAAATATTGGGAAAGGAGTAAGACAGGGATGCGTATTGTCACCCATGTTGTTTAATCTGTATTCTGAGCTTCTGTTCAAAAAGGCTCTTGAGAAAGTTAATGATGGTATAAAAGTAAATGGCGTTCGGATAAACACTATTAGATACGCCGACGACACCGTATTAATGGCAGATACGGATACCGGCTTACAAAATATTCTAGATCAGCTAAATCAGACATGTTTGGAATTTGGAATGCGGATCAACAAGAGGAAAACGAAAAAAATGGTAATGCAGAGGAGACAGAATGTACCTATACCCTTCATTATAAATAATAACATATTACAACATGTCAACCATTATAAATACTTGGGATGCCGGATAGACAGCCAATCAAACCCAAAAAAAGAAGTAAATTCCAGAATTGCACAAGCCAAAGGCAACTTTACAAAAATACGAAGCCTTCTTTGCGATTCGCATCTCGATATAAACCTAAGGTTAAAGTTAGCAAAATGCTACATATGGTCAGTCCTTCTGTATGGAGTAGATACATGGACCTTAAAAATAACGAGCATGAATAAACTGGAAGCTTTCGAGATGTGGGTCTATCGGCGCATACTAAAAATACCATGGACAGCAAGAGTGCGAAATGAGGAGGTCTTACGCAGAGTAAACAGAGATATAGAGCTTCTCCAGGTTGTCAAGCGGGGGAAGACAGCATATCTGGGCCACTTATTGCGCAATCCCAAATATTATATCCCACAGCTCATAATTAAAGGTAAACTAGAGGGGAAAAGAAGTGTGGGCAGAAAGAAACTGTCATGGCTGAGAAACATAAGATATTGGACAGGTCTGGGCTTTGAGGACTTGATGAGAGCGGCGGGGGATAGAGAGGAGTTTGCTGTTGGAGTCGCTAACCTCCATTAGTGAAGATATGGCACCCAAAGAAGAAGATGCATGATTATTTACATTTCTGGTGCGCTTTGTTGGAGCAATACTCCCATCTCTTTTAAAATGCATATTTATTATTATTTATTTGCAACTGTCTGAAAAGTCGCAGGATCAATATCAGGATGACGCCCGTTAAATTCTGCCGCAGCGTCTCGATATGTCTTAAGGTTATCGCCCACAAGTCGAATTAATTAAATTTTTTGACTGACTGTTAAAATTCTGCCCATATCTGTGTCGATTTCATCACGTATTGCATGTACAACGACTTGCCAAACTGTAAACGTTTTGTTTATGTCAATGGAAATCTTGGAAAATTGCAATGAAGATGTTAGCAATATTCATTATGATGCCAAGGAAATTAGTTAACCAACCGATTGAATTTTCTTGTTCAGCGACAAAGTTGTGAACCTACTTTCGACACTAAGTGAGATATATGACACGAAGCACGTGCCGTCACCTCGTTGCGGAACCAAGTAGTATGTTGTCACGGCAGCTCCAAATAACACAAAGTCCACTAAGTGAAGATTGAAACCTGTGATAAGCACTGACAAGTACACTTGGAGAACCCAAATCACCACAACACATTTTAAAAGACCTGACGATCATTTCACTAACAAAGTTAGCGTCATCAGAGGATCAAAAATTCTAACTATTTTAAAAACTAACATCACCTTATATACCGGAATATATTTCCGGTATATATGGTGATGTTAGTTTTGAATTTATTAATAAGATCAAAGAGGTTAAATTGACTTAAGGCGAGGTTTTAATTTCATTCTATGTAACCTCATTGTTTTCTAGCGTTCCCACGGAGCAAACTTTAAAGTACTTAGAGCAGTTGTTAAAAATGAAAATCTCGGGACGCAGCAAGTGCGTTATGGTAGCGAATTTTCTTTAAAATATTTTTAATAGCAAATGTCTTTCTTTGATGAAAGCAGGCATCAAACTTGGTTGCCTATATAGTAGAAACAATGTATCATATTTGATTGAAACAAATTTATTGTTTGAAAATATATAAACATTTTTCAAAAGTCTAGATGCAGCAAATGTGTTATGGAAGTGATTTTCCATAAAAATGTTTTTAATAGCAAATGCGAGCAGGCATCAATCTGATTACCGGTATAGCCTATGTAGTAGAAACAATGTACTATATTTTATCAAAATTACTTATGGTTTGAAAATATACAAAAATTTTCCGAAAATAAACTTAAATGTTGGTTTTCTATCCAACAAAGCTTACGTTAATAGCAAATTGAGTTATTGAAATTTGAAGGATTTAATGAAACTTTGGTAAATTTGCAGATTAGCACCCGAACGCTTTTCAACAAATTGTTTTCAGAGACATTACTAGGACCTCACCTGCAGGTTTCTGAACAGTTTTTTGAAAAACGTTCGGGAGCTAAACTGCGAATTTACCGAAAATTTGCTACCAAAACGCACTTACTGCGTCCAGATTTTTTTCTTACAAACGCATCATATTTCGATAAAAAATGCAAAAATGCATTAACGAATTTGTTCTACGAAAATTAGTTTAAAAAAAATATACACCCCTACTCACTCCTGGTCCCGTAACTTCCTTGGGAAGTGTGAACAAGAAATTTTTCTTGGGGTTTGTGGATCCAGAGGGGTGGGGGCCTAGGCAGGTTTCTGAAAACAGTTTTTTGAAAAGCGTTCGGGAGCTAAACTGCAAATTTACCGAAAATTCGCTACCAAAACGCACTTATTGCGTCCAGATTTTTTTCTTATAAACGCATCATATTTCGATAAAAAATGCTAAATTACATTAACGAATTTGTTCTAAAAAAATTAGCTAAGAAAATTATGCACCCCTACTCACTCCTGGTCCCGTAACTTCCTTGGGGAGTGTGAACAAGAAATTTTTCTTGGGGTTTGTGGATCCAGGGGGGGGCCTAGGCAGGTTTCTGAAAACAGTGTTTTGAAAAGCGTTCGGGAGCTAAACTGCAAATTTACCGAAAATTCGCTACCAAAACGCACTTACTGCGTCCAGATTTTTTTCTTATAAACGCATCATATTTCGATAAAAAATGCTAAATTACATTAACGAATTTGTTCCAAAAAAATTAGCTAACAAAATTATGCACCCCTACTCACTCCTGGTCCCGTAACTTCCTTGGGGAGTGTAAACAAGAAATTTTTCTTGGGGTTTGTGGATCCGGGGGGGGGGGGGGGATGGCCAGGTTTCTGAAAACAGTGTTTTGAAAAGCGTTCGGGAGCTTCACTGCAAATTTACCGAAAATTCGCAACCAGAACGCACTTACTGCGTCCAGATTTTTTTAAGGATAAACGCATCATATTTCGATAAAAAATGCAAAAATGCATTAACAAATTTGTTCCACGATAATTAGCTAAAAAAAAT
Source organism: Tillus elongatus (assembly GCA_964006375.1). Taxonomy (NCBI): domain Eukaryota; kingdom Metazoa; phylum Arthropoda; class Insecta; order Coleoptera; family Cleridae; genus Tillus; species Tillus elongatus. The sequence continues at coordinate 128,934,427 of OZ023264.1, forward strand.
TATAGGCCGTTAAACCATAAATTTCACTAAACCTACAAATAAATATCCAAACAGCTACCAAACTTAACTAAACTGACAGCCAAAGCACCAGAGAAAGGGTCTATTTGAAATGGATTTCCTGTAAACGTTTTAGTAAAATGAAGGGCAATGACGGTTGAATCTGAAATTTAAGGGTTTGCAGAACAGTCTTCTTGCAACATTTTCTTTTCACAAATGGTATTTGTTTTACATTCTTTGCCTAAACATTGCCAATTTTGACGTTTAATATTGCGAGTTTGACGTTTTGAGGAAAACTCCAACATTTATTGCTTTAACTGCCCATAACTTCTTTGTCTTTAAAGCTATGGACCTAAGTTTTGGTACGGACTTCACTCTTTATAATACAAACACGCGTACCAAATTTGGTTGCCCTTACTTTGTTATTTCCGGAGATATGATTTTTTTTATAAAGAAAACACAAAATTTTCCGGGAAAACCTGGTCTGATTTTCCTGGCTAACGAACTTATCCAAGCCACTTGCAAAAGGAAGGTACTCTGAAAATTTTATCAAGATCGGTCCATTATTTTTTGAGTTATCGGTCGGATATATATATATATATATATATATATATATATATATATATATATATATATATATATATATATATATATATATATATATATATATATATATATATATATATAAACACAGATCTCCCCATAAGCGAATTTTTTAAAAAAAAATTCGCTAATAACATAAATGAAAATGTCTATAAAGAATATTTAACTTTAACACACCTTTGTATCAAACAAAATATTTTTGAATTCAATAATGAATTTATTTAACAAACCCAAGGTACGAAAGTAGTTATTTTCCTAGAGTGCGGTTTCGTTACGTGGATGATATTTTCGCAGTGTTTAACACAAACCTTTGCAGAATAGAAGATTTGATTGCCAAATTAAACAATAAATTTGATTCTATAAAATTTACCCACGAATTAGAAATTAATAATAAATTACCCTTTCTAGATGTACTAGTTATCAAGAATAAAGACTTTAGAATTCGATGTCTATAGAAAGGAAACCACCGCTATAAGCTACATTCCGAACGACTCACATCATACATACGCACAAAAAATGGCCAGTCTGAATTTTTTAGTAAATCGGTTAATTAATTTTCCTTTAAACAAAAGTAGATATACCAAAGAATTAACTTACATTAAGAACGTGGCCGAATATAACGGATACACTGCTTGCCTGGTGGAAAAATCAATCAACAAACAGAAAAGAGAGAAAATGTTGACGGCACCAACGATGTTTAGAAGAGATAAATCCGAAAAAACTTTGTTTGCTTACCATTTGAACCTCGAATCACGAGGGGTCTAGATAGCATTTTTTTTAAAGTCAACTTTCAGCTAACATTTTCGACAAAAAATACCTTAAAAAACTTGCTAGGTAACTCAAAGGACAAGGATAGCACGGACAAAATGTCGGGAATTTATTAAATAAGTTGTAAATATTGTAATCTTAAGTACGTCGGACAAACAAAAAGATCGATTGCAGTTAGATTCAAAGAACACTTAGCCCAATTACGTTACGGTACTATAGATAGATCTTCCGTTGCCCGACATATTTGGGATAATAATCATCACGTTAATGAAGATAATCTGAAATTAATAAAAAATGTTAGACAACTAGGACAGCTAAACTCCTTGGAGTGTATATATATATATATATATATATATATATATATATATATATATATATATATATATATATATATATATATATATATATATATATATATATATATATATATTGCGAAATATAGTTACAACAAAAATTGTATGAACGAGTCACCTGGTCGATTGCTTCGTTAAATAAAATTCCCACGTTTTAACACGTCCTAAAGATAACATAATAATACAGATAGTTCCAACACAGCAAACTATGTTGTCGTTGAACCTTCCCAAAATTATTATAGATGGTCACATTTTAGATAAGTTAGTAGGGGCAGTGCAGAGACCTTGCCCGGCGATACAAATACAATACACTGCAGAATTTGCCTGCGTTTACTTTATTATCTCAGTTAGGTCCATTGACCTAAGATCCGGTATATGAGGTGATGTTAGTTTTTAAAGTAATTGGAATTTTTCATCCTCTGATGACGCTAACTTGGTTAATGAAACGATCGTCAGGTCTTTTAAAATGTGCTGTGGTGATTTGGGTTCTCCAAGTGTACTTAACACAAAGTGTTAAATATTAGAGACTATATACAGTCTCTAATATTTAACACTTTGTGTTATTTGGAGCTGCCGTGACAACATACTACTTGGTTCCGCAACGAGGTGACAGCACGTGCTTTGTGTCTTATATCTCATTTAGTGTTGGGAGGCTGGCTACCATAGCCGTATTACTTTATAGGTGTAACCTACTTTCAGAAATAATGGAGTGGTGTCATGCCGACATTTAAAATGCTGGTCCGATCAAAGTCCAAATTGGGTAATACATTGCAAAGGGGTATATTTCCGTATTTATTATGAACACTCTGTATAAGATATGCGGATTATATTGTGTGAATTGATACACTAGGTGACTCTTAATCCATTGGCATGCTAATATTTGCAAAACACTCAGTAGCGTTTCCACAGGGCACTCTCAAATAGTATATTTTTGCATTTTTTGCACTAAGTTGTGGACACTCGGTGTAAGTTACAGTGTAAGAACAATTTTGAAATATATGTGTGTACGTGCATGTGCGTGCGTGTGTGAGTGTGTGTAATTAGTTTGCATAATTATTATATTGAATAACTTACATTAATTTAGTTTAATTTGCCTAACTCATTTTACATTTTTTAGCATGTGCGCTCTTTTACAGGGTGTATCATAACATGTGGGACACAAGGCGTCATATTTTTATCAAATATGGCAGCCTATGAGTGGATGTTGTGTAGCAAATTGGGTTTGTCTGTCTCAGTTTCATCACAAAATATGATAAATAATCAATTTTTTTCAAATTTTCAACACTCTGTGTATCGGAATCAACAAAGTTTCGGACATATATTTATAGAACCTTTTGTGATTATTCTCAGGTCCCCAATCACCTTGTGACATATGTTCCACATATTTTGAAAAACTTCTACAGGGACGTACTAAATTTATTTTGCAACTTGTTTCTAACCCTTTTTACCAACAAACCAACACAAATATGGACATAAGAAAAGAAGAGTTCTTGTAGAAAATTACATTCTCTATTCAAAATTTGCAACAAAAGATTTCTGTAGGGCCGTACAACATTTTTTTACGCAACTATTCAGTTACGTAAAGAATATTAATAACTCCGCCATTGGTTGTTTCAGAGGCTTGACATTTGTATCAAGTATGGCAACCTATGTGTGAATGTTGCGTACCAAAATTGGTTTCTCTACCTCAATTTTGTTCCAAAATATGAAAAATAAACAGTTTTTTTTTCAAACTTTCAAGACTATATGTCGGAATAAATAGGATTTCAGAAATATATTTACAGGACCTTTTCTAATTATTTTGAAATCCCCAGTAACCTCACGACGTGTCTCCCACAAGCTATGAAACATCCTGAATATTTCACATTATCGAATCTGTCTTCCTTTAAACTCCAAGGGTAATATGCCTTTACAATGTAAAACCCACTTCACCACAACCTTGTTTCTTAACCCGGCAATCGTTTGGCTAAGATCGAAGTTGTTTTCAAATTGAGCTGATTTTATTTTAACACCATTGCCCCAAATCATTCCATAGCTATTAAGCATTTGGTAACACTGAATGCATTGTCTATCTGTTACGGCCGAATTTTTATGACTTTTAATATCAATTTTTAAACTTAAATTGTTTTTGTAAAATGTATTAAATAACTGAATTTTATGAAACAGGAAGCAGAATCATCCCAAAAGCTATAGCTATAAATAAATACAACTTCGTGATCGGAATACGTATATAGCGCACAACTCTGTTATTATTTCTGTGTTTTTCTGGGATGATTCTGCTTTCAGTTTCATTCCATTCCATCCACAGTATCCAAACATTAGGTTTTTACTAAATTGTATGTAAAATATTCTTTCAGCAATAAACGACTTATGATAGATAAGGGTATATTCGCAAAGATGAACGTGTCTCAAGTGTCTCAGACAATGTATGAAAATGCTTTAAGTACAATTGACAGAAACAATACTCCTATACGGGAATGTTCCCTTTCCAGGGAACTAGATAATGTAAGTAACCTTTTATAGCTAGCATCGATTGCGCATTTGTTGGATTTTTTTGCTGACCTATTTTCTTGTCTTAAACTTTTAGGCAGCTGAAGGTACTGGCTTAGCATTTATTGTGTTTACCGAAGCGATCGTAGAACTGCCCGGTGCCCCGTTTTGGGCCGTGATATTTTTTATGATGTTACTCTCTCTTGGAATTGGATCACAAATCGGCATTTTGGAAGGCATGTTGTGTACTATTTTTGATATTGAAATTTTCAAGAGACTAAGGAAACCATACATCACAGGTAACTGATAACTAGTATTAGTTTATTGTATGCCTCAAAATATTATTGTGTAGGTAATTTATGTTTAATTCCATTATTATTTATATTAGGTATTTATTTAGTCACGAAGCCCTTTTTGATACATTGTATTGTATCTTCTTTTAGAGGTAGATAACTTTAAAATGAAATAAAACACATAAAAATCGTGGTAATGGCCATGGTATTACCTTTATCGTAAAGATAATTTTATGCCAGTATTGCTTGAATATGATCTCGACCACATGGGCGCCGAGGCTGGGTCGAACTAAGCGCACTCTTAAAGTCCAATTTTCGATAAATGTTTCCAGCACCTGGCTGCCAAGTCGTTCGTCATCTGTGAATTATTGGCGTAGACTAGCGACTTTATATATCCCCCACAGAAAATAATCTAGCGGCGTTAGATCGAAAGACCTTGCAGGCCAATCCACAGGTCTATTATGCGTTAATGAAACGTTTCCTAGAATAAATGATTGTAGCATGCGCTATGTGGCATGTTGGGCCATCTTATTGAAACCAAAGCTCTTCCACATTACTGTCATTCAACTGAGGAACGTAAAAGTCAGTAATCATGGACTTGTAGCGCTCGCCATTGAGTGTGACGTTTTACCCGGCATAATTTTTGAAGAAATATGGACCAATGATTCCACAAGCCCATAAAGCACACAAAACATTGACTTTTTATGGATATAAAGATGTCTTTGTAATGGCTCGTGAATTTTCTCCACTCCAAATATGAGCCTCATCACTGAACAAAATTTTGTGGGGAAAATGTGGATCGACAGCAATCTTTTTTTCGGCCCATTCCCAAACGTACTACGCACATGATGATCAAGCGGTTTCAATTCTTGCACGAGCTGGATCTTGTAAGCTCGTAAACCAAGACCTTTCCGCAAAATCTTTCCTATACTGCATGGGCATAGCTCCAATTGCTGTCCACGATGGAGAATTGACTCATTCCGGTCCTCCTTGATACTACGTTTCACAGCCGCAACAATTTCTTCAGTACGCAATATGCGACATCTTTGCGGAAGCGCATTATCAACTAGAGTATGCTTGGTGCGCAAACGATCCATGGCTATTCGAATTTCTTGCTCAGATGGACGATTACATGATTCTTCTGTATTATTGATCAAGTACCTAGTTGTGGATACAATTTTGAACATTTCATTTACAGGGAATAATATTATCTTATTCGTTAACTTTTGATTGTTGTTTTAAATATGTAGAGTTTCTGTTTGCCACTTTTTAAATGACTTTCATTCGAAAATTTAACCATGCGAGTTATCGAATATTTGATGGTACCATGTAGACAATTTAATGATCTATCAAAATAAAGAAAAAAACGAGGGTTGTCATTTTGAAAAAAATGTCGGTGATGTCAAATTTCAAAAGCAGGAATGGGAGAAATGTAAGTATTTTTGAAAAGTAGAGTTGACGTGTTTGAACATTTCGTCAAAACAGAAATCGCACAAATTTTAATGAATTTATTCCATAATTTTGCCGCTTACTGTATATATGTATGTATATGATATATGCTTTTTTCCAGCCGCTGTTTGTGTAATTTGCTTCTTTGTGGGTCTAATATTTACAACTGGAGCAGGTGAATATTGGCTGGAAATGTTCGATTCGTTTGCTGGTACGATTGGCTTAGTTGTAGTCGCCCTGATGGAGATGCTTGCTGTTATCTACGTATACGGACATGAGAAATTCACCAACGATATATTTGAAATGACAGGAGTACGTCCAGGATTATACTGGCAGGTCACTTGGAGATTCTTGGCTCCAGTTATAATGATTGTTATACTTGTATCTTCCATAGCGGCGATGATAATGGACCTACCTAAGTACCAGGAATGGAATGAGCAACTGGTGAGTAATACAAAAATGTCAACAATAATTTGATTATCATGCTATACAGTGAGAGCCAAAATGATTTGTTCATGTTTAAAAAGTGATAAAACATTTATTACTCGACATACCCAAAAAATCAGATCTAATTCATATTAAAGATTAAACATTGCAGTTTTGCTTCCTAAATATTGTGTAAATGCCTGCCTTCCTTATCCACGCATTCTTCCAAACGACGAGCCAAATATGTATTAACTCGTTAACGCCTATTATGCAGAATCGCACCAATCTCTTCTTGAGCTTTTAAGCTTCTCTAGTTCTCTGGACTTGCTGCTGAACATTTTGCTCTTTAAATATTCCCAAAGGAAGGGGTCAGAGATACTAATGTCAGGGGAGACTTTGGTCTTGTAGTATGGCAGGTTATACCGTCTTGTAAAAATTAATTTATTTCTTCTTAGAGTTACGGTATAAGAAATGTCTGAAGCATATGTGAATACCATTCAGAACTGACTGTGACTGTCTCAGTATTCTCCTCAAAAAACTACGGCCTGATGATTCTTGATGAAGAAAGAGCACACCAAATAGTTATTTTTGGAGAATGTAAAGGTCTTCCATAAATTTGACATGTGTTTCATGTAGCTAAGCAGCAAAAACTCTGTGTATTGACCTTGCCGTGTAAATTAAAGTGAGGTTCGTCACTCACGAAAAAACGTGCGATGTCTGGTTGACTATTCTTTACCTCCAAAAATCTCCGAGAAACACAGGCGGAATTGTTTATCACGTTCAGTTTACGGCTGAACTAGTGCTATTTTACGGGTGTAATTTCATCCTGTGCAGAATTTTTTGGGGACTCTTGGCAGATAAGCTTAACGCTGCAGAATGTCATCTTACTGGCTTGGACTACGAAGAATTGATTGTCTTACCAGCTCTTCATTTTAAAGGTTGCATGCAGTAGTAGGAGCAGTAGTAGCAGTGGTGGGGACGCCAACGCCAAGCAAGTAGGCCACAATGGGGATTTTTTGCCAACCCCAGCAACCATGCTCTACTCTTCCTCGGTTCCGTCGCCAAACCGCCTCGACCTCGAGATGAAGGCCGTGACGGTCTTCAATTGGACGGTACTTACCTGATTCCTCTGCAGAGTCCTCGATCCGAACAATTCTGCTCGAAGACTCCCAAAAGCCTCGCATTCACACAGGTAGTGGTAGGACGTTTCTTCATCCTCGCCGCATTCCTGGCAAATGGGTTCCCCCTCTACGCCTATCAATGTGAGGTGTCTTCTAAGGGTGCAGTGGCCTGTCAGCACCCCAAGGATGCGGCGAAGCGTAGGTCGACTCCTTCCGAGTAGCCAGACAGCTTTATCTCGATCCGGCCCCTCCACGAAGTCCCTCGCCTGCTCTGCAGCCACCAACCGACCCCCAGTGCCTCTCCATTGCTTCCTCGGTCCACCTGTTAAGGCGACAGAGACTGTCTTTCTACTCATGCCTATCGCAGGCTCCGGGCCACAGAACGGTCGCCGGGAACCGAGTCTTGCGAGATTATTCGCCATCTCATTTCCCGCTACGCCACAGTGTCCCGGACCCCACACCAGTTGCACCTCCTTTGTCCTGGCTAGTCCTCTGAGGGTGTCAGCGCACTCCTGAACGAGTGTTGACCTGATTCTGGCCGCGCAGACTGCCCGGAGGATCGCCTGGCTATCCGAGCAGATGTACACACATTTCTTGGGTCTCCTCTTCACATCCTGTCGATTGGCCACAGACAGGATATCATACACCTCTGTTTAGAATGCCGTAGTATATACGCCAAGAGCATAGCTCACGCGCACCCCCAGGCTCTCGATGTATATTCCTGCCCCAGAGGATTGTTGGTCCTCCAGCCGCGATCTGTCGGTGAAACAGACTAGGCTTGCGGGCTGAAATGCAACCTCATTTTCCCTCCACTGATCACTACTGGGGATCCTGAGGGTGTATGGTCTAATCAACCTAATATCGTCCTCGGCATCCCGCACCTCTATGACGGAAATCGGAATTACCTTTTCCACCTCCTTGGCGCCGCTGCATGCCTTATTACTGCTCCCTCTGGGCACCAGTTTCCTGAGTCTCGCATTCTAAGATGCGACGCCATAGCCTCCCTTATGATACAGATGGGAAGCGGTGGCAGCATTAACAGGACATCTAGCGCCGCTGAGGGTGTCGTCCTCATAGCGCCTGTGATACCCAGGATTGCCAGCCTTTGGAGTTTGGCCAGCTTCCTCCTGGTAGTTTGGTTCACACCACACCACCAGACCAACGCCCCATAGAGGATTGTCGGCCTGACAATCGCAGTGTAGATCCAATGAAGGATCCGAGGATTAAGTCCCCAGGTCCTCCCTATCACACGACGCATGCAGATCTTCTTGTATCCGTTTTGATTTTGTTTCTCCAACTGACCCATTATTTTGCCACTTATGCAACCAATATGAAACTATATTCGACTGTGAAGATCCCGAACATTAAACTGATGACGAAATAACCGTTTAGTTACAAATAACACAAAATATGCGTTGCTGTATATTCAAACGCACCATTTCGACAACTATGAAAAACTTGCAAAGCATCATCAAAGATTCCTCTTTCGATTGCTGTTACTAATTTTCGCGATTAAAACCCATTGATTATTTTAATGTATTTTATAAATGAACAAAACATTTTAACTCTCACCCTGAAAGAGCCTTGGTGGTGCAGAGCTAAGATCCCCAGTGTTTCTCTTTCACTTTTTCAGTACATACTGTAAAATTAACATCAACCGAGGTTGTGGCATTGTGTTTGAGCAAGTTGAATGTCCGCACGTTCCGCCCTTCGGAGGAGCGTAAAGCCGTCGGTCAAGTGTCCATGCCATGTTGGGAACGTTAGAGATTCCTACCCTCCTTACAGGAAGGTAGGCGTTGGCCAAAATTTTCGGAATCGTGAGGTGAAACTGCTCCCTGGCGTCTGTGATTGGCCATAATCGCGGAAATAGACCGACGTTAAAGTACAAAAAAAAAAACTATCACTGTATAAATTGTTATTACTGTATATATTATTGATATACGATTAGGTAATGCGACAACCGTAACCGTTTAAATTTAAACCTGACTAAAGTATAAGGCAAAGTGTGTTGCAGACAAAGCTTAGAAATTATGTATTGTATAATTGTAAAACGAAAGAAAACCCCTTTATATGGGCCCTCAAGATCCTACCCTGGAAATTAGTTTTCCATTGAAAACTTTTGAAACCCTTGTACGATTTAATAAAATTTCAATATGGTGTACAATAAGGAAAGGCTAATTAAGCAGCCCTATAACGAAAATATTTTTGAGTAGCTTTCATTTTAACGCACATGTAGGTTCTCTTCATCATGTTTGCTAAAATGAAGCGTTTTCGCGAAAAAGGCAAGTTTCAAAAATATTAGCATTTACTTCAAACCTATGCTGATAATAAACTATATATATTACCTTCTATATCTGTTTGATATTGTCAAAATACCTATAAATTTTGTAATGGGGGAATTTCTTTTTAAGTTGTATCAAAAAAATAAGGCAATAATCGGCAGCATAACCAATAATCGACTTGAATAAGTCCCGCGGACAGTGTTTTGTGAGCAGAGGGAAAATAAAAAAAAATGTACTTGCTGGTAGTTTTTTTTATTTTATTATAAATTTAAGTAGTAATTGAATTGTGTTGAAATTTTTAATTTTAATTAAAAGGGATAATCTTTTAATTAAATAGTGCTGCAAATTGAATCATCATAACCTCCACATAGCTATGATAATCTACTCTCCACAAAAAGACATTATCATGAAATAAATTTAGCGTCCATGACTTGACGCCAAAGAAAATACTCGTATTCCTGTACCCATAAACTTCTGAAACGTTATATTACTCGAGTTTTAACGAAACAATATCAATTTTTCACCAAATCGACCCTCATTTATCCCCTACCTCCTAAATCGATCTTACCCAAAAACAATTAGAAGCGTTCCTTTGTCGGGTGCTAACTGGATACCAAACTTGAAGATGATATCTCAATTCGTTCGAAAGTTTGTGCGTCTACTAACAGACAGATGCACAGGCTGACAGACGCACAGACAAAAAAATTTGTGTTCTAGAATCAAGTTTTCTATATGTTTTGAGACTTTTACGCCGTTTTATCCAAAAACAAATTCGAAATTTCTGTCAGCGATATTTTACCCCCACACATTCAACCGCTAATTCAATATCAGCACAGAGTATCAGATGTTTGATGAAATTGAAAGTTTTCTAATAAACAAACCCTAAAATATTATTGTACTCGCTTTTTAATGAAAGAATTTCAATTTTCACCAAATCACCCCTCCCCCATTTATCGCTACCTCCTGGAGCGATTTTACCCAAAAACAATCCAAACCGTTCGTTTCTCGGGTGCTAACTATACCAAATTTGAAGACGATATCTCAATCCGTTCAAAAGCTACCATAACCACAAACAGACAGACCGGCAGACAAAAAAAATGTTCGTTCCCATATTTTCTATATGTTTTGACACTTTGTATGACATGTAAGCGAAAAATTTTATTACAATTTTTGTCGCCGATACCATACCTCCACGCTTATTGACGATCTGGAGCTAAAAATCATGCAATGTTCAAAAGCTACCATAGCTAAAAACAGATAGACATACAGACCGGCAGACAAAAAAATTTTTCCTTCCCATATTTTCTATATGTTTTGACACTTTGTATGACATTTAATCGAAAAATGTTTTTACAAAATCGTGTAAATACGCTATTAATATTGTAATCTGGCAACACTGCTTCGTACAGAGCTATTCTTACCTATCTTGTATTTTACAGGACGCGCAAAATTATTCAAAATAAAAAAATGTGCGCGAAATACGAGTTTGAGAACCACTAGTTTATATGTAGTAATTAAATATTTGCACTATGTTTACAAAATTGTTTGTTAATAAAAAAAGCATCTCTTATTATCATATCAATCTAGCAAAAACATTATTTTTCCAGGGACAAATTGTACCGACAGAATTTCCACACTGGGTACTTGGTATTGCTACCGCAATGGTATCGGCTGGTATTTTACCAATTCCCATTGTGTTTCTACTTAGACGATACCAGTGCTTAAAGATGGACATCAACATACATGAAGGTTCTATAAGAAGGATTGATACAACAGTGTCCACAAAAGAAATGATAACAGATGTCGATGTAAGTTGTTCAAATTTATACAAATACCTTGTGTCTCATATATATTTCAGTGTACATTGTTTCAAAGCACATGAGTGTCAAAGTAATTAACAATAAAGTAGTCAATATGTAACCTTGTTAGTGCCCAAAGGATTGAAGTAGTAGTACCTAGTTCCTCAATGGTTTAACAATTTTTATTAAATACTGTGTGCCGATAAATTCAAGTTAGTATACCTCGATTGTATGATTCATATCATAGTACAGGCAATAGACGAGCCCATTACTCTTGTCCATAATGCACTAAACTACATAAGTTATTTTTTCTTTTTTTTTAAAGGTAGGTTCAGAATTACGTACTGAATGTAAAAACACAAAATCCTTACAAATTAGGAGGGCGGAAGTGCCGCCATTTTGAGAAAAACCGTTTCGGCCTATATCTTCATAACCGTGCACTTTAGGCCAAAAATGGTAATGACCTTTATTGTAGATAATTGGATTTCTCATCCTTTTTGTTGAATAATTTTTTTGTATCACTTACTGTTTACAACTTATACGACTATTAGCATTCATTTATTGACTTTTTACCTATATCTTTGTTAATAATTGTTTAAAAAATAAAATGCTAATAACTAAACTTTTCAATAGACAAATCTTTTACAATTTTTTTTAAAAGCTTTTTTTTCTAAAATCAATATTTTCAAAGTTATAACGCGTTAAATGTTGCACTTTTCAATCGACAATTTTTTCTGGAAACATTTTAGTCAAATGAAGGACAATGAGGGTTCAAGCTAAGACTTCAGGCTTTATAAAACATTCTTATTGAGACATTTTTATTCCATAGCTTATATTAGTTTCAGGTTCTTTGCGTAAATGTTGCCAATTTTGACGTTTTAATTTGCGACTTTGACGTTTTGAGGAAAACCCCAATTTATTTTTCTTTAAATGCCTATAACTTTTCTGTCTTTGAACCTACAGGCCTAACTTTTGGTAGATAATTTACCTCTAATGACATAAAACCAAATTTAGTTGCCCTTACCTTGTTATTTATATGATTTTTTTCGAAAGAAAACACAAAATTTTCTAGGAAAACCTGGGCCGATTTTCTTGGTTAACGAACCTATCCAAGCCAATTACCAGAGGAAGTTATTCACCAAATTTAATTAAAATCGGCCCGTTAGTTTTTGAGTTATCGGTGTGATACATATATATATATATATATATATATATATATATATATATATATATATATATATATATATATATATATATATGGCATAAGTAGCGCTTATTTCAAATTTTTTTTTCAAAATTCAAAAGTCGGGGTCTCATTAGTGAATTTTTTTAAAGAAAATGCACTAATAATAATTTTAGAAGAAAAAGTTTTAAGTAAAAGTTCTACAAAATTTGTCGATTGAAAAGTTAAATTATAAGCATTTTATTTTTTAAACAATTATTAACAAAGATATAGGTAAAAAAGTCAATAAATGAATGCTAATAGTCGTATAAGTTGTAAACGGTGAGTGATACAAAAAATTTTTTTTACAAAAATATGAGAAATTCAATTATCTACAATAAAGGTCATTACCATTTTTGGCCTAAAGTGCACTGTTACGGAGATATAGGTCGAAACGTTTTTTTTTCAAAATGGCGGCACTTCCGCCCTCCTAATTTGTAAGCATTTTGTGTTTTTACATTCAGTACGTAATTCTGAACCTATCTATCAAAAAAAAAACTCCTGTAGTTTAATGCAGAAAAAATTCTCTATTGCCTGTACTATTAAGCGATTTTTAATTATTATGCTCAAGGTGTATTGAGGTAGTTGAAAGTTGACAGTACAAATGAGTCAAGCGAAGCTCCAAATAAACGATGATTTTTGCGTTTCTCTTTGATCTGACATGTGTTTATTCGTATAGTTTTAAAAAAACAGGTAATTTTTCCAGTTATTTGAAGATAATTAGTGTTATTTAAATTCAAGCACAGCATATCTTCAGCGTAATAATTAAAAATCGATTTTTATAGAACATGTAATATTTTATCTACAAAATGCGCCTGGAAAGATTCCTGGGTAGTCACACCAATAAACTAATCTGTATTCCTGCACATGGAATCTGGCACCATTCTCACTATCATCATTCTCTTGTCAGTAGACAAATTACTATGGGCAGGCACTGAATGAGGGGAGCACTGAACGAGAGAGGCACTGAACGATGCGACACTTACCAAGGGGGCCACTCAACGAGGAGACAAGCACTGACCTAGGGGGCACAGACCGAGGGGAGCACTGACTAAGGATAGGAACACTGGCCGAGGGGGGGCACTGGATGAATGAGGGGGGTGAAGATTATTGAAATAAAAGCACAGACAACATGATATTACTTTAGGACCCTCTTCGAATAAAAACATGAATGAAAAATTAATATAGGTACCCCATAATTAAAGTTACACTACAGATCTTTTAAAGTTATCTCGTTCAACTTGTGCTGCGTTATTCGCTCCATCTTAAACTAAACTTTACAATTGAAATCTTAATTAGATATAAAGAAATACTAATTGTTCAACAGATAAGCATTTAGACAATGTAAAGCTTTTTTAATTTAACATATTTGAAAGAAGTTTTCATTAATATTAAGGCACGAGTCCCACTATTGCACTAATCTATAGATTTCCTGCTGGTGAAATTATTACGGCTGTTTGCAGAAACACCCCCTAACTGCAAACTCCACCTCAGCGTGCGAGTTGAACCTTCGTCCTTTTAGTGATTGATTTAATGGCCAAACACATAGAAATCAGACAAGAATAATTCTGGACTATAAGGTGGATGTAAGATTGTAAGATTTTCCAGATTATATGAAGAAGCAGATCTTGAAGTGCATGAGCTACATAGGACCGCACATTATCATGCAGAAGAATTACACCATCTGTGAGCTTCCTGCGATGTTTATTCTCGTTACTGAAACGTAAGCGTCGTAGGGTGTCTGCAGATCGCTCAACGTTAATTTTGGTATCAAATGTAAGAGCAGCAGACCCCAGAAATAAAAAATAAGGTCACCCTTATATTTCCTTTGAAACGTCGGGATGGGCTTTTTCGCCTTCTGACATTGCGTATGCGTCTACTACCTCCTGTGACGTAGTGATGGCTGATATCAGAAGGTCTTGTTAAATGTTTAATGTGGCGTTAGTTAATCATTGGTTTTGTTGTCATGAAAACTAAATATATTGTAGCTGTGATTGGTTTTTTTTAATCAATGATTAACTAACATCACGTTAAATATTTGACAAGGCTTTCCGCAAACGAGTACAAACTCATGATCGGCAACAATTTGGTGTAGAAATGCCTTATCTTGTTGCTGATACCGCATCAAAGGTTGTAATGATACGGTCGAACTCAAATTCCTTTGGTGATCAGTAAGCAGTCATGGAATCCATTTAAGCATGACTGATTAAATAAAGAGCCCTCACGCTGTTTCTCAAGACTTGAGAAAGTTATCCAGCTTTGATGCGCCTATTTACACAACCGAACTACTTAGACCGTTGACTATTAAGGATAACAAGGTAACATTATAAACAATAATAATGAAATAACTAAAACACTGAGAAGCTGATTATATTCCGGCCAGATGTGACCTTTAGCCTCGAAAGCACCGCCCAAGTCTGAACCTATGAAAGGACCAGACATCTTATTTAGCATCATCATTCATTCTACTTTGCTCAGTCAAACATTAAACATTCGGTGTTTTACTGGCTTATGTATTGCATTATTGTATTTGAAATCCTTATCATTATATTAGTATATCTAATTATATAATTAAATCTTTAAAAAAATTAATCGTGTTAACTAAAAAGTTAATTGACGGAAAGCAGTTTCCAGCTTTCTGACATTTTCATTTGATGATACAAAGCGTGCACGCGGGACAAATCTTCAGTGGATCCTCTTCCTTATCCAAATTGATAGCACTACTCAACCACAGCCTTATGCGAATAATTATAGACACCATATACATCGTTCACTTTCGTATAATTTTCAATTGGCTGAAGCTTTTCGGCGACGAAAAACTTAATAATATCACGCAGGTTGCATATTATCTTTGGATTGATTTTCTTTTATAAACGCAATTTCCAAACTCAATCACAAGATTTTGGAAACTAGTACTTCAACAAACAATATACAAATTCCGTTGCCGTGGCGAGTAGGTCATAGTTGAGTAATTCAAACGTGTTAGTGTACAATTCTCGTAGGACACAATGAACTAACTTCATGAAAATTTTAAAATAGTGGCAATACTTCCAAAAAACTGTTAACCATTGAGGACGCCAAAAGTATCATTATAATTATCATTCGCTAATTTTGTATAACAATTACACAAAATCCTTTTTGCTAGACTTATATATGTAGTGGCTAACCTCCATAATTTGTACTTGGTTAGGAACAATTAACCAGTCCCGATGGGCCCTGTCTCACTGCTACCAACACGCTCAAAAATAAATTTACTATAGGAGACTTTGAAGTCTAAGGTGAGTACCGCTTAGCACATGCACTTTCACCTGCTGTAGTTAGTATAGATTATGTACCTCCTAGGTCAGCAATTAGCAATATATGTTAATTACTTTACAACGTATTAAAGACAACGCATATCTACAGAATGTAAAATAGGCCTCGACTGCATATTACTAAAATAAAAACAGGCCAATTTAAACAAATTTTCTTTTGACACTTGAAGATCCTTAAAATTATTTCATTGGAGTCCCTCGCCAAACTAAACAGATCAAATTCCAGCTAAACAGGACTTCATGGTCACATAGAACAGAGACAGTGAAAGGCTGCAAACAACTTATTTGTATGGTATACAGACGGGTCTGCGCAAATGGAGGGAGCAAGACTGGATGACCTAACTTTAGGCTCGCTAAGTCTAAGAAAAACTTCCACCATCTTGCAAGCAGAAATGCGATAAATCTCTGTACGAGAGCGCATACAAACGAGACTCAGAGAGATCTACATCCTCTTAGACAGCCAGAAAGTACTAAAGATTTTGAAATCCCTATAAACCTAGCCTAGACTGACCTGGGACTGCAAAAAAACTTGAGGTAACTGGCTGCGACCAACAAATTAATTTTGATGTGGGTATCAAAGAATCAGGACATTGAAGGACATGAGGAAGTAAATAGCCTTGCCAAAAGGGCAGTATCAACATTATTATATGGTCCAGAGCCCTATTGTGGACTAACAAAAAGCCATGTAAGAAATGAACTTGATACTTGGGAGAGGAACCAAATGCTGTCATACTGGAAGAAAACGCCAGGATTGAGGCTGGAAAAACGGTTTATTGCCATATCAACAGAGAAGTCTGAACTATTTCGTGAATTGAACAGGAACGACTTGAGAATAATCACAGGACTTTTCAGAGGACACTACCCAGTAAGGTATCACCCTATGAAGATGAGTAAGGCGGACAGTGAAAACTGTAGATACTGCACTCAAGCATCAGAAACAACAGAACATTTGCTATGCAACTGCATGGCTCAGTTCTGCAAGAGCCTCAAATACCTGGGAATCGTCACCTGAACACCACGGGAAATAGGTAATGTAGTTCCCAAAAAATAGTAGACAGGATAAATAGTCTGAACTTTTTGGGCGATTATTATAAAAAAAAGTGTCATGTAGAGTAGACCCATTGTTACGCAGCGCTGAGAGATCAAAGGCCTTAACAACTCATTAAACAATCTACATGCAAGTAAAGTATGATTAAAGGAACAAAAATTAGGTTTTTCTACGCGTTTCGGTTCAACTTAACCGTCTTCAGCGGTTAAAAACTTTTTCCTGTTTGTACTACAGAAACTGTACTGTATGGGAAACTGTCAAAGCTTGAATTTTATTTATTGTCTTCAGATTTCTAGACAAAAATAACACTCAAGGACAGAATAACGGCATCTCCAGACTTGAAGCAGCAAGAGGATAAATATGAAACGTTTTTTTTTAAGCAGTAGAATGGAGTCCGTGTACTTATAAGTGCACAACACTATTTTGCATAGGATTGGTTAAAAATTAAAAAATACTGTCAGCTAGATAAGCCTGTAATTCTTGATCCTTTAATAAACCCAGACGTATTGTAAGCAATTTTGTGTTTGTATATATATATATATATATATATATATATATATATATATAAATATATATATATATATATATATATATATATATATATATATATATATACATACATACATATATATATATATATATATATATATATATATATATATATATATATATATATATATATATATATATATATATACAGTGTGTCCCAAACTGGATGCGAATGTAGAATGTATTGCTATCTCCGTTATTATTACAGATAGGGAGACGGTTAAATTAGCAATGTTTTGTAGAATTTCATGCTCATTCCAAATGTGACTTGTATTTTGCCCTGCCTCTTTTCGTTTTCGAGTTATTTTGAAAACACCAAAATTTATCGATATCTTTTTTCTTCAATATCTAAGTAGGCGTTGATCTGACATGTCTAATACTTGTACATTATCAGGACACTTTTTAGATAGTAATTTTTTTGTGCTACTCTCAACTTTGGATTGTCATTTGTTTTTGAGCTACAGGTGTCAACGTGTGTTTTTATTATGGCAGCTATATTGGATTTTTTGCTCGTGTGATATCCTGTAAAAAGAGCTTTCCAATGATGTACAACATGCTTGAGAAATCTTGTAATTGCACTGACAATTTTGAGAAAACCCGTTTTGAGGATAGTAGGATACGAAATCCAATACCAGAAAACAACGACAAACAAAAGTGTTCAAAAAGCAGTAGGCTATGGAGTCTAACCATAGGCTTCTACTTTTAACATAATTTTCCGTAATGATTCACGATTAAAAAATAGGAACTTTGAGCACACCAATGAATCAGCCCATTATTACAAATGATATTTTACATTACAACATTATCCTAAAAAATGGTTATAATTTAATTAAATAGGTAAACCTAGTAAATAACTAAATTTACTAACAGAACTCAATAAAAAGCAGATTCATGATTTACGAAGACGCCTTGGAAAATTGTTTGGTTTTTAAACGTAAGTCAACTGAAAAACAACAGAAGAAAGGTTGCTATGGATATAACACTATCTCGACAATTAAGAATACTCTCATTCTTAATTATCTCAACAGTTTGAGGTGTATTTAACACTTTGCTTGAAATTTTGTACTAAATAGTTTGTTTCCTGTTTATTTTACATATTAATTAACAATATGTTCAGTAATGAAAAATATTTTGACATGTTGGAATGTTATATTCGTTCTAACCGAAATACTGAGGCAGCTGCAAATTTATATCAAAACAACTACCCAGAAAGACGACAACCAAACACGAAAATATTTCGCAGGATAGTACCCAATCTATTGAACGACAGTAGCTTCAACGCAATAAAACTACCAATGCCTAGAAATGAAGAAAGAAATAATGCCGTCTTACAGGCTTCAAACGAAAACCCTTCGCAATATGTTCGGTTTTATGGTGAACAAATTGACCTTCCAAAAAGTACGGTACACCGTGTATTAAAACAAAGGCATTACCGTCCATACAAACCTACAATCGTACAAGGCTTAAATGTTGACGATTACCCCAAGCGACTTCAATCCTGCAGAAGGTATCAATGTCAATGTCAGCAAGATGAAATTTTTCATTTGAAAATAATATGGAATCCAGATTTACAAATTGTGGTGTGTATAATCGCCATAATAGGCATTATTGGGGAAATGAAAATCCCGATCTAAAGGACGAAAGACGATTGCAAGACAGATTTGGTATTAATATTTGGTGCGGCTTATTAGGTAAAAAACTGTTATTTTTATTTCTGGATTAGAGAGTAATTTTTAAAAATTTCAGGTTACTTCATTGTTGGTCCGTTCTTCTTTGAAAATAATTTAACTGGGGAAAAGTATCTAAATCTATTGAGAAATGATGTCTTACCAACAATTAGAAGAGTTCATGATAATTTAGACGAGGTTTGGTACCAACAAGACGGTTGTCCAGCTCACAATGCTAGGATCGTCAAAGAATTTTTGTACCAAAATTTTAACAATCGTGTCATTTGTAACAATGGGCCTATTCATTGGTGTGCTCGAAGTTCTGATATAACACCCATGGATTTTTATTTTTGGGGTACTCTGAAGAATGATGTGTATAAATTCGATCCACTACAAAATATCAATGAATTACGAAACAGAATCACGGAAGCTATAAGGCATGCTTCAAAAAGGTGTATAAAGTGCATTGACCAAAACGGTGGCCATATTGAACAATTTTCTATTTAGTGTATTTTTAAGTTTCTATTTTATTATTTGTTGAGTTACGTTTCTAATTGTGTTTCTTGTGGAGTTTATGTTTCTATTTGTTATTGCCGGGTTTCGTTATTAAACTGTTTCACATAATATTACCTAGCATTATTACTTAATTAAGTATTGTAAATTAAATCGCAATATTTTTTTATCGTGAATCATTACGGAAAATTATGTTAAAAGTAGAAGTCTATTGTTAGACTCTATGGCCTACTGTTTATGAACACTTTTTTGTGTCATTTTTTTTTTGGTACCTATTGGATCTCATAGCCTACTAACCTCAAAACTGTTTTTCTCAAAATTGTCAGAGCAATTACAAGATTTCTCAAGTATGTTGTACATCATTGGAAAGCTCTTTTCACAGGCTATCACATGAGTAAAAAATCCAATATGGCTGCCATAATAAAAACAAAAGTTGATACCTGTAGCTTAAAAAAAAATGACAATCCAAAGTTGAGAATAGCACAAAAAGATTACTCTATAAAAAGTGTCCTGATAATGTGCAAGTCTTAGACATGTCAGATCAACGCCTACATAGATATTGAAGAAAAAAGAAATCGAGAAATTGTGGTTTTTTTCAAAATAACTCGAAAATGAAAAGAGGCAGGGCAAAATACAAGTCATATTTGGGACGAGCATGAAATTCAACAAAACATTGCTAATTTAACCGTCTCCCTATCTCTAATAATAACGGAGATAGCAATACATTCCCATCCAGTTTGGGACACACTATATATATATATATATATATATATATATATATATATATATATATATATATATATATATATATATATATATATATATATATACACTTTTGATATTTAATTCGGCCATTAAGACCAAAAAAATCTATAAATAGTAAATGCATTACTTGTAAATACCGCAGCTTAAAATCCCAAAAGAAAGTAATCGTAATTATTAGCTAATATCCTTCAATACGCACCAAAGCTCAAATTATTTCACACAACTTTCTCGAAATCACTGGGAATGCACACCATGAAAACTAATTGATATTACTAAGAACTTAGTAAGTTATATTAAGAATGGGTTTTTCAACTTTCTAATTATAAAATCATGTTATTTTCTAGTTGGACGATGATGAAATTGGGGACGGTCCACTTCAGGAGTACAATGATGAGAACGATTCTGACGACAACGGCCATCAAGATAGTCTTCATTTAGGCAGAGCCTTCCGTATGGAGGTTATGCACGATTATTGCTAAGGGATGTCTTACCTTGGAATTTTACAAGTTCAACTTAAGTGTTACAAAAATGTGATATGTCAACTCTTTCATTCTTCCCATGGATATTTCTCTTCTTAGCAAAGTATAAAAACTTCCTAGTACCTGTCGAAAAAATATAATTTATATAACAGCAATTATATTAAGCAGTAATAATAATAATAATAATAATAATAATCTTTATTGCTTAAAACTGCGTTTCCGTAGGTTTCTCTTATGTAATATTTGTTTGGTGATTTATTTATAATACGTTAATAACTATGAGAAAAGATAAAGTTTAGCAAAATAAATCAACACTTCTTTAATGCGATTACAGTAAAAAATGTTGATAAATATAGTAACAGCGCTGTATTACCGGTCAACTACAGTCAGGTTAGGTAATAATAATAATAAAAGCCTGGACGCAGCTAGTGCGTTATGGTAGTGAATTTTCATAGAAATGATCTGGCACAAAATATTTCATTATAACTTTTTTTTCTTGTAACATAGAAAGCTAAATTTTGGTCTATAGTTTAATTTTTATATCTCAAACCTACCTACCAAATTTGGTTATCATAGCTTTTTATTTTTTGAGATATAAATTTATTTCGAATGAAAACTCAAAATTTATCCGGAAAACCTCATCCGATGTTCCTGATTAACGAACCTGTCCGAGCCATTTATAAAAGGAAGGTACGTGCCAAATTTTATCAAAATAGGCCCGTTATTTTTTGAGTTATCGGTGTGATACATACATATATATATATATATATATATATATATATATATATATATATATATATATATATATATATATATATATATATATATATATATATATATATATATATATATATATATATATAAACTATAACAGGATTTATAATACGGCATTTCTCTACTATACAAGGAAAAAAGGTTAAGGGCAAAGCCGCAAGGAGACAACCGTATACACGTGTTTCAAGCTTATTAGCCATCATCAGTATGGTATAGCCAGGTGAAGATGGGAACACTCTGGATGAAGATGCAAAAATACATACATACATATATATATATATATATATATATATATATATATATATATATATATATATATATATATATATATATATATATAATTAAAACTGACCTCGGATATGAGTTCTAGGGTCCTAGTTCGCGCTCATTTGTAATTTTTTTTTTCATAATTCAAAAGTCGGAATCTCCCCATTAGTGAATTTTTTTCTACGAAAATTCACTAATAGGCCATTAGCAAAAAATCATCCAGTAGATGATTTAGACTCGTTAGCTCTGTGTCATTGCTTTTAATACTGAAGCCATATCTGATAGAGTTCAGACAGCTTGATAACGCAAGGAAAACCACACAGTGGACCTAGTAAATCGCCTTGAATCGCCTTGGAAGTATTAAAAGAATAATAACAATAATAATAATGACACCACATAAATGGTACCGAACCGTCCAAAAGCTCCAAGCAGCTTGTGCAGATGGGGGTTACATAGAAAAGACAAAGGACAGACACCGAACATAGAGTAACAGAAATTCCTCCACCAGGAATCAAACTCAGGTTTCCATTCGAATACGCGTTCCACTTTAGAGCCTCGGTGGTTCAGTGGTAAGAACGTGTGCCTCTGAACCGAAGGGTGGGGCTCTCCTTTCACTTTTTTAGTACCTACAGTACAATTAACATCAACTGAGGTTGTGGCATTGTATTTGAGCAGGTTTAATGTCTGCACGTTCCGCCCTTCGGAGGGGGCATAAAGCCGTCGGTCCCGTGTCCATGCAAGGTTGGGCACGTTAAAGATCCCTACCCTCCTTACAGAAAGGCAAGGGCTCGGCAACGTTTTCAGGATAGTTAAGTGAAACTGCTTCCTGACGTCGGTGATTGGCCATTGTCGCGGAAATAGGCCGACGGTAAAGAAACAAAACACATACACACACACATTCCACTACACCACAAAGATGTGTAGGTAAAACTGAAATATACTAGTTCAGCAAATTGAGTCATAACTTTCACTTAGCTGTGATAATTTACTCTCCTCAGAAAGACCTTCTCAATTCAATTTAGGGTCCATGACTTGACTACAAAGAAAATATTCGTATCCCTGTACGCCATTTTAGCCACAAAAAAAAATCAAAATTTTTGTCGCCGAAATTCCACCCACACACATTCTACCCCTAATTTAATTTCAGCACACAATACCAGATGTTTGATGTAATTAAAAGTTTTATAATAAACAAACACTAAAACGTTATATTACTCGAATTTTTACGAAAAAATGTAAATTTTGACCAAATCACCCCCCATTCATCCACTACCTCCCAGAGCCATTTTACCAAAAAAAAAATCTGAACCGTTCGTTTGTCGGGTGCTAACTGTACACCAAATTTGTAGACGATATTTCACTTCGTTCTAAAGTTATTGTGGCTATTAACAGACGCATACAGACAAACCTACAGAGAAAAAAAAAATCTTTCTCAAGTCATGTTTTAAATAGGTTTTGACATTTTATACGACCTTTAATCGATTTTTTTTTCAATTTCTGTCACCGATACCATACTCCCCTACATATTGACGATGTGGAAGTAAGATCAACAAAATAAATAAGTGTAAAACTTACACTTTACTGCATGTCAGCTGTTTGGTTACAATGTGACATTTTTAGGTACAAAAGTGCAATGAAAAGGTTAAAGACGAGCAGGTCTAACAGGTAGACCATAAATTGGTGGAGAAGAGTACTAAAAAGTGACAACGGAGGTTATTAAATTTTATTGTCGTCATCTCTTCCTTAAACATGTAGCCCCTCAACTTGGTCATCTACCTCTTTATCATTAGACACTACATTGCAGCTGTCATGTAATAAACGTGTGGTGTAAACTTTAAATTTATTTTTACCAATATTTTGCATTGGATCTACAAATCAGCTACAAATATCTAACTTTCAAACTGAAGAGTCTAAATATTTTTATTTATTTGTTTCTTACAATTATATAATATGTCTCATATAGAAGTGTTAGCTTGCGCATATAAAATAACATATTTTGTATCAATGACTGATCTCTCTTTCCAAATATTCAAGCGCCAAATAATTCGTTCGAAATGTTATTTTCAAAATTTATGCCTCCTCTTGATTTTTCCATTATTGTGTTTAAGATCAACTATCCTGATGTTTTTTAGCAACACAAATCACTCTATTTAGGCACTTCTTTCCAGGAATATATCAACTTACCTAACACAATAATTGTGACATTTTTTATTGACATATATTTTGACATTAATATCATACAGAAAAGTTGGTGTATCTTAGTGGTAGTGTATTAATTTGACAGATGTTGCTAAATTGCAATCTAAATGAATCAGCAAAACTTTTTGGTCAGTAAGATAATGGAGAAAATATTCATATAAGGGTAGATAACTTGGTCGAGTCATTGATAAATCAAGGCAAACTAAGATGGTCTTCAAAATACAATTATATCTTCGCGATCCAGTCAGCTTAGCTCAAATCTGACAAGGTTCGGATGTATATACCAGAAAAACTTGTTATCTTCTTGCGATTTCAACACGTTGTATCTTGAAAACACAGCGATTTATGACACATGGTCATTCGAACCTTTGTCTTAGATTTAACCAGGAGATCGTCCTATAATAAAGTTTGTCTACACACTTAAATATAGTGCTTTGGGGTTCTCAGTAAAATTGACTGATTTCACTTTAAAAGGGCTGTGAACCAATATTTGCCTCCATATCGATTTGTGTTTCATGGCTACAGAAAAAGCACACGACAGTTTCCTAGCATTATTGTGTGGCAAGCCATAATGCAGTCTGTCAATTTTTTTTTTCTATATTCATTTATTTCTGACTCATTTTCATTCAAAAAAAAATTCCGACCTCGCAATTAGGACACATCTTTGGAAAATTTTGTTCTTCTAGTCTTAAATTCATCACGCGACATTTTTTTTAGATATCTCCTCCTTGTCATACGGGGTATATTGTATCGACGGGATGTGCATTTGCAAACAACGCTCATCCAAAATACATATAACGACTTCTTTCATATAATTTTCGAATATCAGTTTTACGCTTCCTATTTCCTGGTATTGTTGCAAAGAACAAAAAATTATTAGCAGAAATTGTTTTAACTAAAAGTATAATTAAAATTTAGCAAAGCTTTAAACAAATTTATAATAAAATTTACTTACTCTTGAAAAAAGTACGTGGGACACAGAGTGGCTACTGCTAAACGTCCGGTGGTCACTATGTATTCACTTGATGTAGCAACTGGGTAAAGTTCTAACCTGTAAACAATGATTAATATTATAACTTTTGTTTGCTATTTTTTTAACAATTCTGTATGTGGCGTCAGAAAGTGTAATGTTCGAATGCATACAACAAAATGCATTAATAAACAAATATAATATTAGACCTAATTTTATTACAAAAAAAATTCAGCCGATTTGTATATAACCGACAAATAAAGCATACATCCACTGCAAAATTTCCTTGGACCTTGGACTAATTGTTCAAGATAGTAAACTGTGACAAACGTCGACTTGACGTTAAGCACTTGTACACGAGATGGCGGCACATGGAGTTTATATTCATATATATATATATATATATATATATATATATATATATATATATATATATATATATATATATATATATATACAGTGCACGGCGTATCGAGCGTCCATTAGAAGTATCTACAAAACTATACCGATTTTTAATCTGAAAATTTGGTCACTTGGGTTTTCTGGATAGCTGAATTTAACAAAAATATACACGTCATCATACCACTTCCGGTTATACCGGAAGTGGTTACTAACTTTGTTTTTTCAAATGAAACATGACATTTTTGAGTAGAGTTTTGGATTTATCGTAAAATTTTAGGTTGACTTTTGATAACATACCATATGTAAAAAATCAGCCGTTTTGGAGTTATATCGATTTTTTTAAAACTTAAAAAAAAATTATGTATGTATATTGAGTGGTATATCTCCGGCAAATATGATGTCAGCGATTTGCAATTTCGTCTGTGGTTTTTCAAGATACAAGAGTATCGTGAAAATAGGCAAATGCGTTGATAGCATATACAGGGTGGAAGAAATTCACATACCAACTTGGACAATTTCGGACCCCTATAACTTGCTTACTTCAAATGGAACACCCTGTATATTTTTATCTTATTGCTTAGATATTTGCATTATCTTTCGATTTATATCAGCATGTCCTATACCTAAATGCAACAGTTATCCAGATACTGGAACATTAGTATAATGATAATGTTATAAGGCTAAGGGTGCACAATATTTCAGTAGAGTGCCTTGACGGAAATGTTATTCTTCATGAACTTCAATAATTATTAATTGTTGGACACCCCATAGAACAAAATTATAAATGAGAATACCATAATAATAATCTGTTTAGGCAACTAGATAAACAATTTATTAAGTACTACACAACTAAACCAATGAAAGTGAGAAAAAATGTGGCAACTGGAATGATAAGGAACAATCTAATAAGTAACATGTATATAAACAATGGGTGTTCAAGAAAGATGTTCAAAAGTAGCTCCATTTTTTAGCAAACAGCAATTAATTCGCCTTAAAATTTCATTGCTCGTAGCACGTTTTATACTTTCTCTGCTTATTTCATTGAAGGCGGCACGTACTCTTTCTTGCATATTCTCCTTTGTGGTTATAGGGTCTTTATAAACTTTATTTTTAATAAAGCCCCATATGAAAAAATCTAATGGAGTTAAGTCAGGGGAGCGTGGTGGAAATTTGTAGGGCCCATTGTTCGCAATCCACTTCCCACTGAACATTTCTTCTAATGTCGCACTGACTTGATGAGTAGTATGTGGTGGAGCACCGTCCATTTGATAAAAAGCGTTTGATCTTTCCCTAATTTCTAAAGTTTCTAAAGCATCTCTCACTACGTTTTTTAACAACCACACATATCGATCCCCTGTTAAGTTTTCGTTATAAAAATACACACACAAAATACGAGAGTCTTTGACGGCACAGAACACATTAAAGCTCCACCGGTTTTGGTAATTTCTTTCTCTGCAGATATGCGGATTTTCTGCAGCCCAGTAATGACTGTTATGGCGGTTAAACACGCCGTTTTTTGTAAACTTTGTTTCATCAGTCCATATTATACTTTTGACAAAGTTATCGTCTTCTTGAATTCTTGTCAGCAACCACTCACAGTAATTCACACGACACAATAAATCTTCAGTTTTCAAATTCTGAACCAAATGGAGCTTAAAAGGTCGCCAATTATACTTTCTTAAGATTCTGTGGATAGACCTGGTTGATATTCTAAGATCCCTTTCAGCCTCTTGTAGGGAATTTTCAGGATACGAATGGAAGTATCCTAGTACCATGGCTTCATCGTCTTCGGTATAACGGTTTTGCCTGCTAACAATTGGTTGAACGGAACCAAACTTTATACAATTATTAAGCAGACGTTTGATGGTATGTTTATTCGGTCTGGGGCGATCTTGATACCTTTCAGCGAAAACTCGGCAGGTTCTACTCATAATGCGATTGCATTCGCCGTATGTAACTAATAAATTTAGAAAATCTTCATTAGAAAACCCCAAACGCGACATATTTGTTGATTGTTATAAACAACTGTCATGAAGTAATGGCGTTGCTAAGAATAACATTTCCGTCAAGGCACTCTACTGAAATATTGTGCACCTTATAACATTATCATTATGCAAATGTTCCAGTATCTGGATAACTGTTGCATTTAGGTATAGGACATGCTGATATAAATCGAAAGATAATGCAAATATCTAAGCAATAAGATAAAAATATACAGGGTGTTCCATTTGAAGTAAGCAAGTTATAGGGGTCCGAAATTGTCCAAGTTGGTATGTGAATTTCTTCCACCCTGTATATGCTATCAACGCATTTGCCTATTTTCACGATACTCTTGTATCTTGAAAAACCACAGACGAAATTGCAAATCGCTGACATCATATTTGCCGGAGATATACCACTCAATATACATACATAATTTTTTTTTAAGTTTTAAAAAAATCGATATAACTCCAAAACGGCTGATTTTTTACATATGGTATGTTATCAAAAGTCAACCTAAAATTTTACGATAAATCCAAAACTCTACTCAAAAATGTCATGTTTCATTTGAAAAAACAAAGTTAGTAACCACTTCCGGTATAACCGGAAGTGGTATGATGACGTGTATATTTTTGTTAAATTCAGCTATCCAGAAAACCCAAGTGACCAAATTTTCAGATTAAAAATCGGTATAGTTTTGTAGATACTTCTAATGGACGCTCGATACGCCGTGCACTGTATATATATATATATATATATATATATATATATATATATATATATATATATATATATATATATATATATACATATAATATTTCTCCCGTCGTCTTTCCAAACGCTTATTAGCCACATAAATACAGGAACTCCCTATGCTGTGGGTGCATGCTATTTGAATTTTTTGTTCAAGATAGTAAACTGTGACAAACGTCGACTTGACGTTAAGCACTTGTACACGAGATGGCGGCACATGGAGTTTATATTCATATATATATATATATATATATATATATATATATATATATATATATATATATATATATATATATATATATGTGTGTGTGTGTGTGTGTATATATATAATTTAAAATAGTCCCTGTGTCACCATAGGCACTGTTTTAAATTATATATATATATATATATATATATATATATATATATATATATATATATATATATATATATATATGTGTGTGTGTGTGTGTATATATATAATTTAAAATAGTCCCTGTGTCACCATAGGCACTGTGAGCGCGAAAAAAATTCAAATAGCATGCACCCACAGCATAGGGAGTTCCTGTATTCCTGTGGCTAATAAGCGTTTGGAAAGACGACGGGAGAAATATCACTACCGTTTCTCTCAAAGTGACGCGCGGCACGCTGCGAATTCAAAAATTCAACCAAGTATTTTTAAAATGGTTGTTTACAATGATGAAAAAAAGGAAGAGATAGAAGGCTTTACTTTTTATTTGTGCAAACATTGAATTTGGACATCAAAACACGTACCTAAACTAGTAAGTAGGCATTGTAAATAATATGGAAACACTTAAATAATGTGTTTTATTAGGACGATTTTTGTAAGTGACTTGGGTAAGTTCGTTAGCCAGGAAAATCGAATCCGGTTTTCCGGGAAAATTTTGGGTTTTCTTTCGGAAAAAAATTGTATCTCCAAAAATAAAAAAGCTATGATATATAAATTTGGTACACAAGTTTAGGCCATTAAAAGAAAACTATATACCAAAATTTAGATTTCTACGTTACAGGAAAAAAGTTGTAAGAAAATATTTGGTACACTTGCTGAGTCCAGACTTTTATTAAATACACCAGTTACTAGTAATTCTACATGCATCTACCAAATCTAAAAGGTCATACACTGGGTCCACTCTCAAGTTTTTTGTTTCCCATTACAGAAATAAATCTTTCAGGGAAGCCAGTGGCCACACTGTCGATAATACCTGTTCCAGAGGCTTGTTATAACCAAATACTTTATAATGACAATACAGGACACTCCGGCTGATATCGTGTTTCAAGAATATCAGCGCCCCTAGCGGATAGTACTGATGTTACGTCGTTCGAGAACGTGTAACACTAGCAATTGCTGGTGTTTAACTGTGCATAATTAAGTTTGAGCTGTGTTTTTTACAATAAATGTTAATGGTTGGGTGTGTGCAATCTATAATTGTTCGAATTATAACGTGCTAAATCTATCAAAGACATTTCATAGGTTTCCAAAGGATGGTGAGGCGTGAATATGATTTGAAGCAGAAGACAAATTCAGAATCACTTTTATGCCAGTATGTACAGTTCGCAGAAGATAATTTATTGTGTAATATTTACCATCATGTACCTATTTATAGATAAACTTGGTAAACGGATGGTTAAAAGGCTTCAATCATAACTTGTCTTCCAGTGCATCAATAAAAAAGAAATATGAAGGCAAAAAAATTTTTGCATTAATAATAAATGATATAAGAAAACTGTTTTTTTATCTTCTTTTGTGTCCTGTTTTATTTCAGTATGGCGTAAATTGTCACTTTTCACATTTAAAATTAGTTTACTTGGTAAAGGCTTTTAATTATCTTCCCAAGACAAGTTTTTAAAGAGACAAGTAGAAATAACAGATTCAGCCCTATAATAGATTTATTCACGGAAGTAAGAGTTAGTCTCACCTTTCATCTGCACAATTTCTCAATTATGTACTAAGTAAATCAGTTACATATTTTAAAATATTAGATTAATAAGACAGTTTTCATGTAGAGATATAGCAAATTGGGTACTGTGCTACCATTTATACCTAGAACAATTATTTATAGGTAGGTGCAGTTTGTAACTTAATATCCTCAGAAACAGCTTTCAGTATATTCTTATATCTACCCTTGAAATAGTAGTTTAACGACGGTTTCAAGGTAGTACATTAAATTATGATGTAATAAGATTATGGGTAAAAGAAATTTGCAGAATTATTCATGCTGAATTCATTTAGGTTTCAAACTGATTGATGATACAAATTCTATTTATAACTATATAATCAGAAAATTTTCACTGTTTTGTCATGTACAAGTTTTTATATTCATCTATAATAAACCAATTGTCTTAATTAAGAATATGCAGGTAAATATACAATTCAAATTACTCGCTCAGTTGTCAGTACTTCACGCGAGGTGGCGCTAGTGTACTTGTCACAAATATCACCAATGCTAAAGGATAGGAGTGTCCCGTATTGTCATTATATAGTAGTATATATACAGTATTTGTTATAACGTATAACCATATATTTTATTATTAAGGAAATGAACTATTCATAGTAAATAAAATCCTTTTTCTGACATATTAAAAATATAGAGATTGTGTCATACTTCTCAGGTGCGGCATCTATTGGATTTCATTTAAAACAGTTTAAAATCAGTGTTGAAGTATGAGTCTTTTGACAAAAGTAATCTTACAGCAACCCTATAATGAAACGGAAAGGTCATGATGCGAAGAAGTTCACCTTCCATAACTATTTATGGACCATTTTGTGAGTTAGTTTCGAAAACGGTATTTCATTATTATATAAGATAAGATCAGCACAAAATAGTTCATATAAATAACATTTAGCTCTCTTAGATGACACATTCCAGCCTGCATAAGTGCCGTAAATATACACATATACGTTCATAACGTACGAAAAACCATTACTAACTCTTTTTTTTCTCATTGTAAACAACTATTTTAATAATTGTGGGTTTGGTTTTTGAATTCAAACAGCGCGCCGATGTCAAGAGAGATGTCATATATTTTTCTGCCCATTGAACTATTAACTACGTAACTGGAAGGGACATCATAGGCAATGCACGTGCTGGGCGTTGAAGCCGACAAAGATAGAAGTGTTTCAGTATAACTTTCTCGTTCTTGCTCGTTGTGGTCATATAGAGTGTTAGGCTATGTTTTCTCCTAAGCATTGGTATACTAGACGAAGATGGAGATACTGAAATGATACTGGTTGCATACTTAAATAACAACTTCACATTTGTATAAGAGTATACCTGTTCCAGTGACGTAGTAAATAGTTCAATGTTTCTGCCTTTATAATCCTGGTTCCTGATTGGCCGTTGCAAATCTCTATGCTGTGTTTGTACGTTATCCAAATCCTTGTATTGTGGCATGCTCATATAACCTCTTCATGAGCACAAGTTTTGCCAAATTTCTGGATGGTGTTTCTCAGCTTAATTAACTGCTCGTTAACGAAGTTGACTGGTAATAATAGCGTA
The DNA here is from genome assembly GCA_964006375.1 of Tillus elongatus. Lineage (NCBI taxonomy): Eukaryota > Metazoa > Arthropoda > Insecta > Coleoptera > Cleridae > Tillus > Tillus elongatus. Next base: position 128,966,407 of record OZ023264.1, read on the forward strand.
AATATGACGGCGTATATAAAATTAAGCAAATCTTAAATTCAACCCATGCCTTTCATAATTGTTTCTAGGTGTTAGAAGAGAAGTACCTTGCCCGTTCTCATAATTTTCAAATTATTCGATAAATATGTCATGTCAATTTATAGGAAGACATCTCTTGTTAATGTCCTACTTGTTATTAACTTAGATTAAGTCAGTTGTTGTAAGTAATTGATGTTTTTTAAAATGTAAATATTGTAAAAAGCATACTTATTAAACCTAGAACAAGCTGATACTGTTTTTTGAAAGTGATAAAGTTACTTTATAATTGTTTTTATAGTATAGTGCCAAAGTGTTGTGAAGTTTTTGAATTGTCAGCGTAATTTTTTAAGTTTATAATTAATTTCTCTGGCCCGCCTTCTCTTGTTTTTAGCTATTTACTCATAATGCTTAATTTTTGTAATTATAGTAATTATTCTAACATAGGTGTAAATGCATACCCAGTAAGCACACTTGGAGAACCCAAATCACCATATGATGTGGGTGTTCCAAGTGTGCTCATCACAGGTTCCCATCTTCACTTAGTGCATACCCGGGTAAAAAGATCTTATCACTGCATGATGTTTATGAAATTTAATTAATGTTATACAAGTACTTCAAAATGAATTTTGTTTTTTTGCGTGGTGACCTTTTTGGCCAACATAATTAAAATTACGTGGTTCTTATAGTAATTACAAAGAATAACAGTACGAAATTGATTAACACACCTTAGAACTTTTCAGGTATAAATAATTGCATTATTTATTTTGGTTACTTATGAATTAGCGCGATATCTTTCCGATACAGCAAGATACGTGGCTTTTACAATTGAAGGTGACAGATCGTAACATGAGCAATCTTGCAAAAATCGGGTAGTTTGTATGTTGTATGTTGATTTCCAACATTGTTCATAAATACACCTATTTTAGGATTTCCTGCAATACTTATTAGATCTTAAATTCATTACGTAGTTACTCTTGCCTTATTTGGTAAAACTGTTCCATACTTTATACAGATTCAGTGACATCTTCCCTGGAGTTACAATTATTTGTTTTATCTCTGCAATTGGCTTTTCCCTTTACAGCATAGCCAGGCAAGAAAAAATTGAATTTATTTATACACATTGTTAAAATGCTTTCATTAGAAAATTCTATAGAAAATTTGAAAAAAAAAAGACAGATGACGCCTTTAGAATGGCTGTAAAAGCAATCTTAATAACCAAATTGCTAAAGTTCTATATAACAAAATTATCGACATACATAAACGTATTTTATTATTACAAGTATAATTAATATAGTTAGACGTATTTTGTTTAATATATCTAATTGGAAAGAAAAGATTCAATAAGGGGGAATACCGATAATATGTCTTGCAAATGTAGATCCGTCAGCATAGTTATTTCTAAATGCATAAATTTGTTCTTTGTACAGGGTGATTCTTTATAATGTCGCCCCCTTTAACTTTGTTATTTTAAGTGTCCCAAAAAAATTGAAAGTATGGTTATGTAGGTGCTAAAAAATACTTTTTTTCTACGAATAAAAAATTGTTATTTATGTTTATTCTGTTTAGAATCAGTTGAGAAAATGCGACCGATCATCTTTTTGCATTTGGGTAAGCTTTGTAGTGTGTTTAATCTTATATGGCTTTAGATTCCATTTTCTTAACGTTCTTTGGACTTTACTGTATGAAGTTTTCTTGTGTTGCTCGTAATGTCTTTAAAATGTTTCTTATGGAATTGTTTGGATTCCCTTCTATAGCAAGTAAAATAGTCAATTTTGCATTTTCATCTACGTTCACAGCAGTTCTTTTTCTCCTTTGTAAATTTGACGTTTCTGGAAACTTCCTATATATAGATGTGAACATTTTTCGAGTTGGGACATGTATACCGGGACTATCTTCTATCATATGTCTAATGGCAGCGTGACAATTTAAATTATTTTTAATATAATAATTCTTCTTTCTCTGTCTAAGTACGGCATTTTTACTTACTAACCAATACAACTACAACAATATTGGCAGAATGTCACTGTCAGTTATTTGTTTTCAATTAAAAGCGTAGTATCCTAGGACTTCTTGATTTGTAACAGTTGTTTAATAAAATATTTGATGATAACGCTTCAATCGCGAATATTTCAAAAACTATTCATTTTAAGTACACGGTATGTTATATAAATTATGCTTAGAACTTTACGAGGAATCGAAAAATAAATTCATATATAGGGTGATCCATTGAAAAAAAATGAACTTTTTGGTTTTCCCTGTATACTGATCATTTTTCAAATTTTTTTATACGTAGAAAAAAAGTATTTTTTAGAACCTACATAACCACACTTTCCATTTTTTTGGGACACTTAAAATAACAAAGTTAAAGGGGGGCGACATTATAAAGAATCATCCTGTACAGGGCGTAACCACTTCTAGAAGTGTGACCGATGTGGATTGCGTTACAATGTGTAGAAGCTAATTTATCATTTATGCGAAAAACTAAAAATATGTGAATTTTCAAGGACAGTTGCCTTAAAACAGAACAAACGTCAAATTAATCACAATCAAACTGGCCAATCCGTTATTAAGAACAAAATAGCAGAAAACGGTTTACTTTCTACCAAAGTTGATAAAAAAGGCATAACCATAGCTATAAATAGAGACGCATAAGGCGTAAAAATTAATCATTTTAGTACAACACAAATATTACAGAAATTGCGACAAAGCTGTTAGACAAAACTTAAAAATACCTTGCTTAGGGAGCAACAAAATAAATAACTTTTGTGTAAAAATTCACAACCACCAGATATGTGTGGGTACTTAAAAATTCATAAACCAAATATTCCCGTTATATCATTCCTCCAAACCGTTTCGTCTGATGTTTGTAGCATGTATTCTAAAATACCTCCTAGAGAACGCTTACCTTAATTAGAAAACATTTCAATAGAAAATAACGGAAATGTTATAAAAAGACAAGAAATGGTTAGTCTTTTTAACGAATGTATAAAACAAAACTGTTTTAAATTTAATGATAAAATTTATATGCAAGATGAAGGCCTTCGTATGGATAGTCCGGTGTCTCCTTTATTAACAGATTTATCGAAAACTTTGAAAAACGAATTTTAACAGTTCGTAAAGATATGACATTTTAACATATTTTCGAGCCCTACATACTTAATTAATAACTTTCATTCAATTGTATTCAAAGCATTAGAAAATTAGGAGATAATTTACTGGACTTATCGATATACAGGAAATATACTTACGCAGACACAACTATACTATACGCTTAATGGCACCCAGTAGGTAGAGATGGGGGCTTCTGCAACCACCCTCGGGCAAGATAGCGGTTGGATAGAGTATCACTGGAGGTCTAACTTGACATGACGTAAAACAAGATAGCTCCAAAGATAACGGATCTTGGCATGGAAATAAGAAGAATTTAAAACTTGAAAAGGTATCTGACCTGAGCGTTCAAGATAATATGACCCGACATTTTGATTTTTCATATAATGATGTATGTAAATATGACGGTTGACGCATGTGCAAACCAAACTTTTGTGACGTCACACGTCTGCGTATTAGCCTTAGGGTGTAGGGAATGGTTGTAGAAGCCCCCCATCTATACCTATTTCACCCTTTTTCACAAAAGATGTCTGTCGGCCTATTATTCAATTATCCATCATGTATTTTCAATACTTATGTGTCAGAAACCAATTTAGAAAAAAAATTCAACAAGCATTTACTAATGGCCACTCTGCTTAAATAGTAAATAAGATGATAGATATCAAACAATACAAATTGGCAATTAATTTACGCCATCCAAAAATTTGAGACCAAAAGGATAACAAATATGTTTCGATGTAGTAGATATAAATGTGAATGACTTACTTTGGAAACGTTTAAACAAATTTAAATTCCAGTACGAATACAAAAGTAGCTTTTAAATCTTACAACAGGACGCGTGAATTGTTATTTAACAAGAGACAAAAGTAATTTCTCTTGACAAAAGCTGGATTTCATAAATTAGCTGGTACACATTGTAACACAGTCTACATCGACCAAACTTCTAGAAGTGTTAGTACCATATACAAAGAATATTATTCTGTAATTAGAAATAACCACGCTGACAAATCTACATTTGCAAAACATATTATCCATACCTCACATATGCCCACAGTAAATAAACTCATAAAGCTACCACATTTTTGTAATGACAAGAGCAAACTTAACTTTATTGAAGCTTTAGAAATAAAAAAGCACATACACAACAACTGCATTGTTTTAAATAAGCAAGCTGTATTGATGGAATCCACTTGCTTAAAAACCGTTCTTTATATTTAAATATATCATATAAAATACATCTTAATTATACTAAAAATAGTTGTAATAATGCAATAAGTTGTAAAATGTCGGTATCTGCGTTATATAGAACCTGCTTATATTAAAGTTATTGTTGATTAGTTAGCTTATTGGCATGATTGTCATGGAGAAGAAAACAAACACTTGTACAGCCAGAGAAGACATCACCACGTTTGTATTTATATGATTTTTACTTTAGTTAAGAAAATATGATTTTCCTTTATTAAAAATTTTGTTTAAATACACATAAATATGATGCAAATGATTTTATATAAAACCTTATGCAAAAACTTTTATTTTGTGAAGTATGTGGTGCATAATTTGTATTTTGTATGTTCATTTCCAACATCACGTTGGAATACACCCATTTTAGAATATCCTTGCAATACTTATTAGATCTTAAATACTTCGTTATATTATATTAATTTAGCGGTTTGTAAATTTGGATGTGAGATTTCTTAATATACCTAGATCGTGATATAAAATAGTCAAACTAGAAATATTTTTGTATGTGCATTGTTTTAATGTGTCTAAAAATTTGCAGTTTCTAATGGTTTTACTGACAAATATTATATTTACGTAAAAATAGCATTTTTAGTCCAGCAAATTAGAACAAAAACCGCTTTAACCCGACATTTGAAATGAAAAGCTGAAAATTGGTACAAACGTTGAAGATGATGTCCTAGTTCGAATCCCAAAAGTCCCAAACAATCAGACTTGGGGAAAATCTACCGCCTTGGGAAAACCGCTGCTATCTTGGATTTTTGAGTTTTGAGCATAGCGACTCAACCAAGCGTCCGATTTTGTTCGTCCCCGCTCCAAATTGTTTTCTATGTCCTATATTATCATATCAACAATTCATTATTGAAAAACATGGATAGTTATGGGTTACACTTGGTTAAAATGTAGTTAAAAAACACAAAAAGAAAGGCCGAACAGTGTAAGCTGACTACGTAATTGCGTGAAGGATTTGTGTCATGCCTGCATCTGAAAACGTAATTGGTGCAGTCGAAAACTTGTCTGGAGTCTTCTGTGAGACCTTCCACCAACATCTGGAGATAAGACAGTCTCGGCAAGTTAGAGACAAGGCAGGCGTTGGCAAGTTGCTGAACTGGCTCCAGTCTCACCATCCTTTTGACGGTCCAACAGATGTTCTCGTCTTCTTGTCTACGGGTGTGGTTGCCGACTGTCAAATGTGATTTAAAAAAAGAATGGCGATGGATGGTGCATGCAGGTCAGCTAAAATCCATCCGGACCTAAGAGGACACAGAACTGGAGCGGGTACGCCACATCGTATCCTGCAACTGGAAATCCGACTGTGAAAAGAAATGCAAATGCAGGGCAAGCGGTCTCAGTTGCACAGATATGTGCGGTTACTACGCTGGGCATAGATACACAAATTGCATGGAAGTGGCTGATTTGGACATTAAGATAACGTTGAACGTGTTGCCATAGAAACGGTGCAGTTAACGTAGTAATTATTGTGGCAAAAAATGCAAACATTTTAGGCAAAGAGGCACTTTCTTACAAAAAGAAAGAAATAGAAATATTTTATTTTATTTGTTAAAAAATGGACAATATTTCATATTTTTAATGTTTTGAAAGAACAGTAAACTACGTAATCTGCCGTAAATACGAAAAAAATAAGACGTTTGGTTCAGTCGCTATGCTCAAAACTAAAAAATCTAAGATGGCAGCGGTTTTTCCAAGATAGCGAATTTTCCTCCAACTGTTTGTGACTCTTAGGATTATAATAAGGACATCATCCGCAACATCTGTGGAAATTTTCAGATTTTTATTTCAAATGTCCCGGTCAATGTCTTTTTTGACTGGACTATTTGTTTTAGGTTAAGTTTGTAATTGTTGTATACCAGTTATTAGTTTCGTATAATTTTTTATAGGTTTTCGTGCAGTAGTTTTCGTGCAGTAAGTTATCTAATGCAAAAATTATATAAGAATATTGTTTTCTAAACTAAAAAGTGTTGCTGCTGTTTTATTTGCATGTGTTTTATCGGTCTTCATTTTGTGATATAGTTTAAGTATGATCTTGTTAACATTGTTTGTATTTATGCAACATTGGCTCAATACTATATGTATATGTTTTAAAAAAGAAGCTAAGTACGATATTTTAGGTAGAAGCCTAACTATGTAGATTTTAATGTGAAACCTTGAAGGTTGATAATATTGGAATGTTGAACGAGAATACAAAAACAATAATTACTATAGTGATTGACTTTTCTAATTAGAATATCACGTTCTCATTCAGTAGATCACTTCATTAGTATTTATGCACCATTTAAAATCACAGGAGTTTTTGATCATGACAAAACATATTTTTGCAATTTTTTTTAACTTAGATAAATAAACAAATTGATTTACACTATTTTATTGAACGTATAGCTGAGTTTCGCAGCTTTGTCAAATACAAAATGTTTATATTAGTTCTTCATTTTTATTAAAAATTTGCCGTGATTATATTTGTAGTACAAATATTGTCGCCAAAATTTGCCCAATTTTTCGACCTCCTTGTAAAAAAAAAACAGTGAAATGCCATATTTGCTTCAAAACTGCCTTCAGAAACAGATGAGTTACCGAATTTGGTTTAATTTAAATTTGGTTTAAATGTATATTTATATAAAACTTAGTACCTCGTATTAATTCGTAGTTAGAGGGAGATTATTGCCTTTAGAAATGTTTAAACCAGGTTAAATTCTCGTTAAACCTCCCCGGAAGCTAAACCAGCACTTTACGCGAGTTTAAACTACATATTAACTGGAGCAGTAGGTAGGATGGTTGCTGAACTCAAGGTTAGCATAGTTCCTGTTGTTAAAAACCTAGGTGCTGTTGTCTTGGAATATTAGGTTGCTAAGAAAATGGTTGGTTAAGACGTGGTGTTAGATTTTGTGACTTTAATCCTTTTCAAAATAGTCGTTGACATTGTATAGTAAAAAGTGTTGCAATAATTGGTTAAAAAGTTAGGTGTAATGTTATTACTGTGTTTATTATTAACAACATCATTTTTAGGTACCTAATGTGATTTGACTTTTGCAATAATTTGTCCTTATAGTCATAATGTTTTTCTTTAATAATAGATAGCAGTATGTCCAATTAAGTTCGGTATCCGTAAACCAAGTACCGTACCTAGAGGATTTATTGAACATCCTAAATGCTTTAATGATATGTTATAAACATATATTCGTTTTTAACGCACGAAAGCAGCTAGGTAAACATAAAGGAACTTTACAACGATATATACAAACTGTCCCTTGTACATTGGCTTTTGTGTTACACATTTTGCATATTCTTAGAGAGTTTTTTTTCCAGGCCATTGTCTGTCCTGTTCTGACATTCTTACCTGATAAGGTGGTTTTCCTTTGACGGCCACACACTTCACTGATCTTCTTTTGCGACTTGAATTTGAACCAATTAACTGACGTGCCAGTAATAAGCAATAAGAAGATTGATCACCTGGGTTTGTTTGAGAAAATTTGTACAACACCAAACTATTTCTAAATGCTAAATCGAGTAGAAGTAAAATATCCTAAACCACCAGACCTGACCAGACCTAACCTGACCTGACCTTCTTCAAACTGCATACCGTTGTTTCAATTGGTCAAAACAGGCAACCCTCATATTTTAGTCACACACAAGTCGACGACTTTTAAGCAATATATTCTACTGTTGTATACAATTTTACTGATCCTCTCGACAGTTGTTACGGTTTTAGGTGAAACAGCTGTAGGAAGTGAGTAGAGTGACTGATTTATTGTCATGCAATTTTACAGCACTTACTGCCCCATAACTTTTAAACAAAAATTCTCCTCTCTGCATGTTATGTTTTTCCTTCATCATTGCAGCTACTTTGAATCGGTTAGTTCTCACTTTGCCTACACTATATATCCCTCTTTTGTATAATTTTCTCAACAGATAGACCAATGTGAAGAAGTTGTGGAGTGCCACTAAATAAGACGTATTTGACAGAACGATACTTTCTACCAATCCCACTTCTCTGGTGGTCTAAGCATAAATGTCAAACGTAGGTACAAATCCAGTAGCTGAATCTGCCAAACACCAAAACTTATAGTTTCGTTTTTCGGCATAAGAGGAAGATGCTGTTTGTAGCTATATCTGCTTTTGAATTGTATCATGACCTTATGCACTCACATACTAGATGACAACTCATAAAGAATGTGAAATATTTTGTTCAGATAATCTAAGAGTGGCCTTATATTATATATAATTTGTCCTAATATGGACTTTTACGACATGTGTATTTAGAATTGTCACTGGAGTATAATGCCTGAGTGATTTTTTTAACCTCTGAACTTATTACATCAGAAACACTCTTTAGACCTAACGGCTCTTATATCCAATAGTTTCAGTGGCATTGTTGCCTGGTGATAATTTCGGTTTCCTAGGGAGTTCCGAAGCAATGCGATTCGATTATTCTGAAGACTCACACGATCCTATATTATATACCCCAGCTTTGTTATATGGAGCAATTACATTTGAAACATGGAATGCCACACAAGATAATGTCTATATGTAATACAGTATTCATATCTTACAATCAAGACATTTATCATTGACATCTTCACTGTGCTCCCGCATAGGTGGTATACTGTCTCTTTCAGTCGTACTGGCTAAAGCTTGATCAAAATATTGTCTCAAAGCACAACTTGGTCAACTGTGACCACTAAAAGCACTAAGTCGAATACATTTAGAAGTGCTTGCATTTGGTTCCTGGGTTCTTATATAACCTTGTGTTCTTCCTCGGCTTCAGAATCACCTTAGGCTTCCGAATCTTATTCATCGTCTGGCAGGGTGAATAAGTATTCTAAATCTGATTTGGATCATCTAAATCCAAAGTGTTTCCAAATCTGCTTATAGTTGATCAGATTTGTGTTGAAATACAAGAAAAATCAGTAGAATCTAAGAATGAATATCAGATCAAATAGTGAAGATTTAGGCAGTGGGAAAGCATGTCCGACGTAATCTTCCATTCTATAATTAAATTTTATGAATCAACATCTATGAAAACAGAGAACTATGATACTAAGCTTCATATTACTATAAGTAAAACTTTAATGACATGCGTTTTCAGTAACTATGGATCAGCTGACAACCTTAGAGCCTCGGTGGTTAAGTGGTAGGAACGTGTGCCCCTGAATTGAAGGCAACTGGGTTCGCACCAGCGTTCTATTTTCCCTTTTTACTGTACAATTCACATAAACCGAGGTTATGGCATTGTATTTGAGCAAATTGAATGTCTGAACATTCCGCCCTTCGAAGGGGGCGTAAAGCCGTCGGTCCCGTGTTCATTCGATGTTGGCCACGTGAAGGATCCCTACCCTCCTTACAGAAAGGCAGGGGTTCGGCAAAATGGGTCTGCTGTGTATGACTCTTTCTCCTTGTAGGTGCCCGAAAATTTGAGACTTTTTACGTAATCCATTATCTTTTTGGGAGATATTTCACCGCTCCTGGGGTGGTAAGGTTGCCCCTCCAAGGTATTTAAGCCTTTTACAGAACTGGGCCATGCAGTCGTTTAGCAAGTGTTCTGTTGTTTCTGTTGCTTCAGTACAGCATCTGAACATCCACCTTAACCATCTTCATAAGGTGATACCTTACCGTGGAGTGTTCTGTGAAAAGTCCTGGGATTATTCTCAAATTGTTTCGGTTCAATTCAAGAAAGAGTTCAGACTTCTCTGTTGATATAGTGATGAACCGTTTTGCTTAAGCCTGGCGTTTTCCTCCAGTATGACAGCTTTTCGTTCCTCTCCCAAGTATCAAGTTTATTTCTTACGTGGCTTTTAGTTAGCCCAGAATAGGGCACTGGGTAATATAATCGTTATGTTGTTGACGTTTTCAATGCTATCTGCTTCATCATTCGTTATTTCCACCAATGCCTTGATTTCCTGCTACCCACATGAAAAATATTTTGTTGTTCATAGCCAGTTGCTTCAATGGTTTTTGGCAGTCCCAGGTCAGTTTAGACATGGTTTTGAAAGATTTCAGAGTCTTTAGTACAGCCTGACAGGATGTAGACCTCTATATTTCTGAATGTTCTTTAATGGACTCCTATACACAGAGATTTATAGCAAGCATTTCTGCTTGGAATATGATGGAAGTTTTTCCTAGGGACTTGGCGAGTCTAAAGTTAGATCCTCTTATTCCCGGTCCTGCTCCTCCCATTTGATTAGGCCCGTCTCTATACCATACAGATGAGTTTTTTCTCAGCCTTGCACTGTCTCTGTCCCATATTTGACGAAGCACCAAGTCGAATGGAATTATGAAGTCAAGTTTGGCTGGAATTTGGTCTGTTGATTTGGCCAGTGACTCCAGTGAAATAATTTACAGGATGTTCAAGTGGTCAACTAAGTTCCTGGTTTGAATTTGTCTGCTTGTGATAGTCTCGAGGGACTTATTGCTACTTCCCTCTTCGCGCATACGTGCAGTGAAGCAAAGTTCAGCATTGCCCCTATTAAAACTGTAGGGCATGATGCGATAGTTTCCTTTATTCCAAGACAGATCAGTCTCTGCAATTTTCTTTTTGTTGAGGCTTGTCACCTTCGTGATGCAGTGGAACGAGTGTTTGGCTGCTACCGCAGTGCCCGGGTTGGATTCCCGGTGGTGGCAGTCTCTGTCACTGTGTGTTGGGTGTGTGTACGTTATCTTTTCTATGCCCCCCTCCCCACACATACAAGCTGCTCAGAGAGCTTCTGGACGGGAAGGTTTCATTTATTTCTTGCGGCGATGGGTTTGACCACAGTTGGGTAGAATCAGTATACCGTCCTGGGATTTAGCCCCCATGTCTTTTCTACGAGTCTAAGGCATATGACAGTGTGGCTCTCCAACGAGTTTTTTCCCAGTGTATGTTCTAGTTCAGTTTTTAGTCTAAGAAGATCCCTAATTATTTAACTTCATTGGAAAATTGTATCTATGTACCATTTAGAGTGGAATCTTTGTTTAGTTTCCTTCTGTTCATGAATGGAATAAGAACGATCTTATGAGGACTGGCACTAAGTTTCTCTATCTCACATCAGTTCCTTGCTATATTTAGGGCCGTTTGCATTAGGCCGAGGGTTAACTACTATTCTTTGTGTTTAATGCAGTTTTAAGCATATATCATACGCAAGCAGCAATCTTTATAAAATTTAAAAGTCATTTTATACTTTTTGTTGCTTTTATAATGTATTAAGTTAGGTAGCCACATACACTATTTCTTATCCAAAATATAATTTCAATTGCAATAAATTGGTCGACTCATTTTTAAATGGTGCGTACGTTTAGAAACCTGATACACCCTCTTTTAAATATACATTCATTTCATAATTTCATCTAGAATCTCATTAAAAAAATAATAATACTAATAACATATGTGTGCCTGAAAAAGAAAATCATAATAATTATACCTTAACATAGAAAGCTTTAACGTTGAAAATAACAAAAAAAACTATTTTCATGTGTCGACAAAAACCCTTGTTTTCTTTAACCTTTAACATGACATAAAGGTGTTTGAAATTGATTAAAGCAATACAATATAGGTACACATTCCACGTACATATAAATACGTTTTAATATGTCTTCGGTCTTTACATTTAATGCACATCCAAAGCATGATGCACACAAAAAATAAATCGTGATATAAAGATGTCAAATTTCAACGATAATAATTCTTTATAATAACCAGTATTTGGTATCTATTATTACTCCAATAGAGCTTTCATTTGTTAACAACTTTGTACTTACAAAATACTTATATAATAAAACAAAAAATATTTGTTTAAGTCAACAGGCGTTTAATTTTGCGAATCTATTTTTTCCGTAAAGAAAAACCGTTAGATGTATGTGCCTATGATGTGATTTTAAATAAAATTATTGACGACCTTTTATAGTTTTTGGTGATTTACAGAAAAAAAGCAATTCTAAGTTATATATTTGAAATTTAATTTCTTTAAAGATTTATATTTACGAAGCTATAGAAAAGTCAAGTGGAATTGGACAAGGTTTTTTGTGTGTTCACGGTAAAACTTACACTTATCGAAATCTTTCTTTATCGTTTGTCAGCGAGTTGTCTTATACAGGGCGATTAATTGATAAATGTACACACTTTATCTTCATATTTAGGTAACTTAAGCGATTCCATGGAACCTATCGTTAGTGGGTCAAAAATTCCGAATTACCAAGATACACGGTGATTTATTGATTTTATTTACTTTTCTCTTGGACCATAATTTCAATGGGTATAAAAAAGCAAAGTTTGGTGTTTATATGTTGCTCCATCAGCTATATCGATTTCTCAATTTAGCAGAATCAGGAATACAGGTCAGGTCAGAAAAATGTGGCCGAATTGTTAAATTTAAAAAAGAACATCCTGTATCAAAAATTTTAAAATATGTTTTATTACTTGGAAAGAGCATACAAAATACGGCAAACAAAGTACATTTTCAAGTTACGCGTCTCAGTTTTCTGTTAAATTTTTGTGATTAAAGGAAATCCTTTCACCTTAAGAACCGAGTATCACATAGCGTTTTGTCTTTATAATTGACTACAAGTTAATAAAAACATTTATATTAAATAAATAAACTATTCATACAACGTAAGTCTTGAAAGGTATTTAACTATTCAATTAAAACCAACAGATTTACACATTACTTTATAAATTTGAAATTCTTATAAGAAGGCTTTGATTACCACATTAAAGCTTCAAACAGTCAAGTGCGTTATCAAATTTCAGACAGTTGTTTCATCCTAAAAGGTTAAGCTAAACTTTGTTTAAACTTTTCTCACGTAAATAATAATAATATTCAATGCAAAATGCCTCAAAATTTCTCGAACGGAGAATGTGAAGATATGTTTTATGTGTACGGGTTTTTATGAAAGCGGTCGAACGGCTTCCAGATAATATGCTAAAAGAATTCAACTACGTCGTACCTATACCTAATCACCCGACTTTCTAAATTGTTTACTTATTCCAAAGAACATGGGCAATTTCTAGCTGCCACACTGAACGAACGTCAAGAAATACGCTATTTAGAACAAGAAGAATTTTAATTAAGTACAGTTGAAAATACTTCTAAAATTAGCACCCGAAGAATTGCAGTGCAATAAATATTCCACAATCTACTGTTTGACGAAGATTAAAAAAACATTGACTTTACCCTTTTCCAATGCAAGCAGTTCCACGGCGACAACCAGAAGATTATGTCCCTCGCTTAAATTTAAATCAGTGGATTATTAGAAAGCAAAGAAATGTAAGTAGGATGTTGTTTACTGATAAGGCGCAATTAACTCCAGGAACTCACACGTCTAGTCAGAAAATAACCACCACTCTCTAAGACAGTCAAGGTCGCAGCATACATTTTTTATAAATGTTTGGTGTGGCGTTTTTAATGGCCATTTAATTGGACCATACATTCTTCCCAATAGACTAACAGGTAAAATTTGCCTAGATTTGATCAAAAAGGTGTTGCCGGTCTTATTAGAAAACGAAAATATTGAGGGAATGTTTTTTCAACATGATGGACCTGCTTCATATTCCGTATTAATAGGAAGAAATTTTTTCAATCAAAATTTTCCAAACACTTGGATAGGCAGCGGTGCAACTATTCCATGGCCACCGAGAAGTCCAGATTTTAATGTAGTAGATTATTACTTGTGGGAAGACTTAAAGTCAATGGTTTATGCTGAAGGCGTTTATAACGAGGAGCAGATGCACGAGAAAATAAACAATACATGTGAAGAAATAAGAAATGATCCTGGTAAAATTAGATCAGTCAACAGTTTGCTTAAAAGGGCTGGAATGTGTATTAACAGAAACGGTGGTCATTTTGAACAATATTCATAAATTTAAATGCAGTTAGCCAGGATAATTTTCCTGATCTGCTAAAAATAATAATTTGCCTTAGTTTGTAGGATTCGTTTTTTGGAATGTTAATTTGTTGTAAACTTCTCTTGTATAAAAAAAAATGGATTAAAAGTGACGCGCAATTTGAAAATGTACTTTATTTGTCGTATTTTTATGCTCTTTTCAAATCTTAAAAGTTATTTTTTTTTTCGATAAAGGCTGGTCTTTTAGTGAATTTTCTTAAAAAAAATTCACTAATGAGGAGATCTCGACTTTCGAATTTTGAAAAAATTTCTTCAAATGAGCGCTATATAGGACCCCCGGAACCCAAATCCGAGGTCAGTTTCAGACTTTATATGTTTATATATATATATATATATATATATATATATATATATATATATATTTATGTGTCACACCTATAACTTAAAAAATAATGGGCCGATTTTGATAAAACTTGGCACATACCTTCCTTTCGCAAGTCGCTTGGATAAGTTCGTTAGCCAGGAAAATCCGCCGAGGTTTTCCCGGAAAATTTTGTGTTTTCTTTCGAAAAAAATCGAAAAAAATTTATATTTCCAAAATTAACAAAGTAAGGGCAACCAAATTTCATACGCTGGTTTATATCATTAAAGGAAAGTCACCTACCAAAATTTAGCTCCGTAGGTTAAATGACAAAAAAGTTACAGGCATTCAAAGAAAAATAAATTTGGGTTCTCCTCAAAACGTCAAAATCGCGATTTTAAACGTCAAAATTGGTGAGTACCTTCCTTTTGCAAGTGGCTTGGATATGTTCGTTATATAGGAAAATCCGACGTGGTTTTCCCGGAAAATTTTGTGTTTTCTTTCGAAAAAAATTTATATCTCCAAAATTAACAAAGTAAGGGCAACCAAATTTTATACGCGGGTTTATATCATTATAGGGAAGTTACCTACCAAAATTTAGCTCTGTAGGTCAAAAGAAAAAAAACTTATAGGCATTTAAACAAAAATAAATTGGGGTTTTTCACAAAACGTCAAAGTTGCGATTTAAACGTCAAAATTGGCAACATTTAGGAAAAGAACTTGAATCTAATACCGGCTATGGAAATAAAATGTCTCAAGAAGAATGTTTTACAAACCCTGAAGTCTTAGCTTCAACCGTCATTGTCCTTCATTTTAATAAAATGTTTCCAGAAAATTTATTTCAAATAGACCCTTTCTCTGACACTTGGCAGTAGTCTTAGCTATAGAGTTTATCGTTAAGAGGGGGGTTCAATAAAATGCTTAAAATACACTATATTTGTAGCTTGTTGAACTGTCCCAATTAAAGCCTTAGACTGAAAATATAGTATACAATAGGTAGATTGAGGTTTGAGGAAGGCAATAAAGATTTTTGTAAGCAAATATCCCGTTTATAACGAAAATACAACGTTTTTGCCAAACCATGATTTGACAATTTTTTGTCACAGAATTAGCTCAAAATCACTCTTTGCCTAGATTAGGTATCCAAGAATAAGTTTCTTAAATTTCAGGTCTTTTGGATTCCAAATAAAAACGTAATGCAAAGTGAAATGTAAAATATGACATACCTTAATTATTTAGTCAATATGTGTTGTCAAACTAGCGCGTTTCGGCACCATCCGTAGACCAGCTATTTTCTAAAAGATGGCGCACTAAAATTGTGATTCCACGAACGCATTTCATTTTCATTCATAATATGTCAAATCATCTTTAAGGTTACATGCCATTAGTAACATTTGAATGTTATTTAAGACCGAAACAGTCTACACTCGAATATGTTTCAGCGATCGGCGAAATAAATCAATCAATTCTGCAATTTGCTATTTAGCTAGACACTTACATTTAATTTCCGATACCAAATTCCTGACGGTAAGGTGCTGTATGTGTAAATACAATGTGAAGAATTCGTTTATTACGAAGCGTCGGTAGCTCATTGGAAGAGTACTTTGTATGTCAAGCGGACGATGCTGGTTCGAGTCCGGCCCGGTCCGTTTCTCCTTTTAGTGAATTTTTATTGGGAAAAATTAACTAAATTCAAATGGAGAGGTATCTATGGTGAGATTTGACAAACATTTTTTTCAAATGACTGCGAAATAGGACCCATAGGACAAATATCCTGGGTCAGTTTCAATTTTTATATGTTTATATAAATATAATATAAATAAAAATTTTAAGTTTTCTTTCGAAAAAAATGTTTATCTCCGAAAATTACAAAGCTATTTTGATGAAATTTATGTGAATATGTTGTCTTGGTAAAGGCCTTACCACGTGCCAAAATTCAACCTTCTAGGTTTATAGAAAATTGAGTTATTCAAATTTGAAGCATTTAATGAAAATTGATTACCATAACGCACTTGCTGCGTTCAGACTTTTTTTGCTTCCGCGACTTAAGCGGTTTGACCTTTGCTTTTTTTATATTTAAAAAATGGTTAATCTTGCTGGTGCGTATGGATGCAGTAATGAATATAATTCATAAAAACTAATTTCTTTCTTTTGTGCAAGTAAAAGATATTTAACGGTAATTATGCAGATGATCGGCATTCGTGAGTTTTGAAAAATATTTCAGTAAACATGCTTAAAAGACTCAATGTGTGCATAAGCAACAAGATATATGTTGTGGAATCAACCCCTCCAAAAGTTACGAGACCCGGAGTGAATAGGGATGCTCGGCGGAGAAGGAAATATAATGGAAAAATCAGTAAAAGCAACTTAGTTCGACCTCTATAAGCAGCCTTTTCACTTTTTGTATCAACACTTTCTCCTAAACATGTTTTTCCCCTGCACCACGTATATTTGCTCCTAGTCCCCCGCAGCTTTTTGGGGGTTGAAGGGACACCATTTTTCGGCGGAGAAGGAAATATAAAGGAAAAATCAGTAAAAACAACTTAGTTCGACCTCTATAAGCAGCCTTTTCACTTTTTGTATCAACACTTTCTCCTAAACATGTTTTCCCCTGCACCACGTATATTTGCTCCTAGTCCCCCGCAGCTTTTTGGGGGTTGAAGGGACACCATTTTTCATGTTTATGCACTAAACACTCTACGAAGCAGACCTGGGTCGGTTTAAATTTTGTATATGTTATATATATATATATATATATATATATATATATATATATATATATATATATATATATATATATATATATATATATATATATATATATATATATATGTATCACACCGATAACTCAAAAAATAATAGGCCGATTTTGATTAAATTTCGTGAATAAATTCCTTTTGCAAATGGCTTGGATAAGTTCGTTAGCCAGGAAAATCGGTCCAGGTTTTCCCGGAAAATTTTGTGTTTTCTTTCGAAAAAAATATATATCTCCGGAATTAACAAAGTAAGGGCAACCAAATTTCATATGCGGATTTATATCATTATAGGCAAGTTACCTACCAAAATTTAGCTCCGTAGGTTAAAGGATAAAAAAGTTACAGGCATTCAAAGAAAAATAAATTTGGATTTTCCTCAAAACGTCAAAATTGCGATTTTAAACGTCAAAATTAGTGAGTACATTCCTTTCGCAAGTCGCTTGGATAATTTTGTTAGCCAGGAAAATCCTCCGAGGTTTTCCCGGAAAAATTTGTGTTTTCTTTCGCAAAATATTTATATCTCCAAAATTAATAAAGTAAGGGCAACCAAATTTGGTAAGCTGGTTTATATCGTTATAGGTGTGCCACCTACCAAAATTTAGCTCTGTAGGTCAAAAGACAAAAAGTTATGGGCATTTAAAGAAAAATAAATTGGGGGTTTCCTTAAAACGTCAAAGTGACAATTGAAAACGTCAAAATTCGCAACATTTAGGCAAATAACTTGAATCTAATACGGGCTATGGAAAGAAAATGTCTCAAGAAGAATGTTTTACATACACCGAACTCTTAGTTTCAACCGTCATTGTCCTTCATTTTACTAAAATGTTTCCAGAAAATTCATTTCTAATAGACCCTTTCTCTGATGCTTGGCAGTAGCCTTAGCTATAGAGTTTATTGTTTAATGGTATATAATTTTTGTCGAATTTTCGTAAAAAATCAATAAAGCTCAATATATTCGTTATTATACAAGATATGAAAAAATATTGTATACGTTAATTACACGGTGTTTTGAGCTACATCTTAAAAAATTATTGCGACAATCACAGGGTGGCCCATAAGTCGTTGGTGATACAAATAATTTTTTTTTGTCGAAAACGCCTAATTTTTTTGCATTTTCCATCGAAATATAATGCATGTTTGTAAGTTAAGAAATTCTGGAGGCAGCAAGTGCGTTGTGGTTGCGAATTTTGATTAAATGCTTCATATTTGAAAAGCTCAATTTGCTATTAACCTATAAGGTTGACCAAGAAACGGATTTTTTCAGTAACACTTTTGGTTTACTTTTGGAAATTTCTGTACCTTTTCAAACAATCAAGTCATTTTGATGAAACATGGCACATTGTTTTTACTATATATGTTATACTGGTAATCAAATTTGATGCCTGCTTTTTCTATATAGGTTATACTGGTAACCAAAATTGATGTCTGCTTTCTTAAAAAGAAAACACACATATTTGCAATAAAAACATTTTTATGAAAATTCACTACCATAACGCACTTGCTGCGTCCCGAGATTTTTTGATACTTAACAATTTGGCTACAATTTTCTTACCTGACCTGTATTTTGATACTGCTGAATTAAGAAATCTATATAGCTGAGCAAAATATACACAACAAATTTTGTTTCTTTATACCTAGTGGTTCTGGAACTATGGTTTAAGACAAAAATAGGCAAAATCACTAAAACACCCTGTATCTTGATAATTATGGATTATTGACCCACTAACGATAGGTGCTATGGAATCGCCCAAGTGACATGTATGCAGGTGAAGTAGGTACCAATGAATCACCTTGTATAATACTTAATTTGCTATTATTTAGCTTAAATCCTTAAAAAAAAATGTTGTCCGTCAAAGTTTTTAATTTTTATTAATCCAAAGCACTTGTCATCAAATGTTTTGTGTGACTTTAAATAACAGATTTTCATTGGTCAGAACCGAGAGATTGATCGTCTTCGTTGAGTATCTTTTTTCTTTGTTTTTTCCAAAGACTTGACTTAAGAAATATTTAGCATTATTCCTGCTCCTGTCTGATCATAACATGCTTTTAATGATTTTACTTACTGGAGCCTAATTTTATACCAAAATTTCATCAATAAATAAAAAATTTCAACATGTACTTGTAATGTTTTTGGTACTTTCAGGTAATGTATTTCTTATGTTTTAATGGATTTTTAGGCTTTAACTAAAAAATATGCCTACACAAAATATTTTTGTAGCTAAATATTTTTTAGTTTTGTACGTAAATAAAAACTTATGTCCTATTTTGTAATAATAGTTACCAAAACTATTTGTCTCGACTATAGCTTTCAATATTGTGATTTTGATAAGAAGAAAAATAGGCAGATGTGTAGGAAAATTGCATAGTGAGTTTGATAGACTAGAAAGTTCGAATTGTTCATAAAAATATCAGAAAGATTAATAGATGGAACAAGATATAAAGAAGAATAGACTTAAGAATTAGGTATCGTAAGGACATAATTAAAAACAATAATTAGTAAATTATATTTCATATTTCATAAACATCTTTAATTTTTTTTTCAGAAATCACTATTAATAAAAAGTAGTTAATGAATCCAAACTAAAATAAATGATAATGTAGAATCTAGAAACAGGGTATCCCAATTAAACTTAAAATTAAAAATCATGTTTAATATCAATTTACTTTGTGGCTTATCAACAAAAATATCAAGCAGGAATTAGGCGCTAACGAATTTAGGCTTAAAATTTTGTCACTAAATAATAAAGGATTCCTACTTAAAATTAACAAAACTGAAGTTTTTGTATTGGTTTTAATTTTAACAAACACCTAGTCAACTGAATCATCAAAAGTAACGCTATTAATAAAGCAAAAACGATGTTTTCTGTATTCAAACTAGATAAGAAAGAGTTATAAAAAATATATACAGAAAAGTTGTTCCAAAATCAAGTTATTCCAAAATTAAATTTTGTTTTTCTAAAAAAATAGATAGGTGACTTCTTGAACCGTCTTATATCTTATAAATAAGACAATACCGCTTATTTTGGAATACAAATACAAGTTACTTTTCTTTAATGTTTTGGTTTCGTTTGTATAATTCGCAAAGTACAGTTTCTTCTTTCCAAATATAAGTTGTCATAAGCTTATAAACGCAGTTAAGCAATTTGAACATCTAATGATGATTTTGACAACAAATTTGACTGCAGAGAAGTAGGAAACTCAGTTTATCATCATATTCTGATAAATCGCAATATGCTGTTGAAACATGTGTAGAGAAGTGTTATATTTTTCGTTTCCTTTGTGCTTAATTCTATTTACAGCAATCGCGTTACATTTTTTATAACTATGCGACGGCATCAACAAATAAAATTTGTGTTAGTTCATCTTACTGTCTGTTATAAAAAAATGACTAGGTTAGGGAAATTAAAAAATATATATATCTAAGAAATCGCTCGCAGTGTAATATTATAGCCCAAAATAATTATAAGGTTGGCGATTTAGAATTTTAGGCACTTCTTTATATGTTGTTCTATGAGTAAATATAACGAACAGATTTGAGTGCATATTTAACTAGCAGGACATTCGAGATAGCTAGATTATTTGTAAATATATATTTTTGGTCTAGTTAGAGAATGTTATTCTATTTGTATTATTTTATATGTGATTTTTAAGTGTACCGCTGGCGTTACAAAAGAAAGTGAATAAAGTAAGACTGTTGGAACAGAGTTATTTATAGATACTTATGTAATCAGAGCAACAGACAAATTGTGTAATTAGAAATAAAAGAATTCAACAATACAACCTGTTTTAATTCATTATTTTTTACTTGATTACTCATGTTGTAGATCCTATACATATTTTCTTATTTTAGTACAAGCAGCTTGATTTTGGACTAGACGCATTCCATTGGGGTTTTTTTTTTGTTCAAGTTTGAAAAGAGTATTACCATTGTTTTTTGCATAGAACATGGACTTTTAATATTATTGTTAATTTTTATTTTTATCATGAAAATGCGTAGTCGTAATTCTTCCAGAGACTCAGGTTCTACTGTTTAAATTGCCCCACAGAAAGAAGTCTAAAGGAGTTAAATCCGGTGATCTAGGGGGCCACTCAATAGCATCTTTACGCCCAATCTATTGTCCTGGAAGCTCTCTGTTCAAAAACTCCCTAACACATTGTGAGAAATGCAGTGGAGCTCCATCTTGTTGAAACACTAATTGATTTTCTTGATAGCGATCATCATTTTCAACAATGTCAATTAGTAGAGGGTAAACGATATCTTCTAGTAACTCCAAATACGTTTCGCCACTAAAATTGCCATCAAGGAAAATTGGTCCGATTAAACGGTCTCCAAAAATGCCAGTCAAAACATTCAATTTCTGTGGAATTTGAGTGTGGACTTCGTGAAAATTTCTTGGATTATTATCTGCCCAATAACGGCAATTATGACGATTGACTGTAGATTTTAATTAAAACGTACACTCGTCTGAAAAACATATATTGAACAGAAAGTTCCCGTTATCAGCTATTCGTGCAGTCATAACTTCACAAAACTCCAGCCGCCGATCAAAATCATCTTCATTCAGGTGTTGTACAAGATGAATTTTATACGGGTGAAATTTATGATGCTTCAATATTCGCTGAATAGTTATTCCTTTGATGTTTGAAACAGTTTCTTCTGCTCAAAGTTGGGTCTGCAGCAATTTGTCCTAAAACTTCAATCTCAGTAGTCTCATTTCTAACTGGAAATTCACGTTCAGGATCCTCTTTTTTGTTGGCTACTGAACCACTTTGTCGAAACTTTGCAACTAACTCCAAAATGTATTTTCTGTTAACATGTCTGTTCGGATGTCGTTCATTAAACAAATTTGCGGTACGGTTGGCACAGTCATCTTTTCTGAAAAAAGAGTAATTATTTCAACTCTTTCTTCTACAGAATAAACCATTGTGAAATTATATTTCGGTAGTACTATCAAGTATCAAACCGACCAATAAACTGAAATAATAAACCGCATTTCTCTCATTCCAATAAGAAATGTTCTGATAGTCAATTTTTTGTTTACAATCCAACAAAACATTGAGTATCGGCACATTTCTTATCGGAATTAGTGAAATTGTGTTTTTGCATCTTCAACTGTGAATAATTATTAAACGAGTTGATAAAACTTCCAAAAAAAAAAACTGTGCTGAATTCAGAAAAGAAAGAGATTTCAAATGATGTAACACACGACCCATGTTCCCTATTTAAAATATAAGGGTTGATATCACCACCCTTAAGGGGTTGATGTGACAGAGTTGAGTTTTGTGTCAAAACATCCCCCCCCCCAATATTAAAATTGACGTGTTTCAGCGTCTCTTAAAAAAAAATTCTGGACACAATTCGGCCTGTTTCGTTTTCAATGCGCCACCCTATATATATATATATATATATATATATATATATATATATATATATATATATATATATATATATATATATATATATATATATATATATATATATATATATATTATATATATATATATATATATATATATATATATATATATATATATATATATATATATATATATATATATATATATAGAACATATAAAAATCAAAATTGATCCTGGATATGGGTTCTAAGGGTCCTAGTTCGCGCTCATTTAACGACATTTTTTCAAAATTTAAAAGTCAAGATCTCTCCATTGGTGAATTTTTTCTACGAAAATTCACTAAATGACATGTAAGATGAAAACACCCTTGTAAATTTTTATTTAGCATTTGATTTTGATGAACAAAAAATCAAAAGATATAAGATAAAAAACTCTATAAATGCTGTGGAAATTGTTTTCTATGTCATCTGACCAAGGCCTACTGAGTTTTTCTATGCAAAAAAAATTGGAAAAAGGGTTAGGGCCGTTTTACGCGCATTGTTTATTCTTTAGAACCAATACTCCTTTTTAGTACTGTCTTCAGCATAAACCATTGCTTTTAAGTCTTCCCACAAGTAAAAGTCTACCACATCAAAATCTGGACTTCTTGGTGGCCATGGAACAGGACTACCGCGGCCTATCCACTTGTTTGGGAAATTTTGATTGAGAAAATTTCTCACAAGTAATCTGAACTTTGCAGGAGCTCCGTCGTGTCGAAAAAACATTCCCTCAATCTTTTCGTTTTCTAACAAGACTGGCGAAACGTTTTCGATAAAATCTAGGTAAATCTCGCCTGTTAGTCCATTGGGAAGAATGTATGGTCCAATTAAAAACGCCACACCAAACATCTATAGAAAATTCATGCTGAGATCTTGACTGTCTTACAGAATTGGGGTTATTTTCTGACAAAACGTGTAAGTTCCTGGAGTTAAACACACCATCCCTTGTAAATTGCGACTCATCACTAACAATATCTTACTTACATTTTTTCGGTTTCTAATAATGCAATGACTAAAATTTAAGTGAGGGACATAATCTTCTGGCTGCAGCTGAGGGGTAAAGTCGATATTTTTTAATCTTCGTCAAACAGTGGATTATGGAATATTTAATGCACTTTGGATGCTAACTTTAGGATTATTTACAACCATACTTAATAAAAATTCTTCAGGTTTTAAATAGCGTATTATGTGACTTTCGTTCAGTTTTGCAGTTGAATGTCGCCCATGCTATTTGGAATAAGTAAACACTTTAGAAAGAGTTTGGTGATTAGGTATACGACGTCCTGGAAATCTTCTAGCATATTCACTGGCAGCCGCTCAACCGTCTCCATCACAAAATCCGCAAACATACAACATCTCCATATTCTCCGTTTGAGAAATTTTTAGGCATTGTCCTTTGAAGATTGTTATTACTTAGGTGAGGAAAGATTAAACAAAGTTTAGTTTAACCTTTTAGGAATGATCAACTGTTAGAAATTTGACGACGCACTTGGTTGTTTAAAGATTTTATTGTTGTCAACCACAAAAACCTTCTTATAAAAAGTTGAATACTTTTCAGGACTTTTTTTCAACAACAAACAACGAGGGCTGACAGCCTAAATACTATCGTACCGTGGGTGGCGACAAGGAGGAAAGAGGCAACTGGTTAATTCTGGACTTGAAGGTCTGGAGGTTCGGATGAGAAGGAAAAACATGTGTCGGCAAGAAACTCCACGTCTGTCTGCTTCTCTCATCCTGACCCCTCTGATATCTCACAAAACGTCACCGAAATTATCCAAGCTGGCATGGAATTATTTATTCCACGTACACAGAAAACCTCTTCAGCCACTCAAAAACCCTGGTTCTCTAAATCCTGTGACAAGGCCAGACTTGAAAAGGTCAAAGCTCACAAAACGCTTCTACACAATCCCAGTCAAGAAAATCGTCAAACATTCAACGACGCAAGAAACCGCTATGTCCGCATTCTTTCTGAGGCAAAAAACTCGTTTAATAACCACATCAAAAACAAAGTCCTCTCAAGCTCCAACGGCGGCAAACCCTTATGGACTCTTGCCAAGTCTATTGGGAATAATTTCTGCAAGAGCACGTTCCCACCTCTTGTCTCAGGTGATGAAATTGTTTCTACCGCCCTGGGCAAGGCTGAACTTTTTGCTTCTTTGTTCGCCGGAAATTCTACTCTCAACCCACCTCCAAATGTTCAACCACCAACAGTCCCCAATGTCGCGCATAAAATGACTGATATCATTTTCAAAACTAAAAAGGTACGAAAGATGCTCTCTTCTCTTAATACCAGGAAAGCCTCTGGCCTTGACGAGATCCCAGCAATTGTTCTCAAAAAATGCGCACCAGAACTTGCTCCTGTCCTGACTCGTCTGTTTCAGATATCTTACAATAAAGGCATATTCCCTAGTAACTGGAAAACTGCTCGAGTACAACCCATCCCCAAGAAAGGATCCAAAGCGCTTCCTAGCAACTACAGGCCTATTTCTCTCCTTTCAGTCATCTCTAAAGTGATGGAAAAGTATATAAACACCGAACTACTAAAATTCCTTGAAAAACACAGTCTAATCCACGACAGGCAGTATGGATTCCGTCAGCGCAGATCAACTGCCGACCTCCTTTCCTTTGTCACCCATTCTTGGAACAAGTCTATGGAACAACACGGTGAATCCCAGATTGTTGCTCTAGACATATCCAAAGCATTCGACCAGGTTTGGCACGCAGCGCTGCTTAATAAACTTCCGGCCTATGGCCTACCACCAAAACTTTGTACCTGGACAGCAAATTTCCTCTCCAACAGGAGCATATCTGTTGTTGTGGATGGCCATTCCTCTAAACTGTATCCAATTAATGCAGGAGTTCCTCAAGGTTCAGCTTTAGCCCCTACTTTGTTTCTTCTCCACATCAATGACCTCCTCTCTAGCACATCCAACCCAGTTCACAGTTACGCGGACGACAGCACCCTCCACTCAAACATACAATATTCTAAGCCTGTCTCTCTAGCCCAATTAGATGAGGATCGCAGACTCATGGAGAGTTCTGTCTCCGTAGACCTCCAAAAAATATTAGACTGGGGAAGTAGAAATCTTGTACAATTCAACCCCACCAAAACTAAGTCTTGCTTTCTTTCTCACAGGAGATACAGCAGCCCTAGACCCATCACAATGAACAACCAAGTTATTCAAAGCAATGAGTCCCTTTCTCTTGTTGGCATTTCTGTGGATCGAAATCTTAATTGGCACCAACATGTTACATCAATTGCAGAAGCGGCTGCTAAGAAATTGGGTTTCCTCTTCCGGGCTCGCAAATACTTTTCACCAACTAATCTCTATACCTTATACACTTCACAAATAAGGCCAAACCTCGAATACTGCTCCCACATCTGGGGTGCAGCTGCCGCTTCTACACTCGCTATCCTGGACTCCATTCAAAAGAGAGCTATACGTCTCATCGGTGACTCTACCCTCACCCAAAGGCTTCCATCCCTTGCCCACCGACGTGCCGTTGGTGACCTCTCTCTCTTTTATAGATATCTGCACGGGCACTGCTCAGAGGAGCTTTCCTCCATAATTCCCCCACCTGCTGCCCCCAGCAGATCTACCAGGGGAACAGAGCGAATGCACCCTTTTACTGTCCAGGTCACCAAACATAGAACATCTTGTTATGCCCGCTCTTTTGTCCCGAGGACTTCCAAGTTGTGGAATTCCTTGCCGGCACATGTTTTTCCTTCTCCTCCGAACCTCCAAACCTTTAAGTCTAGAATTAACAAGCTGCCTCTTTCTTCCTTGTCAACACCCACGGTACGATAGTATTTAGGCTGTAAGCCCTCGTGGTGTGTTGTTGACATAAAAAAAAAAACTTGGAAGTCCTCGGGACAAAAGAGCGGGCATAACAAGATGTTCTATGTCTAGTGACCTGGACAGTAAAAGGGTGCATTCACTCTGTTCCCTTGGTAGATCTGTTGGGGGCAGCAGGTGGAGGAACTATGGAAGAAAGCTCCTCTTAGCAGTGCCCGTGCAGATATCTATAAAAGAGAGAGAGAGATAGAGAGAGAGAGAGGTTGCTAACGGCACGTCGGTAAGCAAGGGATGGCAGCCTTTGGGTGAGGGTAGGGTCACCGATGAGACGAATAGCTCTCTTCTGAATGGAGTCCAGGATAGCGAGTGTAGAAGCGGTAGCGGCACCCCAGATGTGGGAGTAGTATTCGAGGTTTGGCCTTATTTGTGAAGTATATGAGGTATAGAGATTAGCTGCTGAAAAGTATTTGCGAGCCCGAAAGAGGAAACCTAATTTCTTAGCAGCCGCTTCTGCAATTGTGGTGACATGTTTGTTCCAATTGAGATTTAGATCCACAGAAATGCCAAGAAGTGAAAAGGGCTCATTACTTTAAATAACTTGGTTGTTCTTGTGATGGGTCTAGGGCTGGTGTATCTCTTATGAGATAGAAAGCAAGACTGAGATTTGGTAGAGTTTAATTGTACAAGATTTCTACTTCCCCAGTCTAATATTTTTTGGAGATCCACAGAGACAGAACCCTCCATGAGTCTACGATCCTCATCTAATTGGGCTAAAGAGACAGGCTTGGAGTATTGGATATTTGAGTGGCGTGTGCTGTTATCCGCGTAACTGTGAACTGGGTTGGATGTACTAGAGAGGAGGTCATTGATGTGGAGAAGAAACAAAGTAGGGGCTAAAGCTTACGTTATATGAGTAGTCTATTTATTGAATATGGATGTTTTTATTAACTTGTAATTAATTACAAAGAGAAAACTGTATTTAGGGCAAGATGCATTCTCTCAACAATTAGAACCGTAGACCAGTTTTGCTCCAATTAGAGCTCGTCAATACGGCATACTAATTGCTGCGAAAATAGACCTATAAAGTAATATGGCTATGGTAGCCAGCCTTCCAACACTAAGTGAGTGGTAAACGTGTCGCCACCTAGTTGCGGAACCAAGTAGTATGTTGTCACGCCAGCTCCAAATAACACAAAGTGTTAAAAAATAGAGACTGTATACAACCAAGTAACAATTTTAGTAAATTATCAGCCCTGGCCCATTTCTACCCTAATATAGGGACAAAGCATGTACGGCTAGATGCATTATCACAACAATTAGTATACAGTCTCTATTTTTTAACACTTTGTGTTATTTGGAGCTGGCGTGACAACATACTACTTGGTTTCGCAACTAGGTGGCGACACGTTCACCAGTCACTTAGTGTTGGAAAGCTGGCCGTACTGACAAGCTCTAATTAGAGCGAAACCGGTGTACGGTTCTAATTGTTGTGAGAATGCATCTAGCCTTACATACTTTGTCCCTATATTAGGGTAGAAATGGGCCAGGGCTGACAATTTACTAAATTGTTAGTTGGTTGTATACAGTCTCTATTTTTCAACACTTCGTGTTATTTGGAGCTGGCGTGACAACATACTACTTGGTTCCGCAACTAGGTGGCGACACGTTTACCACTCACTTAGTGTTAAAACGGTATTTTGTATGAGATACACGTTTCTTGTTTTCTAGAATTTTTTTCATCAAAAAAAAGGGAACAGAAAACTGAGACGCGCAATTTGAAAATGTGCTCTATTTATATTATCATTCTATGCTTTTAAGTCTTAAGACCTATTTTGAAAATTTTCGATACAGGGTGGTCTGTTTGAGATTTAACAATTCGGCCACGTTTTTATGAGCTGACCTGTATTTTGATTGAGAAATCGCACCAAATGTTGCTTCTTTATGCCTAGGGGTTCTGAAGTTACGGAAAATAGGCACAATGAATAAAACACCTGTATCTTGATAATTATGGATTATTGACTCACGTACGATAGGTGGTATGAAATCGCCTAAGTGCAGGTGCAGGTGAAATATGTGCACTTACCAATCAACATTGCCGACAATAGGCATGGATGCAAAATGATAATGTTTTGTATCCTCCTACTATGTCGAAAAGCATAACTATTGGACAATTGATAGCCCCTTTATTAATCTTATTTTTAAAGGGGTAGACATTGATGCAATCCAATTCATAGCAGGTCGTAGTGGAATTTTCCTTTACGTAATAGTAAATGATTCTTTCACGCCCGAGGAGGTACCACTCCATACATCAAGGGGCCGGTGAAGTCCCAACGGACGTTTCCGGTTCTGGTGTATGAGTCGGTTTCCCTTATAGGCAAAAATTATGATGGCTCCTCCTTGTACAAAATATTCCGGAGGCAAAATACCCCTCCATTCGGATCTCCGGGAGAGGGGTGTACAGGGGGCGCCAACATCAAGATTTAACATATCCTTTTCGAATATATGTGGCCTAAATTCTAACCTGAACTCCGTCCACCATTTCCTCCAGGCTAACAGGCCCCAACTTCTCTTCCTCACCGAAACCCAAATCAGTGCCAAAACGGCCACTAATCACCTTAATTTCCCGGGGTATGAGCTCCTTACTTCCTTTAGATTGCATGGAGGCGTGTGCGCATACGTCCGTAGCAATCTACCCTGCACCAGACTCCCCAATTTAGAAGCTGGACGAAAAGACATACTATGGATAAAACTCTCTCTCAGGGCTGCAACTAAATTCATCTGTTGCATTTACCGGTCACCTTCTGACAACAACTTTGTCCATCTCTTGGACTACCTTTCTGAAAAAACCGACCATCTGATTTCCGAATATCCTTCCTCCGAGATCACTATTCTTAGTGACTTCAATGTCCATAATAAGGAATGGCTAGGATCTTCAAAAACCTATCCACAAGGGAGAGCAGCGGAGGCCTTTGCAGTCGGCAATTCTTTAGCCAATATGGTTCAGCAACCTACTTACTTTCCTCGTATTCCAACACACAGCTCAAATCCCTTGGATCTCCTTCTTACTACACAACCTGAATGCTATAAGATATCAGTCACCGCACCCCTTGGTCGCTCAGACCACGGCATGGTCACTGCTTCCTGCGCAATGCAACCCGAGGTCACACAGTCATCACACCCACGTATCGTTTGGCACTACAACTCCGCAAACTGGGACGAAATGCGGGATTACTTTTCCTCATTTCCATAGGCGTCTGTCTGCTTCTCTCATCCTGACCCCTCTGATATCTCACAAAACGTCACCGAAATTATCCAAGCTGGCATGAAATTATTTATCCCACGTACACAGAAAACCTCTTCAGCGACTCAAAAGCCCTCGTTCTCTAAATACTGTGACAAGGCCAAACTTGAAAAGGTCAAAGCTCACAAAACGCTTCTACACAATCCCAGTCAAGAAAATCGTCAAGCATTTAACGACGCAAGAAACCACTATGTCCGCATTCTTGCTGAGGCAAAAAACTCGTTTAATAACCACATCAAAAACAAAGTCCTCTTAAGCTCCAACGGCGGCAAACCCTTCTGGACTCTTGCTAAATCTATTGGGAATAATTTCTGCAAAAGCACGTTCCCACCTCTTGTCTCAGGGGATGAAATTGTCTCTACCGCCCTGGGAAAGGCTGAACTTTTTGCCTCGTTGTCCGCCGGCAATTCTACTCTCAATCCACCTCCAAATGTGCAACCACCAACAGTCCCCAATGTCGTGCATAAAATGACGGATATCATTTTCAAAACTAAAAAGGTACGAAAGATGCTCTCTTCTCTTAATACCAGGAAAGCCTCTGGCCTTGACGAGATCCCAGCAATTGTTCTTAAAAAATGCGCACCAGAGATTGCTCCTGTCCTGACTCGTCTGTTTCAGATATCTTATAATAAAGGCATATTCCCTAGTAACTGGAAAACTGCTCGAGTACAACCCATCCCCAAGAAAGGATCCAAAGCGCTTCCTAGCAACTGAAAAACACAGTCTAATCCACGACAGGCAGTATGGATTCCGTCAGCGCAGATCGACTGCCGACCTCCTTTCCTTTGTCACCCATTCTTGGAACAAGTCTATGGAACAACACGGTGAATCCCAGATTGTTGCTCTAGACATAGCAAAAGCATTCGACCAGAACTGGCACGCAGCGCTGCTTAATAAACTTCCTGCCTATGGCCTACCACCAAAACTTTGTACCTGGACAGCAAATTTCCTCTCCAACAGGAGCATATCTGTTGTTGTAGATGGCCATTCCTCTAAACTGTATCCAATTAATGCAGGAGTTCCTCAAGGTTCAGCTTTAGCCCCTACTTTGTTCCTTCTCCACATCAATGACCTCCTCTCTAGCACATCCAACCCAGTTAACAGCTACGCGGACTACAGCACCCTCCATTAAAATATACAATATTCTAAGCCTGTCTCTTTAGCCCAATTAGATGAGGATCGCAGACTCATGGAGGGTTCTGTCTCCGTGGATCTCCAAAATATATTAGACTGGGGAAGTAGAAATCTTGTACAATTCAACCCCACCAAAACTAAGTCTTGCTTTCTTTCTCACAAGAGATACACCAGCCCTAGACCCATCACAATGTACAACCAAGTTATTCAAAGTAATGAGTCCTTTTCTCTTGTTGACATTTCTGTGGATCGAAATCTTAATTGGCACCAACATGTCACATCAATTGCAGAAGCGGCTGCTAAGAAATTAGGTTTCCTCTTCGGGGCTCGCAAATACTTTTCACCAGCTAATCTCTATACCTTATATACTTCACAAATAAGGCCAAACCTCGAATACTGCTCCCACATCCGGGGTGCCGCTGCCGTTTCTACACTAGCTATTCTGGACTCCATCACCCAAAGGCTGCTATCTCTTACCCACCGACGTGCCGTTGGTAACCTCTCTCTCTTTATAGATATCTGCACGGACACTGCTCAGAGGAGCTTTCCTCCATAGTTCCCCTACCTGCTGCTCCCAACAGATCTACCAGGGGAACAGAGCGAATGTACCCTTTTACTGTCCAGGTCACCAGAC
This sequence comes from Tillus elongatus, assembly GCA_964006375.1. Lineage (NCBI taxonomy): Eukaryota > Metazoa > Arthropoda > Insecta > Coleoptera > Cleridae > Tillus > Tillus elongatus. The sequence goes on from OZ023264.1 coordinate 128,997,979, forward strand.
TTAGAACCTCTTGTTATGCCCGCTCTTTTGTCCCGAGGACTTCCAAGTTGTGGAATTCCTTGCCGGCACATGTTTTTCCTTCTCCTCCGAACCTCCAAACCTTCAAGTCCATAATTAACAAGTTGCCTCTTTCCTCCTTGTCAACACTCACGGTAGGATAGTATTTAGGCTGTAAGCCGTCGTGGTGTGTTGTTGAAATTAAAAAAAAAACATAAGTGAACCTGTGATTTTGCGGTGATTTCGGTTCTCCAAGTGTGCTTATGTTGGATCCGCTTTGTTGATATTGTGAACTTGACGATCCATTCTGCTTTCTGTAGGACCCTACGTGCACATCTATGACTGGGAATTTATGGATAACTTCATACACAAACAATTTTACCAGGCTGTGAAAGCATCATGATTTGAAATTTTTAAAATTTATCACTAAAAAGTCAGCACCTAGCCAATGCGTTTTAGTAGCGTCTTTTCGTAAGAATCTGTTTGCTGGCAAAAAATTGTAAATTAAATAACCCAGGATATCCTGTCTTTTGGCAATGAAATTAAATCAATGGTTTTTATCATACAACACTTTTTATATTGTGTTCTCCCTTTGAGACAATAACTATAAATTCCTAAAACTCAATTTTCGATGAACCTAGAAAACTTTAATTTGGTACCGTAGTCTCTTTAAAAAAACTTATAGCACAAACTTTTTTTGAAATTACAATAATTTAGTATAGGAACTTGATTGAAAGGAATCTATTGTTTAACTTATTAACGAAATTATTGATATTATCTTTACTAAGGTCTAATATGGCAAAAATAACGTCGACATATCTTAACCATACTCTCCTGCCAACTTAGCCTTGTTTTAATAGGTAGGTAGAAATTCAAAGTGACTTTAAATATGGGTTCAAACAACAAAAATTCTAAAAGTCTTAAAGTTGTAACCTTATAATATCGAATTCCTTTGTGGGAAAATTATGAAAGCTTACAAATTCTTTTTTAAAATTCGCTAATGAGAAGATCTGTGTTTATATATACATATATATATATATATATATATATATATATATATATATATATATATATATATATATATATATATATATATATATATATATATATATATACAACCAATAAGTCAAAAAATTATGGACCGATCTTGATCAAATTTGGTGAGTATCTTCCTTTTGCAAGTGGCTTGGATAAGTTCCTTACCCAGGAAAATCGGGCCAGGTTTTCCCGAAAAATTAGGTAGTAAAAAGGAAATATGAGCAGAAAATGCAAATAAAACGGGCTTGAAAGCTGTCTTTTTCACAAGTCATATCCCCCTTAAACACTGCCTACCCCGCACAGCACCCAGTCCCACTCCCAGTCCCATAACTTCCCTGGGGGTGTGAACAAGAAATTTTTCTTGTGGTTTGTGCATCCAGGGGGTTGTAGTAATGTTTCTAAAACCAATTTTTTTTAAACCGTTCTGGAGCTAATCTGCAAATTTACCGAGTTTTCATTAAATCCTTCAAATTTCAATAACTCAATTTGCTATTAGCGTAAACTTTGTTAGTTGGGAAACCAACTTTAAGTTTATTTTCGGAAAATTTTTGAATATTTTCAAACCATAAGTAATTTTGATAAAATATAGTACATGGTTTCTACTACATAGACTATACCGGTAATCAGATTGATGCCTGCTCGCATTTGCTATTAAAACATTTTTATGGAAATTCACTTCCATAACACACTTACTGCATCCAGACTTTTGAAAAATGTTTATGTATTCTCAAACAATAAAGTTATTTCGATGAAATATAGTACATTGTTTCTACTCTATCGGCAACCAAGTTTGATGCCTGCTTTCATCAAAGAAAGACTTTTTTTTCCCTCAGGGCTCGTCCGCGGCCTTGCCGCCCCGATAGCACCGCAACCCTTGGTTGATTGTGCCTACCCTTAGTCTTACTCCACCCATTCCAAGATCACTGTGCCTTGAACTAGTCTGCACAGCGATTGGTAGGGTGAAGTTTTATATTGCTCTGTCTCCGGTCTAGACTGACCGTAGATCAGTTGTCTTTTCCGGTCCAGAGCTATACACTCACACAAGATGTGCTGGGCTGATTCCTCCCCCTCGCCGCAGTGTCTGCATGCGAGGTCCCCTTCGAACCGCCCCATTTTATGCAGGTGTTTCTTGACGGCCATGTGTCCCGTCAAGAGACCTGTTGTGTTTCTGAGCTGTCCTCTGCTAAGGTTTAGCAGCTCCACAGCTCTCTTTGAACTGGGTCCGTCAATTATTGACTTCCCATGTCTGAGCCCTGGACAGTCCGCCCAAGAAAGACATATGCTATTAAAAATATTTTAAAGAAAATTCGCTACCATAACGCACTTGCTGCGTCCAGAATTTTTACTGTTACATTAGCTCCATCTGTAATAATGTTTTACGTTATATTGATGGACTCGGACTCATTAAATATTCACAACGCATGTGTATGAAATTGCAGGAAAACAGTAAAACGCAATGTTATAATATACAATCCGCTTCAATAATGATAACCCCATTATCGATCTAAATTAACCTTGGCATATATCGTCAATCTATGGAAGCTACATGCAAAAGTGTCTGGGATATAAGGGAGTTTCTAGATAAGTGATTGAAAAAATCATAGGGGTTCTATATTTTGTGGGAGTGGTAAGCTTTATGACGCCTGCCAACTTGTTGAATTGGGTCAGGAATATGTTTACGCCCGTAGAAGTTTCCCTGTTTATTAATGTAGAAAGCTGTAACATAGCTCCTTTAGCTACTAAAAGGGATTATATGTTAGTTGTTAAAAGCTAATATAAAGATTGGAAATACATCACAATATTCTGTTTGCTTTTAAGTTTTCAAGGCAACACCAATGACTGCATTCTTGTGCTTATTATTATTCTTATTGTTTATTTAAGAAAAAGCGGAATCAACCACTTAGGTTATTAACAGATTGTCAGAAATGCAATATATAAATTGTTGATAATGATAGCAGAAAAATATTTTTTGTAAATGTTCTGGCCTCGAGGTGAACTCATTCAGACAAAACAAAACAAAAAAAGATAAATATAAATTAAATTAAATAAACAATATTATCCTAAGTCGCAACAAAAAGAGGATACTGCATACAGGGTGGTGCATTGAAAAGGAAACAGACCAATTTGCGTCCAGAGAAATTTTTTTTAAGAAACGCTGAAACACTTCGATTTTAATATTGAGGGGGACATGTTTTGACATAAAACTCAACTTTGTCACATCAACCCCTTAAGGGTGGTGATAACAACCCTTATATTTTAAATAGGGAACATGGGTCGAGTGTTACATCATTTGAAAACTCTTTCTTTTCTGAATTCAGCACACTAATTTTTTGGGAGTTTTATCAACTCGTTTAAAATTATTCACAGTTGGAGTTGCAAGAACGTATTTCATTCATTGTGATAAGAAATGCACAAATTTGTCAATTTTTGTTACGACCATATGGCCAAGAAAATCAAATGTTCAAAAATGTATATTCAGTTAAGTAAGTGTTCAAATTGTTGACCACCAGCTTCCATAAAAAAATACAAATTTTGTTCAAAACGATCTCTGACATTCTGGAGCATTTGTGGAGTTATTAGGCGGCATTCTTCAACAATGCGTCGTTGTAATTCTCCCAGAGACTCCGCTTCTGTTGCGTAAATTTTACTCTTTAAATGGCCTAATAGAAAGAAGTCTAAAGGAGTTAAATACGGTTATTTGGGGGACAATAGCACCTCTACGCCCAATCCATTGTCCTGGAAACTCTCTGTTCAAAAATTCCCTAACACGTTGTAGAAAATGCTTCATCTTGTTGAAACACTAATTGATTTTCTTAATAGCGATCATCATTTTCAACAATGTCAATTAGTAGAGGGTAGACGATATCTTCTAGTAACTCCAAATACGTTTCGCCACTCAAATTGCCATCAAGAAAAATTGGTCCGATTAAACGGTTTCCAAAAATGCCAGTCCAGACATTCAATTTCTGTGGAGTTTGAGTGTGGACTTCGTGAAAATTTCTTGGATGATTATCTGCCCAATAACGACAGTTATGAAGATTGACTGTAGAGTTTAATAAAAACGTACACTCGTCTGAAAAACAGATATTGAACACAAGGTTCCCGTTATCAGCTATTCGTGCAGTCATAACTTCACAAAACTCCAGCCGCCGATCAAAATCATCTTCATTCAGTTGTTGTATAAGATAAATTTTATACGGGTGAAATTTATGATGCTTCAATATTCGCTGAATAGTTCTTTTTTTGATGTTTGAAACAGTGGCCAATTTTCTCGTGCTCAAAGTTGGATCTGCAGCAATTTGTCCTAAAACTTCAATCTCAGTAGTCTTATTTCTAACCGAAAATTCACGTTCAGGATCCCGTTTTTTGTTGGCTACTTAACCACTTTGTCGAAACTTTGCAACTAACTCCAAAATGTATTTTCTGTTAACATGTCTGTTCGGATGTCGTTCATTAAACAAATTTGCAGTGCGGTTGGCACACTCATCATTTTTGGAAAAAAGAGTAATTATATCAACTCTTTCTTGTACAGAATACACCATTGTGAAATTAATTTTCGGTAGTACTATCAAGTATCAAACCGACCGATAATTTGAAAAAATAAACCGCATTTCTCTCATTCCGATTAGAAATGTTCTGATAGTCAATTTCTTGTTTACAAACCAACAAAACATTGACTATCAGTACATTTCTTATCGGAATGAGTGAAATGCGTTTTTGCATCTTCAACTGTGAATAATTTTTAAACGAGTTGATAAAACTTCCAAAAAATTTGTGTGCTGAATTCAGAAAATAAGGAGCTTTCAAATGATGTAACACTCGACCCATGTTCCCATGTTCTCTGTTTAAATATAAGGTTTGTTATCACCACCCTTAAGGGGTTGATGTGACAAAGTTGAGTTTTATGTCAAAGTATGTCCCCCTCAATATTAAAATTGACGTGTTTCAGCGTTTCTTAAAAAAAATATTCTCTCGACGCAAATCGGTCTGTTTCGTTTTCAATGCGCCACCCTTTATAACAGCTAAAAAGATAACAATTTAATTTTTGTAGGTAAATTAATGCCTTTTCTAAATTAAATCAGCTTTAATGAATTTGTAGTTATAATGAGCTGGAAGTTCTCAGGTGCTTCTGGTATGCTGGTTAGGCTGTCTTCGTAAGTGTAAAGAGGGCACTTAGCGATAATGTGTTTTATGGTGGATGATATTTCACAGTAGGTGCAAACAGGGGGCAGATCTTGGGTCATTATATCTTGATGAGTGAACGAAATGTGCCCAATTCTTAGTCGATTTAAAATACCTTGGTGTGGTATCTTGTGTGGAAGGGGTAAGTTGGTGTCAACACGTGGTTTGTGCTTAATATTGTTTAATTAAGTGAAGAGAAATAACTATATTAGATCAGGTACTTAAGACCTTGTAAAAACATCTCATGGAGCACTTGCTTTTGCAAACTGCATCTGTTCCAGAAGCGTCCTCTTGAAATCGCCAAATTTGACATTTGATTGTGACAAAATTAATACAATGAGTAAAGATTAGAACCTTTGATGAGCACTGATAAGTACAATTTGGATAATCCAATTTGTCACACTACAGTTTTTTGACCTGATGATCGTTGCGCTAACAAAGTTGACGTCATCAGAGGGATAAATATTCCTTCACAATAAGTACTTAGCAAAATTAGTATTTGCTTTTTGCCTCCTGATTGGTTTAGATCTATTAGTGCTATTGAGTGCCCCCCTAGGTCACCGGATTAAACTCCTTTAGACTTCTTTCTATGGGGCCATTTAAAGATTAGAATTTACGCAACAGAAGCGGAGTCTCTGGAAGAATTACGACGACGCATTGTTGAAGAATGCCGCCTAATAACTCCACAAATACTCCAGAATGTCAAAGCTCGTTTTGAACAAAATTTGTACTTTTTTATGGAAGCTGGTGGTCAACAATTTGAACACTTACTTAACTGAATATACATTTTTGAACGTTTGGTTTTGTTGACAAATTTGTGCATTTTTATCACAATGAATGAAATACGTTCTTGCAACTCCAACTGTGAATAATTTTAAACGAGTTGATAAAACTTCCAAAAAATTGGTGTGCTGAATTCAGAAAAGAAAGAGCTTTCAAATGATGTAACACTTGACCCATGTTCCCTATTTAAAATATAAGGGTTGTTATCACCACCCTTAAGGGGTTGATGTGACAAAGTTGAGTTTTATGTCAAAACATGTTGTTTCTAGCGCCCTGGGAAAGGCTGAACTTTTTGCCTCGCTTTTCGCCGGCAATTCTACTTTCATCCCACCTCCAAATGTTCAACCACGAACAGTCCCCAATGTCGCGCATAAAATGACGTATATCATTTTCAAAACTAAAAAGGTACGAAAGATGCTCTCTTATTTTAATACCAGGAAAGCCTCTGGCCTTGACGAGATTCCAGAAATTGTTCTGAAAAAATGCGCACCAGAACTTGCTCCTGTCCTGACTCGTCTGTTTCAGACATCTTACAATAGAGGCATATTCCCTGGTAACTGGAAAACTGCTCGAGTACAACCCGTCCCCAAGAAAGGATCCAAAGCGCTTCCTAGCAACTACAGGCCTATTTCTCTTCTTTCAGTCGTCTCTAAAGCGATGGACAAGTATATAAACACCGAATTACTAAAATTTCTTGAGAAACACAGTCTAATCCACGACAGGCAGTATGGATTCCGTCAGCGCAGATCAACTGCCAACCTCCTTTCCTTTGTCACCCATTCTTAAAACAGGTCTATGGAACTACATGGTGAATCCCAGATTGTGGCTCTAGACATGTCCAAAGCATTCGACCAGGTCTGGCACGCAGCGCTGCTTAATAAACTTCAGGTCTATGGCCTACCACCAAAACTCTGTACCTGGACAGCAAATTTCCTCTTCAACCGGAGCATTTCTGTTGTCGTGGATGGCCATTCCTCTAAACTGTATCCAATTAATGCAGGAGTCCCTCAAGGTTCAGCTTCAGCCCCTATTTTGTTTCTTCTCCACATGAATGACCTCCTCTCTATCACAACCAACCCAGTTCACAGTTACGCGGATGACAGCACCATCCACTCAAATATACAATATTCTAAGCCTGTCTCTTTAGCCCAATTAAATGAGGACCGCAGACTCATGGAGGGTTCTGTCTCTGTAGATCTCAAAAAAAAAAATTAGACTGGGGAAGTAGAAATCTTGTACAATTCAACTTCACCAAATCTCAGTCTTGCTTTCTATCTCATAAGAGATACATCAGGCCTAGACCCATCACAATGAACCACCAAGTTATTCAAAGTAATGAGTCCTTTTCACTTGTTGGCATTTCTGTGGATCGAAATCTCAATTGGCACCAACATGTCACATTAATTGCAGAAGCGGCTGCTTAGAAATTCAGTTTCCTCTTCTGGGCTCGCAAATAAATTTAACAAGCTAATCTCTATACCTTATATACTTCACAAATAAAGCCAAACCTCAAATACTGCTCCCACATCTGGGGTGCCGCTACCGCTTCTACACTCGCTATCCTGGATTTCATTCAAAATAGAGCTATGCGTCTCATCGGTGACCCTACCCTCACCCAAAGGCTGACATCCCTTGTCCACCGACGTGCTGTTGGTGACCTCTCTCTCTCTCTTTTTTATAAATATCTGGACCGGCACTGCTAAGATGAGCTTTCTTCCATAGTTCCTCCACCTGTTGCCCCCAACAGATCTACCAGGGGAACAGAGCGAATGCACCCTTTTACTGTCCAGGTCACCAGACATAGAACATCTTGTTATGCCCGCTCTTTTGCCCCGAGGACTTCCAAGTGGTGGAATTCCTTGCCGGCACATGTTTTTCTTTCTCCTCCGAACCTCCAAACCTTCAAGTCCAGAATTAACAAGCTGCCTCTTTCCTCCTTGTCGACACCCACGGTACGATATTATTTATGCTGTAAACCCTCGTGGTGTGTTGTTGAAATAAATAAAAATTTGAATAGCTTGAGAAAATGCAAATAATTTCTTGACAAATATAGAGGTGTTCCATTTAAAAAAAAACATTGCTCAATATTTAAAAAAAAGAGTAATATTAAGAAAAAAATAGCTACGCCACTAGAGTCTACGTGAAAAGTGCTAAAAGGATTCGTTTTTACCTTTTGACAAGTTCTCAGACAACTGAAATACAATGGGTAACTGAAAACGCAATATTTTTAATATCGCCCTGTAGCCTAAGACGGTTATGAGAATTTTGTTTGGGGCATTTTTCGTCTTACAAAAAAGTATCTCAGGTTCGCGAAAACGGCAAGTTTCTATCTTTACTAATAACTGGGATAGCCAGCAATTGCAACTAAAATGGGATACCTGTACATAACGCAAATCCGGATGTCTGTCCTTTTGTGTAGCTAGTCTTTCCGTGGCCCAATTCAGTACGTCTACAAGCCAGAAAATAGTCTCTACGGCTTTACTTACACTGCTATATACTTTTTTTCTGTGGTTCTGCTTTCCGTTTCCGAGTTTTAAAACTTACATTAATAAGTTCACTTACATGGCTAACGTCAATCTTGGTCTTTTGTATTCCTATTATTATTTATTAATGCGTTTTTAGTGTTCAAGTATTCCAATAAAAGTCAGTTGCATTATCGCCGATGTGATGATACATCAATCCACTTAACATAACAGAGTCTAGCGTTTGATTCTAGTGCATTAAAGGACACTTAATAGCGCCTTTGATTAGATATAAGCTATCTTGTTTATTGATTATTACCATTCAAGTACAAGTCACTTGTGTAAACAAAAACTGGTCACGCTATTCAAATTCGGTCCTGCTTTATTTTTAAGGTTTCTTTACGGCAGTATATAATAATATATCAGCAGTTTTTTTAGATTATTTTGCCATCGTAAATTTTCTACGCTGGAGATCTTTAAAAAAGCCATAAAAATTTAGGATAACCAAGTAATTGGTTTATCGACGTAATACAGTAAAACGCAGAAATTTATACGTGAAATGATATAGTGTTCTTTAACAAAAAAATAATAATAAACTTTCCTTCAACACTGTTTTACGAAACATTCTCTATATGGAACGCTAATTCGTTACGTTCTTCGATAGATCTAATTGATTACGTGTTATTGAACGGTTGCATGTACATCAGGGGTTACATGGTAAAGAAAACATTAACGCGGGTTAATTAAATGAATTTATTGCACAATGGGCAAAGTTACACAGACAATAATAAACAGAAGTGGTGTAATATAAACAAAATATATTTTCTTGCCAGGGACATCGTTGATGGGCAACTCGATGTGTTTCCGGAACCCCCCTTCTTCACAGAGTAAATGACTTGTTGCACAGATGGAAAATAAGGAGCAGCCTCATGCTCTGGTACCTGCAGTTTGTAGCACTTATGGTCCACGTTGGTTTCCAACACCTTTCAGAAGGTCACGTGGCTGCTATGGGTCTGTCTGCGCCCCATGCCCAGAGGACAACGAAGGACTGGAACTGAGAGTGTAAACGCTGGCTCCACACATTGGGGCCAATGTTGGGGCCAACGTTTGGACCAACTTGACTATGTTGGCGATGAGTTTTATTAGAGTGCCTACACATTGGCGCCAAGCTCATTCCTTCGAGCACCGAGTCAACGTCAATATGTCTGGGCGTGAAAAAGAAATTGCGCTGTGTGCATTTGTCGTAATGAGTCCTAACAATTATATTTTAAATTTAATTCTACAAAAAAGAAGTCCTCGTAAAAGGAGATGGTGGGTTACAACTCTTCATAGATTACGGAATCAGTAAGTATAACGACGTAGATATAATGATAAATACTTTAAAACTTTTTCCTTCATTATTATTACTATTTTTCATGTGAATTTTGTTTCAGATATGACGGACAGCACTTGTTAAAGAACTTAAATCAAGAACCTTCGGGAGAATTTAACAATTTTTGCCGTATGTCTTCAGTAGAATTCTTCTTCAACTGATTGAACCTGAAATACAGACAAAAGATACTTTGTGGAGAAAATCTATCCCTGCAAAAGTACGATTGGCAGTTACATTAAGATTTCTTGCAACAGGAGATAGCTTTAGAAGCCTTCTTTTCTCTTTAAAATCTCATGCCAAGTTATATCTCTGATAGTACCTGAAGTTTGCGAAGCCCTATGCAAGGCTTTTTTGTTTTTCTGCTGTGTAGTCTGTAAGTGGACATCAATGACTCTCTCTTTCTTTTTTTTTTAGTTCGGCAATTGCAAATTTGCAGTTCATGGCAACTTGTATACGGTACCATGCGTCTATCACAGCATTCCTATTTTTGTGTTGAGAATTGCGGGGGTTCCATGGAATCGATTCCGTTTGATACAGTTCTATAAATTTCAAAACGAATTCATTTGTCCAACACGAAGACATTTTAAATAATGTTCCACTTCATACATATTCTTGCATTCTCTGACGGAGAACGAAGTTATCGGCATAATCTCTTCGCTGAGGTCAGGCGCTGCCGCTGGAAGCGATGGTATTTCGGCCAATATGATAAAAAATTGTCATCTGTTTTTGGCTAAACCTTTGACTCATTTAATGAACACTATATTTCGGACAGCTATTATTCCATTGCAATTGAAAGAGTCTATAGTGCTTCCAGTTTATAAGTCAGGTGATCATAAAAACGTTTCAAACTACAGACCTATTAGTCTACTTAGTGTGTTTTCAAAAATTTTTGAAAAACTATTAAATATCAGATTAAATGAATATTTGGATAAACATAGCATGTTGTCCAAAAGGCAATTTGGTTTTAGACGAGGACTATCCACTCAAGAGGCATTGTATGAATTGACAAGTACTGTTCTCGGAAGCTTTAATAGCAATATGAAAACTCTAGCTGTGTTTTTGGACCTAAAAAAGGCTTTCGATACAGTTTGTCATAAAAAGTTGTTGGCTAAACTAGAGTTGATTGGGATAAGAGGACATACGTTGTCACTTTTTGGTAGCTACCTTCATGAGAGAATCCAGCGTGTGAGAGTGGGTGACTGTGTGAGTGAGGGACGAGTGGTTACGTGTGGTGTACCACAGGGAAGTATATTGGGTCCAATATTGTTTTCTATTTATGTAAATGATATAATTGAAGACCTAACTTTGGACTGTATACCTATTGCTTATGCAGATGATACCGTTCTGGTGTTTGTGGGAAATCAATGGGAAAAATTGTTTGAAAGAGCGGAGACAACAATCAATCATGTGAAAGAGGTACTAGACAGTAACCTACTAGCGCTGAACCTAACAAAAACATCATATGTGGCTTTCTCACCGACAGCAGCCGGAAGACCATCCTCCAGTCTATCAATTAGTATACATGATGATTGCTGTAAACTGACTGAGTCTCACAGTGTCAAATACCTTGGTCTGCTGGTAGACAATAATTTAAAATGGCAAGAACATGCAGCGTATATGAATGCAAAGGTGAAAAAGATTATATACAAATTCTATACCCTGCGAAATATTTTAACAACAGAAAACCTAATACTGGTTTACAAGTCTCTCGTGGAGTCTTTTGTGGGGTATGGTATTATTTTCTGGGGAGCGTGCTATGAAAATGCATTAGCTGCGCTTCAAGTTACTCAAAATAGTATATTGAGAGTCATTCTTCATAGGGATTCTAGGTCTAGTACGAACTTTCTTTATAGTAACGACTATATTAAACTACTCGATATAAGAGGAATGTTTATATTAAATGTACTAAAACATATGCATCATCATTTTCGGGCAATAAATGTGGTGGACCACACATATGACACAAGTTGTAGAATAGGTGAAAACTTGACTATTCCACCGGTAAATAGGAGCGTTTATAAAAGATCGGTTTTATTTTGGGGTCCAAAGTTATATAATCAATTACCAGCAAATTTGAGGATTTTATCTAAATCTAAATTTAAAAAAGAAATCTTTAGCTTTGTTATTTTGAAACAGGTCGAACTGAAAGCAATGTTAAAGTAGAGAGCAGTATGATAGTTGAGTGGTATGGAGAAAGTGGAGTGGATGTGTTGCCTGGACAAGGTGCAGGGAAAGTAAGTGTGTGCTGTGTGGGAGTGTGCTGTCGTCAGTGCGTGTCTGTGTGCATATGTGTGTGTAAATATAATATGCATGCGTGGAGAAATGGGTGGGTGAGTACTATGATGTGTATGAACATTTTGGTTGTCGGTGGTATAGAGGTGTTGGTTGTATGGATATCATATATGCAGAAGAAAGATATGAAAAAGGGAGACTAAGGGTTGACAAAATGAACTATATTGAGTGTAGGATATGCTGTTGATTCCCCTACTGAGGTTAACACTAAGACATTGTTTTGGTTTAAAGTTGCATCTCTCATCTTTTGAGGATCGGGGCACATCTGGTTAGATAGGGGCACAAAAAAAAGAGGGGAAAAAAAAGTAAATATTGTGGATGTTAAGTGGTTTAAATTAATGTACTGGCGATTGTGTGCAGTTAGCTGTAAAGGATACTAACAAGTCATGTTGACTTAGGTATCCAAGAAAATATATTTTAGTTGTATTAATAAATGTCTGATATTTAGAATTGTTTAGAATCTTAAGTTCTGTGTATGATCACGTGTAATGGTGGATTGAATTGAATAAATTGAAAATTGAATATGTTTATACGCCTTGACGTCTTTACTACAACTGAATACGAGACCAATGTGTGGTCGGCAAGACGAACGACGAGGCAAATCCCTTTGATCTTTTTAAATGAACCGACAACCGATGGGTTACTCCCAACGCGAACGCCAACGTCTCCCAACATTGGCACCAACATTTTTTCGTTCATCCACACATAGGACGAACGCTGTTGGCCCCACCATTGGCCCCAAAGTGTGGAGCCGGCGTAACTGCACTACAGAACGATCATCGATCAAATGGGAAAATTGTAGCGTTCTTGATTCCGAAGTCTCGATGTGCCTCGGGGTCGATAAGTGGTAGGCGGCCTATTTAGCTAATCAGACGCCGTTTGAAAACGTAGATCTCCAGGGTGACATCTTCGGGTTGACCATCATTGCGCGATATGCCCAGGGTGACCAACTGTGTTTTGGTATCCATAGTCGGCACGTGCGTGTGGCAAAAAAGGTGGCGAAAATAACGACGGAACACTATAATTGCGGCTAATTTTAGAATTTAGTCACAGTAATTTTGCAAAAAATGCGGATAGAAAAGGGAATAAATCCAAACTAACCCGCGAAAGTAAAAGACTGTGCGTGTGTATAGAATCCAAATATTAGATTAAATAATTGTCATCTACGCAACATCACAAACTCAAAGAAATAAAGAACGTATGATTACAAGCACAATTACAACACGTATTTAATTTACATTATATTAATCTCAGAAAATCTAACACCAATATTCTAAGCTCGCAAAAAAGCATATTCAAGATAATTCTTTAAATCTCACCAAAAAAAGGAAAATAATTAGTTCTTCCCCCCACCAACTTCTTCTATTTTGCCGAATACATGAAGATTTTGCGGCCATTCTGTGACAAGTAATCCTTATTCACCCAGTGAACAATCTGTAGAAGATATAAGCATTAAATTAATTAACACCATAGAAGGTTTGGTAAACTACGTCGATAAAATGAGATCTAGTGAAGGCGGCATAATTGATAAAAATAATAATAATATAGATTAAATTTTAAGCGAATCATTTAGAAACATTGTAACCAATGGAAAGGACAACAGGCTGACGCATTGAAAACGAAACAGACCGATTTTCGTCCAGAGAATTTTTTTTAAGAAAGGCTGAAACACGTCAATTTTAATATTGAGGGGGACATATTTTGACATAAAACTCAACTTTGTCACATCAACCCCTTAAGGGTGGTGATAACAACCCTTATATTTTAAATAGAGAACATGGGTCGAGTGTTACATCATTTGAAAGCTTTTTCTTTTGTGATTTCAGCACACAAATTTTTTGGAAGTTTAAAAATTATTCACAGTTGGAGTTGCAAGAACGTATTTCGTTCATTGTGATAAGAAATGCACTAATTAGTCAATTTTTCATAAAAAAAAACCTAAACAACAAAACCAAACGTTCAAAAATGTTTATTTACTTAAGTAAGTGTTAAAATTGTTGACCACCAGCTTCCATACAAAAGTACAAATTTAGTTCAAAACGAGCTCTAACATTCTGGAGCATTTGTGGAGTTATAAGACGGCATTCTTTAACAATGCGTCGTCGTAATTCTTCCATGTTGCGTAAATTCAACTCTTTAAATGGCCCCATAGAAAGAAGTCTAAAGGAGTTAAATCCGGTGATCTAGGGGGCCACTCAATAGCACCTCTACGCCCAATCCATTGTCCTGGAAACTATCTGTTCAAAAACTCACTAACACGTTGTGAAAAATGCGGAGGAGCTCCATCTTGTTGAAACACTAATTGAAATTCTTGATAGCGATCATCATTTTCAACAATGTCAATTAGTAGAGGGTAAACGATATCTTATAGTAACTCCAAATACGTTTCGCCACTCAAATTCACATTAAGAAAAATTGGTCCGATTAAACGGTCTCCAAAAATGCCAGTCCAGACATTCAATTTCTGTGGAGTTTGAGTGTGGACTTCGTGAAAATTTCTTGGATTATTATCTGCCCAATGACGATTGACTGTAGATTTTAATAAAAACGTACACTCGTCTGAAAAACAGATATTGAACAGAAAGTTCCCGTTATCAGCTATTCGTGCAGTCATTCACAAAATTCCAGTCGCCGATCAAAATCATCTTCATTCAGTTGTTGTACAAGATGAATTTTATACCAGTGAAGTTTATGATGCTTCAATATTCGCTGAATGGTTCTTCTTTTGATGTTTGAAACAGTGGCCAATTTTCTCGTGCTCAAAGTTGGGTCTGCAGCAATTTGTCCTAAAACTTCAATCTCCGTAGTCTCATTTCTAACCGGAAATTCACGTTCAGGATCCCGTTTTTTGTTGGCAACTGAACCACTTTGTCGAAACTTTGCAACTAACTCCAAAATGTATTTTCTGTTAACATGTCTGTTCGGATGTCGTCTATTAAACAAATTTACAATACGGTTGGCACAGTCGTCGTTTTTGAAGAAAAGAGTAATTATTTCAACTCTTTCTTCTACAGAATACACCATTGTGAAATTAATTTTCGGTAGCACTATCAAGTATCAAACCGACCAATAAACTGAAATAATAAACCGCATTTCTTTCATTCCGATAAGAAATGTTCTGATAGTCATTTTTTTGTTTACAAACCAACAAAACATTGACTATCAGCACATTTCTTATCGGAATGAGTGAAATGCGTTTTTGCATCTTCAACTGTGAATAATTTTAAACGACTTAAAATTAGTGTGCTGAATTCAGAAAAGTAAGAGCTTCCAAATGATGTAGCACTCGACACATGTTCCCTATTTAAAATATAAGGGTTGTTATCACCACCCTTAAGGGGTTGATGTGACAAAGTTTAGTTTTATGTCAAAACATGTCCCCCTCAATATTAAAATTGACGTGTCTCAGCGTTTCTTAAAAAAATTTCTCTGGGTGCAAATCGGTCTATTTCGTTTTCAATGCGCCACCCTATATATATATATATATATATATATATATATATATATATATATATATATATATATATATATATATATATATATATATATATATTTATATTCGTTGCATCCATGTATAGACTCCCTAATATAGATATAAGAATTATGTTAATTTTATAAAACAACTGAAATATAAGATAATAATTGGTGGGATCTAAACACCCACCACACTAGTTGGGGATGCGGAATAAATAGTAGAACTGGAGAGAAATGTTACTGGTATCACATCTTGGGAAGTAGTCTGATTCATATGGTTGAGACCACTTACAAATCCTTCTCACGCTTAATTGCTCAACGACTGAGCAAATTAACATAACAATATCTAACCACGTTTGGCTTGTTTCACGCTGGCGTCACCACTGAGGAGAAGATACAGTTTTTAGTTGAATCTATTCAAAATGCAGCTAATATAAGTAATACCTTTAAGCACAAATCTCCTGATTGGTGGGACGACGTGGGTGATAAGTTGAATAAAGATCGTAAAAGATTATGCTTAAGTTACAAAGAAAATTCCAATATGGAAAACTTTATAGCTAATAAGCGCATTAACGCTATTTGTAAAATAACTTATAAAACTAAAGCCAGAATGTCTTGGATTAAATTTTGTAATAGTTTAAATTGCCACTCGCGGCAATCAGAAATTTTGTGAAAGGCAAATTGTGTAAGGAAAAATATGGAAACACTAAATTAAAATAGCTGAAGATGTTGTGGAAGATGTTATTGGGTGTATTGCTCCACCAAGTGTGGATTTCGAGATGAACATCAGTTTTATGGATAACACACATTTTATTACAAAAAGTAAATCTATTAAAGAATTAGAGGCTAACATTAAAGTCAAGGGCAGCTCATCCCCTGGTAGAGATGGCATCAGTTACCCAATGCTAAAAAACCTGCCTTTTGTCGCGAAACCATACTGTTGTGTCCTAATATTGTTAATCCTCACCCTCAATCTCCATGAGCCCATACCACCCCCCACCCGCAGTCCGCCCGCCCATCACAGCAACTAGAGGTGCAGAGAAGGCAGTGGTAACCTAGTGAGAGTTGTCATGGAACATCAGATTTGTTGTGACAACAAAAATAATGTCATGTAAAAATTAGAACTGTCATATCAAAATTGAGAAGATACAGATCACCAATCAATTGTAATCAAGCGTCACGAATCAAGCCCAGCAGCTATCAGTCTACCCGTCTCAGTCTCCCATTGTGAGTCACCTTTTGTTGTAGTGGTATTGGGTCGCAACACCCGCATTTACTGAATAGTTAAATTGGTAATATTGTAGAATCAAATTGTTTTATCACTTGTAGTTATTACAAATCTGTACATACAAAGAACAGTTCCTCTGGTCCTTCTAACGCTAGCCTTTTCTGAACCGTATATTTGGTCAAATGTTCGATTCAGATGGGTTAGCATGCAGGACCAAAGGAACTGTTCTTTGCAGGCACAGATTTGTAATAACTACACGTGACAAAACAATGATAATTTAAAATAAGTTACAATGAATGTTGTGAACTAATAAGGGGGTACAATGTAAAAGGGGACTTACAATTGGACAATTGCTGTACTCGCTGTGGTCAACACGCGGTGGTGTCGCAGATACCTGGCGCTTCGTCCAAAGGACCAAGGTGGTTTGTGTGTCCAGGTGACGACTGCGAAGCTTGCGTTATGTTGCTGCCGTGGTTGACTGGATTTCTACTAGCCTGGATCAGTCGCTCATCGGGAAGGTTGGTTCTCGCACAATGAGGCTCACTGACCTGTCCACGTGTCAATGGAGACAACCGTGGGTCTTGACTACGTGCCGTGGGTCAGGCGATCTTCCTGTGATGCTCGATTACACTTGATTAGTGATCTGGTCTAATGTATGTTTCATATGACAGTTCTCATTTCACCTGACAGTTTTTGATAACACAACAACTCTTGCCGCCCACCAAATCACGACCCGGCGTGATTTAAGAAAAGAGAAAGTTAAAAATCGGTCGTGCATGACGAGACCAAAAGGACATGATCCTTACATTAATATCGAAGTGGATGCTAAAGTCACTGCGTATCCGAATATCTACACACACCCCCATATCCACACACACACATATATACACACACATATACACAAAGACAATACAGGTGTTAACTTAAAACTAAACTTGCTTAAATAACTAAAATTAATTAATGGAGTAAAACTAGAAGTGGCTACTGCTGAGGTAATGGGCATAATTTAATTAGTGGTCGCTTGAAGGATCCGGATGACGTTTTGACCCGAACGACCCCATCATGACCTGGATGAAGAGTGACGATACGAGCAAGTCGCCACCTAAGGGGAGGTGCGTTGTCGTCCTTTACCAATACTAAAGACCCATTAACAATGGCGGAGGCGCCTTTTGAAGAATGCCATTTTTCGCGTTGGGCCAGCGTATGCAGATACTCATTTTCCAACGCGACCAAAAACTCTGTTGCATCTGCTGAATTAGTTGCCACCTGGATAAGCGTGACATAGACAGATGGGACAGGTCCGGATCTAGAGGTGCAGTTAGTGGTTCCAAGGTTAGAAAGTGGCCAGGAGTTAGCGCATTTAGATCATTAGGATCTGCGGACAGCGCACAAAGCGGCCGTGAGTTCAACAATGATTCTATCTGAATAACGAGAGTGTTTAGTTCCTCAAACGTCAGAGTTTGATTACCTATCACCCGAAAGATATGTGTTTTTACCGATTTCACACCGCTTTCCCATAATCCACCAAAGTGTGGTGAAGAGGGGGGGTTGAAATGCCAGGTAATGGCTTCCGATTCGGTTGCGATCTGAGCATATTTGATTAGCTCTCGGTTCGCACCGGCAAAATTCGTACCACAATCGCTGTAAATAGAGGAACATCTTCCCCGGCGGGCTACAAAACGACGTAACGCAGCTAGAAAAGCATCGGTGGACATGTCTGAAACTAGTTCAAGATGTAGCGCTTTCATGGCAAAACAAACAAAAAGGCATAAGTAACACTTGAACGTGCGACCTCCACGGGTTCGTCGTGGCAAGACCTGAAATGGACCAGTGAAGTCTACGCCGGTCACACTGAATGGTTTAGCTCGGTTTACCCGGGCTGTAGGAAGAGCGCCCATTTGAGGGACAATGGTGGCCGGTTTAAGACGGAAGCATTGATAGCATTTTGAGAGTTGGTCGCGAATGGTGCGCCGCCCACCTAGAAGCCAAAAGTTCTGTTGCAACAGATGCAGTGTTGTGCTGACTCCAGAGTGAAAATAACGAACATGCGTTTCTTGTATAAGCAGGTCCGTAAATCGATGTCGTTTGGGTAGAAGCATAGGATGCTTTGCGTAATAGGGTAAGTCTGCATGTGACAATCTGCCACCCACGCGGAGAATGCCTTCTTGGTCCAAGAAGGGTGACCATTTTCCAAATGGTTTGGTGCAGGTTCCATCACCTTGCATTAGTTACCCGATGCTAAAAAACCTGCCTTTTGTCGCGAAACCATACTTATGTGAAATTTTTGATGATATTCTTCAAAAAGGGGAAAACTGTACTACAATGAAAGATACCATTTTAAGTTTAAGTAAGAAACCAGGTAAACACCACGGTGACAAAAATTCTGTTCGTCCAATCGCATTAACGCCATGTATTCTAAAAACATTTGAACGAATTGTAAAGTCTAATGTTGAGTGGTATTTAGAAAATAAAAAGGTAACACCCAAAAATCAATATGGCTTCCGCAGAAATGAAGGTACATCAGATTGTTTAGTAAATCTAGTTACAGATCTTCAGTTATCCTTCTCAAAAAACAAGTACGGGGCGACAATGTTTTTGGACATCAAAGGAGCATATGACAGTGTTATTCTTGATAGGTTAGCCTTAAAAATGGAATCCTTAGGAATCCCTAAAAACGTTGCTATATATATTATTAAACTCTTCAAAGGTCGGAAAATGTATTGCAAATGTCCTTAGTGTAGGTACCCCCAAACTAACTAGCTTAGGCCTGCCTCGAGGCTTAGTACTAAGCCCGATGCCTTTTAACGTATACACCAATGATTTTCACAACATTTTTGACAATGCAAAAGTTGGCAATATGCAGATGACTTTTGCATTTATACAACACCAAGCACTTATGATGAGTGCTTAACTAAACTAAATCAAGCAATGAAAAATATTAAAGTTTACTTGTCCCAGAACAATTTTAATTTATCTCAAGAAAAGTCAGCAGTTATGATAATATTCATAAGACACAGAACCCCACTACAAGAAAGTGTTATACTTGATAGTGAACGCATCCCGTATCCAACTGGCTACAAATATCTGAGTCTCATTCTGGACAAAAAACTATCGTGGAAACAACATATAGAGACTTGTGTCGCCAAGGGAGAATAACGCCTGAACATAATGAAATATGCAATGAAGAAAAAGTTTAGCGCTGACATAACCGTGGCTATGATGTTTTATAAAGTCTATACACGTACTATTATCGATTATGGCTCAATATTATATGGTTCACCATGTTCAACCCATCTGAGAAAGATCGATAAACTGCAGTACAAGGCGTTGCGACTTGTACATGGTTTAATTAAATCAACACCCGTAGAATCCATATTTTTAGCAAGCAAATTTTTGTTTCGTTACATCGGCTCAGAAAATTTCAATTTTATAGGTAAAATTAGTGCTTTAAATGCCGAAGATCGCTCTAATAAATACTGGCAAAAGAAAAATTATCTTCCATTATCTCAGCCTACTTGGAAAACCACAATATTTCACCCCACCCTGTCGTTACTCCGCAGTTGGTTTTTGAAAGAAAATATGAAGCAATTTTTTACAAGTCTAATGTCAATGTAATAGAGCACACAATTAATAGTGTAAATAGGCAACAAGTAGAGCTATATACAGATAGATCGAAAAAGGGAGAAAATGTAGGATGTACAATATATTGTCCTAAAAATAATGTATCCCATAGGTATAAGCTACCAAAAACATCTTCCATTTTTACAGCAGAAGCCAGAGCAGTCGCCAAAGCCCTAGAAATAGCACTAGTGAATAGTGGCGATAATTATATTATTGTTACAGATTCAATGGCGTTACTTAAATCTACAGAAAACTCCACAAGTAATATCTACAAAAACCCATTGATATGTATGATCAACAACCTATAAATAGATATGAAAGAGAAAGAAAAAAGTGTCATATTCTCTTGGATAAAAGGTCATTCAAACAATCAGGCCAATGATACTGCAGATATAATTGCCAAACTTGCAGCCTAAGAAGGAACAAACATTAACAACATAAATTTAATTGCAGACTACTACACAATTTCCAACAAGATAGCAGCAGAGACAGCGCCGGTCTTAACCACCCAGGCGCCCCGGGCGATCCAATCATTTGGCGCCCTCTATTATAGTATAATGATATAATACTTATGTATAATTATATATTAAAATAATAAAAGAAGTTAATTGGGTAGCACATTTATTTTAAATTTAATATAACTCTAAGCTTATCTGGCAGATGGTTGAACTCGAAACATGTAAAAACTTACTTTTCTAGCTTTTTTGTCAGCAAATTCTCTAATAAGACAAGCAAAATCTAGGTTTTCTGCAATTTGATTTTCCATGGACAGTGAGCCAAACTGGTCAACCTGGTTTGAGACATTGTAGACCGCAAGGAGGTTTTTATCAATTTCAGTTTAGAAAAACTGCGTTCACCACTTGCAACAGTCACTGGTATTGTTAACAGAATACGCAACGATATCCAGGTGTTGGGATATAATTCTTGAAGCTTCTTGATAAAGTTTAAGGCTTCAATAGGTGT
This sequence comes from Tillus elongatus, assembly GCA_964006375.1. Taxonomy (NCBI): domain Eukaryota; kingdom Metazoa; phylum Arthropoda; class Insecta; order Coleoptera; family Cleridae; genus Tillus; species Tillus elongatus. Next base: position 129,019,391 of record OZ023264.1, read on the forward strand.
TGCTTGATTGTCTTCAAGATAATGCTGCAGGCCTAAAATTTCATCGCACAACAAATTGCCATCGATATCTGATTTAAAGTTGACAGTTAACTTTTCCTGTAATTTAACACAATGTTTTAATAATTGTTCTTTATTTTGACCCTGTTAAACAAGAAACTCCACGTCGTAGAAAAATCTTTCATCTGTTCAAATCATTCTTTCATAGATATAAGCACGATATCCAAAAGAGCATTAAAAAATTCTACTTCAAATTTTTTTTGGGTCATTTATTTCTTCATCATCAGCCTCTTCACCCGGTCTACGTTTGATACGTCTAAGTCGCGTTTGTGGTTTAAATAATGGCTGTGTGTCAAGACCCGACGCTAATTCATTTGCTGTTACAATAGCTCGCTCGAAACCTGTTTGTCTATATGTTTCCAAATAAGAGCAACCCTTATTTAGGATTTCCATAAATTCGACGAAGTTGATTGTAGGTGACTGACTTGCTTTGCTCACAACTAATTTGAAAAATAACATCATACCACGTCACGAGAGACACAATGAAGCTGAAGTCTTTTTTTTTGTCCTCCTAGAGTTATCGCTTCGTGTGATGTTGCAGCATCGCATTGTTTAGTAACATCGGCCAAAGAAACGAAAGCATCATGCATTTCACATAATTGATAGCGAACCGCTTTGACGCTTTCAATTCGAGCTTCCCAGCGTGTGTCACTTGCGTTTTTCAGGGTGTATATTTTCAAATGGTCGGTCAAAATGTTCCATCTATTTACCGATCCGGCAAATAAATTAAACATTTTTTGTAACATTCCGAGCAGAGTCATGGACTTGACTGATGATTTTGCCGCATCACATAGTACCAAATTATAACTATGGCATCCACATGGTACGAAAAAAGCTAGCGGATTTAAGTTAGTATTTCTTTTCTGAACGCCTTTATTCTTACCCTTCTTCCCCTTCATGTTCGCGCCATTATAATAACCCTGTATTCTGCAGTCATTAATGTTATGCCCTATATCACTCAATGTTTTTAAAATGCTTTCTGTGAGACCAGCACCGGTTGTATCATCTATTTTCAAGAATGAAATAAAATTTTATTGTACAGTATTGAAAGTTGCTCTTTATGGCTTATATCGGGAGTACAATCAGCTATCATTGCATAATACTTTGAGGCTTTTATGCGAGATACTATTGTAGGCGTAACTTTTGATGCCATTAGTTCTATTAACTCATTTTGTATATTTTTGCCGCAATAATGATCAGCCAATTCACCATTCACTGCCAATCTGACATGCTCTTCCATTACGGGATCAAACTTTGCCAATAACTGTACAAGGCCTAAGAATTTTCCATTATTTGGAGTAAATAATTTATCTGATGACCCTCTGAATGCCATGTTATTTTCAGCCAAATACAAGGTTATGTGCATTAATCTTTGAAGCACATTGTTCCATCGTAAACTTTCTTTAGATATTAGCTTTTGTTCTTCATTGTCAATAGTGAATCCAGCTTTAAACCTGATTTCAGCTTCAGTCCATTGGGCAAATGCTTTTTTGTCTGCAGGAATATTTTCATGCATTTTCAAAGCTTCAGTTTCCAAATTTTGAAAGCTTTAGTACTGATCAAATTAGCAAGTGACTTTAAGTCAAACAGTCGACAAGAAAAGCAAAAGACACTATCGTTTGATTCTGAATAAACTAGCCACCGTCGTTTGATAGTTTCTTCGTTTGATAGTTTTCTTGTGTAATGTTCTGAAGAAAAATGACGCCTATTTTCATCTTCTGGAAAATTACTTAGATGAATTTGTGAAGGTCCACACAGTATAATGTGATCTATGTCTCTTGCATTAAGTACTTTTTGCCACGTAGCTATATCAGAAACATTGTGTTTTTTTATTTCACCTATGTTGATACTTTCATCAACCACTGAAGTTATCTTTTCACTTTAACTTGGAGAAATCTCAAAGGCTTCATGCAAATAATTCATTGGCTGTTCAATTTGATCACCTTGAATAGATGACTGTATATTTTGAGTGTCCAAATATTCAGAATCTAAAGAAATATTGGCTGATACTGATACATGGACATCTGATTCAATATCTGACGTACTCGCTTTAGAATTCCCTACGAAGTATTTTTGGATATTCATATGTTTTTTAGTTTCTTCAATAACTTTTTCTTTTTCAGCTTTTCTTTTCCGATTTTCTGAACCAGAAAGCTTTTTTTATTATTTCTTTATTTTCTGTCATGATTTAATAATCTCGTAAATTATTGCGGTTATTCTCTGTATTAATATTACATCTAGAACAAAATAAAGAAAATGTATGTTTAGACTTAATTAGATAGAAAAAAAATTAACTAAAAGTTAAAAATGTTGTTTATTAGGACCTACCAAAAAAACTAACATATATAATTGTTACAGTCACGACACTCGTTTCAGTCACTATTCACTTTACACTATGATTTCTTCTATCCAATTACAATAATATTCAACACTCAATATGTATTAAACCGCTCGAGCCAATGTTTACAAAGAAGTGTACCTAGTACCTACTAAAATTAAATATTATTTCGATTCACTCTACAAGGGGATTCCCCGAATGAACGGCAGGTGGTTTTTATTGTTTTAGTAGGTCATTATGAGATGGCTGTCAAATGAGTTTATCGTAATTCGTTAACAAGAATGTTGTGGTGCGGTAACAAAGGAGACGCGCAATTCTTGTGAGGGTTCGTTGACACATGCGTTGGCGCGCGCGGCGTTCCTGAGCCCCGGCGCCCTGGGCGACCGCCCGGGTCGCCCCACCCTAAAGCAGGTACTGAGCAGAGAATTGGAGAAATCACTGGCTTAATATTACACTGTCTTCTTCTATCCAGCTTAATTTGATTTTACCTCATATCATTCCAAATGCCATATACCGTTAACTAGACATCGCCAAATACATCTTCATCCCACTTGTGAGTAGTTCTGTCGGTCATGGCTGCTTCAAAGCACACCTGCATAAGATGAGGATAACGGAAACCCCGTTCTGTGACTGTGATGGGACAAGTATCTGTATCCTTGACCGTATTTTTGAGTTGTCCAAAATAAACCAACCACGAACTCTAATGTTCATAAATCTCTTAAAAGAAGGGGTAGAATTACCAACAAATATAACGACTTTACTATACGCTGGATATAACATACGCTTAGGAATTCTGTACGTCATATGCTCATTTATTAAAGAAGCAAAACTTTACGATATTATATCAGGTAATACCTAACTAGTTAAGTTATTTAATTTTAAGTTTTACTAATATTCTTGTATTTATCACAATTACTAGGTGGCATATATTTAATTTAAATACCATGTAAACTCCTCTGTTTGTCCTAGTGTTGAAACCCCTCTTTCCGTGGTCTAGTTGTAGTGTCACAAAGTCGTCTTGGAGGACCCCTAGACGTCGAAATATATGTCCTTGTCTCATCTCCTAATTTGAGAAAATAATAATAGTTGTTACAGCGATCTACATGTAAATTGTGTTGTCTATACTGGTTGCACCAGATATACGAATCCATCACCTATGTTGAACCTAGGTCCGTGGCCTAATGAGAAAATTCTCTAGACCAAACAAACAAAACATCTAGCAGCAATCAAAACACCACCAAAATCATCAAAAGTAAACATCAAAAATTTAAATCTAAAATACAGACACATGACATAAAAGATTCAAAACGATACATATACAAATATTGTATACCCAGTGGTCACTTTTAAGTGGCCCACTATTGGGATCTAGCAAATCATGAAAGATACACAGTCAGCAAAATCACAAAAACTGTGCGCCATAATCTGAAAACAAATCTTAAATAAATCCTATGATTCCTGAAATATACTAAAAAAATAAAAACTCGCATTTTCTTATTTCTTTAATATCTAATATTAGTGAATTTTCTTTAAAAAGAATCACTAACGAGGAGATCTCGACGTCAAATGAGCGCTTACTAGGTCTCCTAGAATACTTATCCGGGGTCAGTTTCGATTTATATATATATATATATATATATATATATATATATATATATATATATATATATATATATATATATATATATATATATATATATATATAGATGTATGTATCACACCGATAACTCAAAAAATGGGTCGATTTTGATCAAAAACCCTTCCTTGGGCATGTGGCTTGGATAACTTCGTTAGTCAGACAAATCTGACAAGTTTTTCCGGGAAAATTTTAGGTTTTCTTTCGGAAAATTTTTATATCTCCGGAAATAAAAAAGAAGTGGCAACCAAATTTCGTACACGTGTGAAAAGTGAACCATATACCAAAATTAAGCTCTGTAGGTTAAAAGACAAAATAGTTATAGGCATTAAAAAAATTGGTGGTTTCCTCAAAACGTCAAAGTCACGATTTGAAACGTCAAAATTGGCAACATTTAGGCAAAGAACCTGAAACTAATACTGATTATGTAAAGAAAATGTCGTAAGAAGAGTGTTCTACAAACCCTTAAGTTTCAGCTTCAAGCGTCATTGTCCTTGATTTTACTAAAATGTTTCCAGAAAATTCATTTAAAATAGACCGTTTTTTTCTGATGCTTTGGCAGTAGTTTTAGTTAAGTTTATAACTTATTTATAATTGTTAGCTAGTTTTCGTAGGAAAGATTTATTAATGAGGAGACTGCGACTTTTGATTTTTTTAAATATTTATTCAAGTGAGTGCAAACTAGATCGCTAGAATCCATATCCAGGTTTAGTTTCAGCTTTATCAGTTTTATAAAACATTGTGTACTTTAATTATATACCCTATATAAGTACACAATGTTTTTTTTATCTTGTCTAATAACAATTTTATTGAGCTTTACCGTAGAAATGCGTCACTCTGTATAGATGTAAGCGGATAAAAACGGAAGCCAAACCCGAATATGGATTCTATGGGCCTAGTTTGCACTCGCTTGAAGAAATATTTGTAGAATTCAAAATTCGCAGTCTCCTCATTAACGAATCTTTTCTACGAAAATTGGCTATAAATTATAATTAAACTATAAACTACACTAAAACTACTGCCAAAGCATCAGAGAAAGGGTCTATTTTAAATGAACTTTCTGTAAATATTTTAGCTTGAGTTGCATCTTATAATATAAAATTATTTTGACAATCACAGGCTGGCCCATAAGTCGTTGGTGATACCTACAATTTTTTTTCGAACATCCCTTATATTATTGCATTTACGCATTTTGCATCGAAATATGATGCATGTTTGTAGGAAAAAATCAAGACGCAGTAAGTGCGTTTTGGTAGCGAATTGAATTAAATGCTTCAAATCTCAATAACTCAATTTGTTGGTTTAAAGTAACCTAAGGTTTGTTGGCTAGGAAGCCAGTTTTCCCGGGAAACATTTTAATTTTATTTTCGGAAAACTTTGTACATTTTCAAAAAATAATTAGAGGTTATACCGGTAACAAAATTTATGCTTGCTTGCATTAAAGACATATTTGCTATTAAAAACAGTTTTATGATAAAATCACTTCCAAAGCGCAATTGGAGCGTCCAGACTTTTTTACCATATAGACTATTACTAAAATTTGTGGGTTCGGGTTATCAAACCGGCGACTTAGAATTTATCTAGGCCTACTAGATTTTCAGGTTCCATGGCCAACTTTCGTTTTTCTTATGGGCGCCATACTGGATTTTTACACCATTAGATGGAGTAAAAAATTACCAATCCAACTATGTATCACACATGACTCATCTAACTTAGTTAACCACCTTAATTCAGCGATACAAAGTTTCATAGACAGAAATCACGTTGCCATGGCATGTCATACGGATTTAGATACCTTCTACGCTCAGTTTAAAAATTCACTCCCTTGAATTAAATTATCATGTTATAATTAAATAGCAGCCTCGGTGGTTCAGTCGTGAGGACGTGCGCCTCTTGACCCGAGTGTTCAATTCCCAACAGAAGCGTCAAATTATTTTTCAATACATAGTGTAAAGTAACCCAAATCAAAGTTGGGACATTGTGTCCGAGCAAGTTGAATATCTGCACGTTTCGCCCTTCGGAGGGGGTGTGAAGCCTGGGTACCGTATACCATGCGATTTTAGGCACGTTAAAGATACCTTCCCTTCTAAGAGAAAGGAGGGGGTTCGGCAAGATTTCCAGGAGCTAGGCGAAACTGCTCCCTGGCGTCGGTGATTCGCCGTAGTCGCAGTAATTGGCCGCCGTTTAAGATATCTATGTGACGTGATGAAATACAAACTGAAGTGAATCGCATGAGAAATTACGAAGCTCCACCTTATCAATTTGCATCTATATGTAATATATTCATATTTTTGTGCTAGACATATACTTACATACATACACACACACACACACATATATATATATATATATATATATATATATATATATATATATATATATATATATATATATATATATATATATATATATATATATTATGTTAACAAAACTAAAAAAAGTTAAATAAAAAAACATAAAAAACTTTTAAAGACAATGCTTCTGTTCATGGAACAGGAAGCTATGCAGGAGTGCGTTCTTAGGCGTGAAAATATATTTTTAATATCATTCAATTTATAATTAAAAATTTGTTATAGGAAAAGTCGCTACAACAATTAATGTAATTTTTAATGTAGAAGTAGGTCACATAGATATCATAAACATTGGCATTGAAATAATATTACATATTTATCTAGATAATAAACAAGTTGGAATTGCAGAGTACAGTACAAGGAATGCTGACTGATGAGGTTTGCAAATTGTTAATAATGTAGAACAAGCAAGGTTATAAATAGTGGTGTTGGTAAACATTAGCGAGACTTTTGATTTTAATTATGTAGAGATAAGTAGAGACTTTTAATTAAGATTTCATTATGTAAAGATTTCGGTTTTAAATTCATTCGGTTAAATTAGTTTGTAAAAAATTATTATTAAATTTTACTACATCGTTACCATGTCCACATTACCCTAGTTATAAAAGTTATTCCCTAATTATCCTCCGCTCCCTGAACATGGTCTTTCGAAGCCAACAGTTGAAGAACATGGTCCTTCGACGAAAAAGTTACCAGTGCCGTTGGTGATATAGTGCGCACTAAAAACTCCTCGTTTAAAAAAATCAACTATCTTTATCAAACATCATTTAACCCAAGTCTCCAAATTTCTTTTTATTTTAGGTAAAAGCAATATAGGACAGAAGCGTCCAAATCCAAAGAAAATAAAAGACAGAAGTGTCCAAATCCAAAGCAAATAAGGCACAAGCGTCCAGGAAAGTACCAATATAAGGTCAGTTCCAATTCAAAGTAATTAAGGACACAAGCGTCCAGAGAAGCACCCCTACAAGGTCAGTTTTAAAAACAAAGCACCAATACAAGGTCAGTTTGAAGCAGAGCACATATACAGGGTCAAATTCAAAGTAATTAAGGACACAAGCGTCCAGAAAAGTACCCATACAAGGTCAGCTTGAAGCAGAGCACCTATACAGGGTCAAATTCAAAGTAATCAATGCAATCAAGGACACAAGCGTCAACAAAAAGCACCAATACAGGGTTAAAGGCAAAATAAGGTCACAAGCGACAAAATAAAATCCAATTCAAAAGAACACGGAATCAGACAAGGTAACAAAAATCTACAAATATTTATTAAATCAAACAAAATTAAGGAAGCACAATGGAAGAACGAAAAATAGAAATCACAACTCTTTTGAGAAAACTAAAATTACTAGTAGAACAATTTATCGAAATATTAGAAAAGGTAGAAATTGTGGACGATGACGATATACTTTACAGGTATAAAAGCAACATGAATAAATAAATAAGTCATGGGGAAAAATATAATACAACAGATTGGAGATAAATTATCTCACAGAATCAGAAATGGAAGATGAAACATGGAACGCTGAGGCAATGGTACGATAACGCCATGGTCAAGTTGTTAAGAGAAATTAGGAAACGAACACACAACTGTTCAGGACAAGTTAGGTTACCCCTAATCAAACTAACAAAAATAAAAATACCAATCTTCACAGGCAAGTACAAGGAACGGACAGCATTCCAAGAGTTAGTCCAGAAGGCAATAGATTCAGCAGTTGAGAAATTCTACGCAAAAACAGCGTCAAGAAGCAAAGATGAAAGATTTAATTTAAAATTGCATATGGATAAGCTTCTATCTGGAGCCGAAGCAAAGCAAGAAATAACGTTATTTCCGACAGAACTCAACGCAATGACCAAATCAGGTGGGTTCAATTTAAGTAAAGACGTACCAGAGGTAGAAGAAGCCAGAGACGAGCATGAAAGATTTAATTTAAAAATTTATCCAGATAATCTCTTATCTGGAGCCGAATCAGCGGCGGGGATTAAAACAAATGTAAGTGGACAAAACAACTTATCATTTTTTGAGACATCAATGACAAAAGTAAAGAAAGAGGTACAAGAAGTAGAACAAGCATTAGTAGAAACAGAAAAAAATTCAATAGAAACGAAGTTAGAAAAAAAATATTTTTATATGGAAAATATTCATTCTGGAACGGAATCAAAGCAACAAGCATTAGTACAGAGAGAACTCAACGAAACGATCAGATCAGGTGGGTTCAATTTAAGTGAATGGTCCAGCAACAAATCACAGATTATTGCGAAATTGCCAAAAGAATTGCAGAAAGAAATTGCAGCTGCCTGCCAATGAGGCAGACAAATCGCTTGGGATCTACTGGACACCAAGGGAATATACAGTCAAATGGAAACTAGACTTAAAACAGAAAAGGTAACAATAAAGGACATATTATCGCCAATAGACAAGTTATTTGACCCATTAGGGCTATCGCCAGTGGTAATCGAAGCCACGCTGAAAATTTCCAAACTATGGAAGAATCAACCCAGGTGGGACGAGGTGGTACCCACTACCAGGCAGAAAAGAGGTATTCAGGTTAGTCCGATAATCAATGGAATAGCACTACCAAGGTGGGACGAAGTAGTACCCGCTACCAGGCAGAAGACAGGTATTCAGGTTAATCCGATAATTAATGGAATAATAATACCAAGGTGGGAAGAAACAGCAACAACATCAAAAGTAAGAACTCATGTTTTGACCGATGCTTCCAAAGAAGAAATAGCAAAACAGTTGATGGGTAAAATGCGAACAGCAAGAAGTACAGCCACCCAAGTATTTACACACACTGGGGTGGAGTATGCAGGTCCGATTCAGGTACGAGCTAAAAAGGGCAGAGGCCACAAATTATACAAGGGCCATCCAGTAAAAATGGGAGGCTCACCAACAAAACAAACTCAGCATGATTATTGGGACGCTAGGTATAAGGTACATGTTCGCCAATGGAAGCATAGGTTTAAATGGAAAGTCAAGAAGGAGAGAGTACACGCAGGGCACAGGGTATTACCAAACAATGGAGTCAAGTCAAGTCAAGTTTAAAATTTCGCCAATGGAAGCATAAGTTTAAACGGAAATTTAAGAAGGAGATACTACACGCAGGGCACATGGTATCAACCAAACAATGGCCGCTGCGTAGTCAAATCAAGTCAAGTTTAAAAGAAAAAAACACTCCAAAAGGACTCAGGGTCGGCGAGGCTGAATTTTGTGGAGTTGTAAATGCTCTGCAAGCAAAGCGGAAACAATTCTTCAAATCATCTGTTCAGTTACTTCACAAGGACAGAGATAACCGACAATGAACTCGCAAGCAGCATCCCAATCTCCAAGAAGCTAGATTTGTGTTCCCCAGCCATGGTAAGAAGCATGGAAAGTAACCACAACTGCATAATAGAGGAGATATGCCAGAGGGAAGACAAAATTACGTGTCCAATCCATCACCAGAAAGTCAAGTCGACAATCTGGAAGCAACTTTACACTAAAAACTCATGGATTTTCATCAACCCACGAGAAGCTAGAGTTGCAGTCATATGTAACGGCCAAAGGGAAGAAGTTGCGATGAAGCAGTATGGCATTATATCTATCTCCCAAGACTGTAGCATCAAGACAAAAACTATGGTTCTAACTCGCAATAGAGGGAATGCCGATCATAGGTGGATTCGTAAAACCAGTACCAACCAACTTAACGTTTTCCAAAGCCTTAATCAGTCCAGTAACAATTCCCCAAGAAGCAGTAGTCCGCCCATATGATGATTTGACGGACATCACTCAGCAAGAACTACAAGAGGGGGACCATCTCCAAGGATTTCGTTGGCGCACGGTCACACATCATTCCATAATAACGAGCCTGGCCACCACAGCAACAGTATCAATAGCAATTATAGCCGCTATCTATCTACTACGAAGGATTCAGAAGAAGTTAGCACTGCCGAAGAACAGAAGAACTGGTGTCGAAAAGGCCTACCCCGACGTCGAATCAATAGAGATGGCTGAGTTGAGCAGATTACAAGAAACAACTGATGATTCCTATAGCCCATAGCTATCCAGAGGAAGTCATCTCTTGTTGACTCGGCAGAATGTTCATGGAACAGGAAGTTATGCAAGAGTGCATTCTTAGGCGTGAAAATATATTTTTAATATCATTCAATTTATAATAAAAAATTAGTTACAGGAAAAGTCGCTAGAACAATTAATGTAATATTTCATGTAGAAGTAGGTCACATAAACATTGGCATTGAAATAATATTACATATTTATCTAAATAATAAACAAGTTGTAATTGCAGAGTACAGTACAAGGAATGCTGACTGATGAGGTTTGCAAATTGTTAATAATGTAGAACAAGCAATGTTATAAATAGTGGTGTTGGTAAACATTAGCGAGACTTTTGATTTTAATTATGTAGAGATAAGTAGAGACTTTTAATTAAGATTTCATTAGGTAAAGATTTCGGTTTTAAATTCATTCGGTTAAATTAGTTTGTAAAAAATTGTTAATTTATTTTTATTATTGAATTTTACTACATCGTTACCATGTCCACATTATCCTAGTTATAAAATTCTAATTATCCTCCGCTCCCTAAACAGCTCCTATAAATGTATTAAATAAATTATAATTTATTTTTTGGTCTTATAAAAATGTTGCTTAAATTTATATAGATTATTAAACCTAAAAACGTTGAGGGCGGAAAATGGTCAATTTTAATAAATACATCAATCTATTTTGGTTATGGTAGTTTCATAGATCATTGATAAACTATTGATAATTAATTATTAAACAGTGCTCCATAGACACATTGTGAATTTTTTAACTGATACACCAACATTTAAATATTGGTCTTGTGCCGTTAATCTATGTCATTAATACATTGTGTGTGTGTGTGTGTGTGTGTGTGTGTGTGTGTGTGTGTGTGTGTGTGTGTGAGATGATTACTATATGGCCTCGGAAGCCAGGTCCATTAGACACAAACTGTTGCATTAGACAGACGAGATATAAGCAGACCGCCAAACTAGTGAATCAAGCAGCCAATTAATACATTAATACATCAGTTAAACAAAATACCAGAGATAATTAATACTGAACATATAATACATGTATACATATGGCATATAATAACAAGGTTCACATTACCCGAAAACTATTGAAACAACACAGCATCTTTTCGCACTCAACGCTTTTAGTTTTAGTAACATATACAGGGTGAGTCATAACTATTGGGACATACAGTAAGCGCAGATTATTTGGACCAAAATACGATAATTGGATCAAACATCCCTTAATAAAATGTTGCTGCGGAAAAAGATACAGGGTGTTAAAGGTGACTTTTTTTTTCGTTTTTTGCTAATAATTTCACAACTTATTCATAAATGGTTATTGAAATTGGCAAAGAGGTATAACTTTAGACACAAAATATTATTTTACTTATTATTTCACATTATGTTACAGGGGGTACTACATGACCTATCCTCGATGATGAAATTGGGTCGTACCTTTTTTGACGAAACTTTTTAGTAATTTTGATTATAAAACATGATATAAACATCATTTTTATGTAAAATTGTTTTACTTGTTCCAACTTGATAATTTCAATCGTTTTAGAGAAAAATGCAATTGAACATTTCAAAGCCCCGAAAAGGAATTTCAAATAATATTTCATTTATGAATGGTGTGCTTTGGGCTGTCAGATAATTGTTGTTAGTTTATGTCATTTATTGTGAGTGCATTATTTTTGTTTTGCTGGTTTATTGAATGGTATTTTTAAACAGGAATTAAGCGTTACTTTTTCCATCGAAATGTCACACCATAATCATTTTACCAGTGAAGAAAAGTGGGTATGATTTGTGCATACGCACACAAAAAAAATTGCGCCCGATCAGCAGCCGGAAGGTATGGTTGGTTACATGCAAACAGAAGGCAACCAATTCATAAAGCTTTTGCAAACCTATGTCGTCCTTTGGGCGAAGCAGGGTCATTTCGCGATAAAAATCAGGTCAGCGGCAACAGGAGTTCATCTATTACTGAAATTTTAAGAATAGAGTACTCCTATCCTTATCACTTCACTCCAGCACAAAATTTACTTCCAAGAAATATTCCACGACGATTACAGTTATGTCGGCTTGGAACAAGTACAACACGGACAGAAATTTTATTCTGAATATTTTGTTCACTGATGAAGCAACTTTTACCAGACGAGGAGTTTTGAATTGGAGAAACATTCATTACTTGGAAGTAGAAAAGCCACATGTTATTAAAGAAAGACATTTTAAGCATGAATTCAAATGTAATATTTGGTATGGCATTATAGGCGACCGACTACTCGCACCATATGTTCTTGCACCAAACTTAAATCGAGAATCATATTTTTTTTACAAAGTACTCTTGCTGATACTTTGTATGATCTCTCACTAAATCAAAGAAGAACAATGTGGTTTATGCAAGACGGAGAACCACCTCATTATTCAGTAGTTGTTATAAATAATCTTAATAAGATATTTCCTCAACGATGGATCAGCTAAGGAAGTGATTTTCCATGGCTGCTAAGAAGTCCTGATTACAAACCAATGGATTTCTATTTTTGGGAACATATGAAGTTCTCAGCTTATGCCAATCAAATTGCTTTATGAAATGAGCTCTGGGAAAAATACACGATGCGGCTAATTTTATTATTATTTATTATTTATTATTATTTATTGTTATTAATTCAAATTATACATTATGCCATACAAAAAAGCTTTGCTTGTCTCTCCCTAAACGTATAAATGTCAAATTATTTTGCTCTTGTCACTTTTCAATTTTCAACTAAGTTTTTCTTCAGCTGCGATTTCTATTCCCACCAACATTTCTGCTGCAACCATAGATATTTAAAATCCATTTAATACAAAAACCTTTCCTTGATTCAAACCAAAACTTCATAAAAAACATTATTCCTTGGTACAAAAATTTTGACATCTTTATCTGACAGTAAAAATTGCTTATATATTATATATTAGGGGATAGAATTATATTTTTAGTGAACTTTTATTTTCAAATGAACGCGAACTAGGACCCTTAGAAGCCATATCCGGTCAGTTTCAATTGTTATATGTATATATATATATATATATATATATATATATATATATATATATATATATATATATATATATATATATATATATATATATATATATATATATATATATCCGTCTGATAACTCAAAAAATAAATAACCGATTTCGATGAAACTTGGCAAGTGCCGTTCTTTTATTAATGGCTTGGATGAGTTCGTTAGCCAGAAAAATCGGACGGGGTTTCCGGGAAATTTTTTTCTCCGAAAGTAACAAAGCTATTTTAATGAAATTTATTATATATATATATATATATATATATATATATATATATATATATATATATATATATATATATATTGCCTCGGGAGAGATCTTACCACATACAAAAAGTCAACTTTCTAAGTTAATAGAAAATTGAGTTATTCAAATTTTAAATATTTTTTTAAGAATTTTTTTTTCTCCGAAAATTACAAAATTATTTTAATGAAATTTGGTGGATGTCTTGCCTTAGGAAATACCTTACTACGTACCAAAATTAAACTCTCTAGGTTTATAGAAAATTGAGTTATTCAAATTTGAAGCATTTAATAAAAATTCACTACCATAACGCACTTGCTGCGTCCCGAGATTTTTTTAATATCCGAAAGTCATTCATACCACAAAATAGAAAAGGCGTAGAAGTAGGTGGGGGCCACATAGAACAGTTCATTCGAGTTTGTTGTTTTGATCAAGCTATTTTGTTTATTATTCCGAATTAAAAGTTTTTCCACCGTACCTTATTTGAAATGCCTTTCCGAGGTTCGGAAAAGTTGAATTGCGTTTTTCTCGAAAACGATTGAAATTATCAAGTTGGAACAATTAATTATAATAATTTTGCATAAAAATGTTAATATGATGTTTTATAATCAAAATTACTAAACATACCAAAAAAGGTATGATCCAGTTTCATCATCAGGAATAGCTCATGTGGCGCCCCCCGTAACAAAACGTAAAACAATAAGTAAAATAATATTTCTTGCCTAATGTTATACCTCTATGCCAATTTTGACAACGGTTTCTAAATACGTTGTAAAATTATTAGCGAAAAAACGAAAAAAAAAATGTTATCGCTAACATCCTGTATCCATATGCTTGTGGAGAAGTTCCATTCTTCTGTGTGATGTTTTTGTAGCGCAGAAGCGTATAGTTCGCTGCATTTTGGCTTGTCGCAAAGAACATCCTGTAAGCCGTATTTTATTGAAAATGGGATAGTGAATGTAGTGTGCTTGTTTATTTGGGAGTCTGCTTGTATGTATTCCGTAATGAGGATATATTTGCGAGAAGCAATAGTGTGCATTACATAAACACGAGGCCGGCTGGTGAGTTTCATGTTCCGTATGCTTGGTCAAGCCTAACCGGGAATTCACCTAGCCCTATTGGGCCTAAGTTGTTTTATAAGTTGCCTATGCATATTAAGGAAGGTTTCTAGTATTAAAAGGTTTTGTACCATTAGAGAGTTTCTCCAATTTGCAGGTAGTTCTTTTTTTCTTTTTTTTGCACTTGTGCAGTATATCTGTGATTTCGTAATTGTGCTTCTGTGATTTTATTTTGACATATATTTATTTTAATAGTGTAATGCACTGTCTGAAAAGACAATAAAGTATTATTATTATTATTATTATTATTATTATTATTATTATTATTATTATTATTATTATTATTATCGACTTAAGCCTGAAGGGTTTTCACACTCCCTCAAAGGGAACATTCACTCATCCCAGGTATCTCAGATACCAAAGGGACTGAACTCAGATGGATCATTTTCCAAGTTATCGGGCCCTAAACGACAACGCGACACGTCCCCAATTCCCAGGAATCTCCGCACTGTGTAGGCAGTTGCAAGTATTACCGCCTTCTGCATAACCATATAAAGATGCTCTTCAAGGCCCAGTCTCTTAATGTTCTCTCGAAGATTCTTAGGAAGCACACCACGACATGACTATTGCAATCACTCGGACTCTATCTGCCCTCCACTGACACTTTACTTGTATCTCGAGGTCTGTGTACTTATTGATCTTCTCGTTGTACTGTATCGCTAGATTTGGAATGGCGACATCAATCAGCGTCACTTCGTTGCAGGACTTATCCACAATTATTATATCAGGCCTGTTGTGTGCAACTCGTTGGTCTGTGATTACGGTCCGATCCCAGTACAACCTGTATCCCGTGTTCTCCAGAACAGGATCAGGACTGTATCTATAGTAGGGCACCTTACTAAGATTTAAAAGTCCGAGTTTCAGAGCCAGTTCTTGATGACGTTTTTTAGCAACTTCGTCGTGCCTCTCTTTATACTCTGTTGCAGCAAACGCTTGACATTCTCCGACTGACACCCAAATCTCCATTTGTCATCTTGGACCGAATTATCTCCAACAATATACTTCGGGTAGTTTCTTGTTGGGATGACCTGATCTTGTATGGCCATCAAAACCTATCTGTCTCTGGAAACATCTGTCCGGACACCAACCAGGAGTTCGACGCCAATTCGTCGAATTGTGCCTGGGAGGTCTCATTTAGATGTCGTCCATGGAGAGGCTTCTGCATCCAAGATTGCAGCTTGTCCTGATCAGTCCGATGGTGATTTTGTATTTCGCTTTCTTTTAATTATAGCGGTGTTGAATCATCGGTGTAGTTCAGAAGTAAGCGCCCGCTGATGGAAATATGTACACAGGTTCACTATCTGCTTGTCCAACTGTCCAAAATTCAACACTCCTCTTACACGTTGGTGTCTGGGTAGGGTTAGTCGCTCGATAGCACTACGGGGGTGATGCTTTTTGGATTTTGTTAGGAGTGTTCGCACGTTCCGCTGCAGATTCTCAATGTCCGTTCTACCCCAGTTTACAATCCCAAATGAGTAGCTAAGTGCAGAACATGCATAGGTATTCAGAGCTTTAGTCAGGTTCTTGCTGTTAAGATGTGATCGTACTACCTGCTTTACTCGCTTCGTAAACTCATTTGTCAAATCGTTCTTCATTATCGAGTAGTTTATTTTCTTGGTCTATTCCCAGGTATTTGTAACACTCTTTTACATCCATCGAGGCAATTTGCTGGCCGTTCCCCATTCCATATACATCTGGTGGTATTTTCCATCTGACTACACATAAAGTGCGACATTTGTCGAGCCCAAACTGCATGTCAATACCTCTGGAAAACCCTTCCACGATTTTAAGGAGTTGTTTCAGGTGGTTCTTTGTGGAGGCCATCAACTTAAGATCATCCATATACAGCAGATGATTTAGCCTCATTTGCTCCCTGCCATTGCTTTTGATACTGAAGCCAGATCTGGTGGAGTTCAGGCGGTTTGATAGTGCATTCAATGCGATGCAGAACCACAATGGGCTTAGCGAGTCGCCTTGAAATATACCTCTTCTAATTGGTATCGTGCTGGTTACAATGTTGTCACTCGTTTGTACCCGTAACTGAATCTTTGTTCTCCAGGTAGATCTTGTGTGTTCAAGGAACCTCAGTATGCAAGTATCGATCTGATACATGTTCAATACACTTATGAGCCATTGGCGTGGAACTGAATCAAACCCCTTTTTATATTCCACGTAGGCACCAAAGACATTTCTGTATCTATTTTAAGCTTGATTGCACACAACAGAATCAATTATTAGCTGTTCTTTGCACCCCATAGATCCTTTGGCACACCCTTTTTGCTGCCTCGCAATTATGTTGTTTCGTTGGCAATGCGCATATATGCGTTTCTCAAGGCAGGATGTGATCAACTTATATAGGGTCGAAAGACAAGTTATTGGTCGGTATCTGCCGGGGCCTCCAGAACAAGGTTGGTCCTTTGGCAGAAGATACGTGTCTCTTTGTGCGAAAAACAATGGCATCTTCTTTGGGTCAAGTACAACATCATTTATTAACACCGCCAATAGATGATGTGTACACCCAAATTTCTTCAGCCAAAAGTTTTGGACGCCATGAGGCCCGGGTGCCTTCCAATTATGAAGCAATAACCCTCGGAGACTTCATGTGTGGTAAACGGCTCTGATGCATCTGTTCATATCTCTGACAAGCTATGTGTTCTTCGTTAACCCAGCTGGCGCCAATATTGCAGGAAGCTGTTTTGGCCTTTTGACTTTACCAAAACGCTTCAATTTGTTCCTTATTTGCAAAAGTATCGGTGGTCCATTTCTAGCTGAATTAAGCTGACGGTAAAAAGTCCTTTCAGAGCGTTCAAACATTGTATTGTCGCACTTCCTATTGTTGCTCGCTTTATATCTTCTTAACCGTTCTGCATATACCTTATTAATTATTATTGCTATTATTATTATTATTATTATTATTATTATTATTAATAATAATAATAATAATAATAATAATAATATTATCTTTTTCCACAGCAACATTTTATTCAAACATGTTTGGTCCAATCCTCATATTTTGGTCCAAATAGCCTGCGCTTACTCTATGTCCCAATATTTATAACTCACTCTGTACATCTTAAAAAAATTATAAGTTCAGAAAAATATAATTTTAGATGCGTTGTTTTCAACAATTTTTGTATATTTCATTATACGTTACAATGTATGATTA
Organism: Tillus elongatus; assembly: GCA_964006375.1. Taxonomy (NCBI): domain Eukaryota; kingdom Metazoa; phylum Arthropoda; class Insecta; order Coleoptera; family Cleridae; genus Tillus; species Tillus elongatus. The sequence continues at coordinate 129,037,404 of OZ023264.1, forward strand.
CTGTTGGCAAATATACTTATTAGTGAATTTTCTTTAAAAAAAATTCACTAATGAGGAGATCCCGACTTTCGAATTTTGAAAAAAAAAATTCAAATGAGCGCTAATTAGGCCCCCAAAACACATATCCGGGGTCAGTTTCAATTTATATATATATATATATATATATATATATATATATATATATATATATATATATATATATATATATATATATATATATATATATATATATATATATATATATATATATATGTGTGTGTGTGTGTGTGTGTGTGTGTGTCACACCGATAACTCAAAAAATAATGGACCGATTTTGATTAAATTTGGTGACTACCTTCCTTTTGCAAATGGCTTGAATAAGTTCGTTAGTCAGAAAAATCGGCCCAGGTTTTCCCAGAATTTTTTGTGTTTTCTTTAAAAAAAAATTATATCTCCGGAATTAACAAAGTAAGGACAACCAAATTTGGTACGCTGGTTTACATCGTTATCGTTATAGGAGAGCTACCTACCAAAATTTAGCTTTGTTGGTCAAAAGACAAAAAAGTTATGGGCATTTAAAGAAAAATAAATTGGGGTTTTCCTCAAAACGTCAAAGTGACAATTTAAAACGTCAAAATTCGCAACATTTAGGCAGAGAACTTGAATCTAATACGGGCTATGGAAAGAAAATTTCTAAAGAAGAATGTTTTACAAACCCTGAAGTCTTCGTTTCAACCGTCATTGTCCTTCATTTTACTAAAATGTTTCCAGAAAATTAATTTCAAATAGACCCTTTCTCTGATGCTTGGCAGTAGTCTTAGCTATAGAGTCTATCGTTTAATGGTATATAATTTTTGTCAAATTTTCGTAAAAAATCATTAAAGCTCAATATATCCGTTATTATACAAGATATGAAAAAATATTGTATACATTAATTATAGGGTGTCTTGAGCTACAACTTAAAAAATTATTTCTACAATCACAGTGTGGCCCAGAGTTATAGAAATATATATTTTTTTAGTCGAAAACGCCTTATGTTTTTGCATTTTCCATCGAAATATAATGCATGTTTGTAAGTTAAGAAATTCTAGACGCAGCAAGTGCGTTATGGTAGCGAATTTTTATTAAATGCTTCATATTTGAAAAGCTGAATTTGCTATTAACCTATAAGTTTGACTAAGGAACGGTTTTTTCGGGAACACTTTAAGTTTACTTTCGGAAATTTTTGTACGTTTTCAAACAATAAAGTTATTTTTATGAAACATGGCACATTGTTTCTACTATATAGGTTATACTGGTAATCAAATTTGATGCCAGCTATCTGAAAAAAAACACATATTTGCTATTAAAAACATTTGTATGAAAATTCACTACCATAACGCACTTGCTGCGTCCAGAAAATGTATTAGCTACCAAGCTGATGGTTTAACTTCGGAATAGATTATCTTCTTACCATCATTTATGTATTAAATTGTTTTTGACAAATTAGTTGGAAACAATAACAAAAAGAGAAACACGGTGAGCTATTATTTTAGTCAGTGTAAATAGCCCAGACATTTCGTTACATATTATCATGATTATCAACAAAATTATTACAAAGCAGACTAAAGGACATTCGATTTACAATTAAGCGCCAGGAGTAGGGACAGTTTTCATTGCTAGCAAAACTCTTTCAGTTAGATTCCGTGTCACGCTCGACATGCACAACAGAAACACTTACGTTAAGTTACTTTTTCACTCTAATGACACCTTATAAACAATGTATAAAAATGTGTATAAAATGCGCACTTCATTAGTATACGCTACCTTTGTCAAGTGTAATATTATAGAATGCTATATGTCCCGGGAAACTATTGTACCTTTTATTGTGACCGTTAATTGAAAGTGTCTCTTCAAACACAGGACTAATCTTAACAACAGATCTAATACTAAGGAACTAGGTACTTCACGTAAGTATTTTCTTAATCTTTTGTAATTTTATGTTAGACATGTATTCTAATTATAATAAAATCAATTCTGGAGGACCTTAAAATAGGACAGAAATTGTTTGCACACCACAGGTTCCTTCAGAGTACTTCTTAAAGATAATTTTGTGTGTGTTTCTCCTTGCGCAATTACAACCAAAGATTTATTATGAAGAAACCGCAAGTCATATGCTTTAAATTAGGTTTTTAATTTAGCTATGTAGAAGGTTAACGTAAAGTTTTTATGTTTTACTTTGATTTTATTATTAACGATCAATGGAAAATTATTATCTGTTTATATCGTAAGAAGACTGGATACAACAATTGCGTTATGGTAGAGAATTTTCATAAAAGTCTCTTAAATTTTGGAAAATCACAAAATATTCAAATTTGTCGAATAAGAATTGTATCTCCAAAAATAATTAACTTGGTTCGTGGAAGTTTCGTACACACGTTGCCTTTATAAATATTCTGTTGCATAACCAAATTTACTTATATAGGTTAATAAAAAATTATTATCAACATTTTAAAAAAATATGGTATTCTAAAGATGCGCGATAAACGTATTTTTTTTTAAATATTTTCCAGAAACATGCCTAAAACCACCGCTCTATGCATGAACACAATAGAATGTTTTCTCTCCCTCAGGGCTCGTCCGCGTCTTTGCCGCCCCGATAGCACCGCAGCCTTTGGCTTATTGTGCATGCCCTTTGTCTTTTCTACTGCACTCATTCCAAAATCACTGTGCCTTGAACTAGTCTGCACAGCAATTGGTAGGGTGAAGTTTTATATTGCTCTGTCTCCGGTCTAGGCTGTCCGTAGACCAGTTGTCTTTTGCGGTCCAGAGCTTTACACTCGCACAAGATGTGCTGGGCTGATTCCTCCCACTCGCCGCAGAGTCTGCATGCCAGGTCCCCCTCGAACCGCCCCATCTTATGCAGGTGTTTCTTGATGGCCATGTGTCCCATCAAGAGACCTGTTATGTTTCTGAGCTGTCCTCTGCTAAGATTTAGCAGCTCCACAGCTCTCTTTGAACTGGGTTCCTCAATTACTGACTTCCCATGTCTCAGCACTGGACAGTCTGCCCAGTACACCTTGTGTTCGTTTCTCACCCAGGACTTAATGGCTCCCCTAGCAGTGCTCTTTGTCACGCCCAGAACCGGTCTGGTCACATAAATGGTTCTGCTGACCCTCTCTTCGCGAGAATGTAAGCTTCTTCATTGCCTGTGACCCCCGAGTAACTCGGCACCCAGATTAGGGTGACCTCATTCTGCCCAGCCAGATCGCTCGTCTCCTCTCGGCATTCACTTACCAGCCTGGAATTTACCCATGGGCTACTTAGGGCCTTAAGGGCTGTCTGGCTGTGTGTGGCTATAAGGATTCGCTTGTTGGTGTAGCCCCTCATCTTGTTTCTCCGCACACAGTGCAGGATGGTGTACATTTCGGCCTGAAAGACGGTTGCATGGGCTCCGAAGGAAATACTGACTTACCCTCGGTCCATCCGAATAAACACCTGCCCCTGTCTCACGCTCCCCGCCGGATCCGTCCGTGAACCAGGCGAGCGCGTCCCGTGGTAAGGCCGGCGTCTCCTCCCTCCATGCCTTGCGGTCGGGGATTTCCACTTTAAAATTGCTTTCCTGCAGATTCGCGGACTCGCGAAGTCTGACCTCATTTCAAGCATGGGCTCCTTCACGATCTCCTGGGTCGATATTCAGTCTACCATTACAGGCTAGTCTGTATAGTCCTAGCCTGGCCACCCCCATGATAAGTATGTGTATAGGGGGGGGGGGTCAGATCCAGCAGCACCTCCATGGCGACTGTTGGGGTTGAAGTCATGGCCCCTGTGATACCCAGGCAAGCCATTCTTTGGGTCCTGCCTAGTTTTTGTGTGGCACTGGATTGTGCCACCTTAGGCCACCAGACCAGTGCCGCGTATGTTAACGATGGTCTGACCACCCTTGTGTACAGCCAGTGGGCCATACTAGGTCTTAGTCCCCACGTTATTCCATATAGTCGCCTAATGGCGGCTAGGGTCATAATTGCCTTATGCAGTACTTTTTTTACCGTGACCATTCCAGGTTAGCTTAGAGTCCAATACGACCCCAATGTAGTTTACCTCCCTGGCCATTGGGATGTTTCTACCTTATAGAGAGTTCTGTGGCTCTCACAATAGAAATGCTCTGAGATCAACTCTCCAAAATGTTACGGGGCACTAGGTGAATTGGGGTGCTGGACGGGGAAAAAGATAAAAAAGGATGGACGCAGCAAGTGCGTTGTGCGTTATGGTCACTTTATTATATATATATATATATATATATATATATATATATATATATATATATATATATATATATATATATATATATATATATATATATATATATATATATATATATATATGTATGTGTATATATATATATATATATATATATATATATATATGTATATATATATATATATATATATATATATATATATATATATATATATATATTATTTTATGATACTGAACTATATATAGTTCACTGTCTTATGGTTACTACTTGAAGAAATTTTTCAATTTTATCAGTCTCGATCTCGTGATAAGCGATTTTTTTCTATGCAAATTCGATAGAAATTTAAAAGAACAACAGAATGTGCCAGCAAAGTCGTTTACAAAATTCCGCTACAAATGTTTTCTATGTAAATTTGCTAAAAAATAGTACTTCTACTGAAATTGATTAAAAGATTTTACGTTAAAGATTGTAACAAATGTTTTTTCTAAAAATTGTCCTACAAAATTTTTTTGCACAAAAATTTATTAGAACATTATTTTTTACGAATTTCGTAAAAAAAGTTCCATCAAACCTTCGCTAAATATTATTTCACATAAAACAAATTTTTCTTTCCAGAAAATTACACACAATTTTTCTTTCTAGGAAATCTGCTAAAATGTTTGTAAGAAAATTTGCTATTGCATAAACAGTTTGTACATGAAAATTCGATAGTGCAATAAATTAAAATGTACACAATCTGATCTAAATACAGTCGTAGAGTTCTTTTACGGGTTCACAAAGAAAATTTTCTTTTATCTGACGATGCCGTAAAAAACGAAACCGGTTACAGAGAACAAAACAAGTACTTATGACGCCACAGAAGAAGTTTGTACGGTTGTATTAAGTATGGAATGGTTTAACCAAGTTAGAGCAAAAAAAAATAACCTGATCTGCTCCTAAAATTTGAATTAAGAGTCTCGAGGGTTCTCATCTCTATAATTATTTTTTCTATAAAAATTCGCCAAAAATTCATTGCATTTACATAACCTGATCATATAACGTTAAAAGAATGAAAAAAATAATTATTAAATAAATAAAAGAGAAAGTTCACACAGCTGGGATTGAACCTGCCTCCTCTCTGATTAGTTGAAGTAATACATGGCTCAACTCAACTAAACAACTCAACAAAACTTTATTTGTGTGACAAGAGATATTGAACAGTAGAACAATAATGTACAGGGTAATATGGTTGATACAATGCTCCAGCTCTATCTTAGCTTTATCATTGTGTTTTACATTTAAATTAATTATTTACATAAACATATCTTATTATCTACTTTACTATTAGTACAAGTATATTAGTTTGGGTTTTATAATTTAAAAAATTCATTTAATTACAGGAAAATGATTAAAAAAACCTGCGTCTTTAGACTGATGTACCTATTAGCTAATAGAATTAAAGTCGCCTTGGTGGACCCCTAAGCGTGAAGTTTGTGATCCCATGTATTTTTCCTTAATTATAATCCTAGTTAAAAAGACTTAAACACATACACCTTACTCACAAAAACAAAATGCAAAGTATGATGGGCATAGTCTCTCTTCGTAAATTATTGGTTTATATGAAGTAAAGGAAATTTGAGGGTTTGTTTGCTGAGCTTGGTAGACGATAGCATAGAGAATCCCTTTTGTTTGTTTTTTTATATGTAAGACATCGTATTATAGTAGGGAGCTGAAGCACTAGTTGTTGACCTGGAGTGTCCGTGGCTAAAAGAGCTTTGCTCGAGGCCAAAACAAGTTAAAAAAAGCTAATAGATCAAGCACAATGATGCTGATCTGTATTTATTTGCAGTTAGCTCCAATATTGGTTGGATACATATAGACACGCATACGCACGCACTATAAGCATTTACACATATATACATACATACATACAATAATTATACTTATAAACATTAATTTTACACATATATACCTATTTACAAGAATATACTTATTAACATTAATTGTTAAGTATACCTTTTACAGTTTACATGTATACTTTTAGTGATAGTTTAGTATACTACTCTCTCAAAAACCTCAAATTAACAGAAAGTAATTTATGTTTAAGATTAAATTCTAATTTGCTAGCTTTATAATTTTGAATTAAAGTCATTAATGGGTTATTGAGTTTAATCTCATAAAATTTATTTGCTGTCTTAGTTATGAAATTTTTTATATACATTATTTTTGCTATACCATGTAATTCCCTAATTCAAGTGTACCTGCTTTTATTCAGTGCCATTCTTAGGCATTTATTTTAAAACCGCTGTATTTTTGCTATATGACTTTTAGCTGCACCACACCAGACTGGTGATGCGTAAGAGAGCATGGGCCGTAACATGGTTTTATATAGTAACAGTATATTTTCTATACTAACTTTGCTATTTTTATTAATAAGGGGGTAAAGTGTTTTTACTGCCAAATGAGCATTTTTTATGGATGTGTTTATATGCTTCTTAAATGTTAGTCTAGAATCTAAGTGTACTCCCAAGTATTTGACCGTATTATTTTCTCCGTTAAACTTTAAAGGTTGAAATATTTTGACGTCCGTAACTTTTTTCGAAAAAACAATATATTCAGCTTTATTTGCATTAATTTGCAATTTCCATATCTTAAAGAAGTTCTGCAGCATGTTTAAATGAATCTGAATTTGTTTCGCTGCAACTATAGCATTGAAATAATGCGCATATATTGCGGTGTCATCAGCGAATAAAGCTGTTTGAGTTTTTGAGAATTGCGGTAGGTCGTTTATATACATTTAAAAAAGCTTGGGTACGATTAAAGACCCCTGCGGAACGCCTGCCCTAATTTTTCTTTTAGTAAATGTGTTATTTATGGTAACACAAAATTCTCTGTCTTTCAAATACGAGTATATTACTTTGATTAGGTACCTGGGGTAATACATGGCTTTACCGACTTAGCTACGAAGCAAGTGACACTGCGTTTCTTAAACGAAGTAAAAGCTGGTATATAAATTTATGGTTTACAATAACAAATAATTTATATTTTAATTGGATTTTTTCAACATATTTTATCAAATGAGCACTTAAAACAGAAATCTAAGACTTCGTTACATACTATTTGATATTTTCGGATATTTTCCATCCTTCATACCGAGAGTCTTTCTTAACCTCGTGAGTTTTGACATTTTAAATCGTCACTGACATTTTCAAAAGAAAAACTATAAAATTTTCATAGTAATTTTTCTTGTATTTCTTGACATATTTGAGCCAAAAAGAGATAGTTTTGGTCTGTATTATTCGCGTTTCTCTGATCACCAGTGGAATCCACTTTTTGTTTTCTTTAAATGCCTATAACTTCTTTTCCTTTTAATGTATAAATTTTGGTACGTAATTTACATTTTAGACTATAAAGCTTCGTACCAAATTTGGTTGCCATGGCTTTGTTATTTCAGGAGATGTAACAATTTTCCAAAAGAAAACCTAAAATTTTGCCGGAAAAACTAGTCACATTTTTCTGGATAACGAACTTATCCATGCCACTTGCAAAAGGAAGTTACTCACTAAATTTGATTCAAAATCGGCCCATTATTTTTTGAGTTATCGGTGTGATGCATATATATATATATATATATATATATATATATATATATATATATATATATATATATATATATATATATATATATATATATAAATTGAAACTGGCCCTGGATGTGTGTTCTAGTGGGGTTAGTTCGCGATCATTTGAAGACATTTTTTCAAAATTCAAAAGTCGCGATCTCCTCATTAGTGAATTTTTTCTACGAAAATTCACTACAAATATGAGGATCCAGTCCGTAGACACATTCTGCCCTGCAATAGATGGAGTAAATAATTTTTTCTATATTTGTAGACAATGGTGACGTAAAATTAATTGACATGTCTGACCGGAAGAGGCAGCTTATAAACCACAAAATATTGACATTTTTCATTCCTTTTTGAATATCTGAGAAAAAGTTGACTTCAGCACTTCTTATATTATATAATGTTTTAAAGAGGAATAAATTACCTGCAATTTTTATTCCCACGACGTTTTTGCAGAAACGATAATAGCGTACGCTACAGTTGTTTTAATTATCATTTTTTTCTTAAATCAGTTTTTCATCGCCACCGAAGTTAGCAACACTGGATAAGGTCAGTCCTTGGATGGGTGATCGCCTGGAAACTCCGTGTAATGTTAAAATCCCTCGAAAGGCAACGGCAATCCACATAGTATATTTATTAGAGTCTAGGTGGTTCAGGGGTAAGAACGTGTGTCTCTGAACCGAAGGGTACTGGGTTGGATCCCACTTTTTTAGTACATACTGTAACATTCACATCAACTGAGGTTCTGGCATTGTATTTGAGCAAGTTGATTGTCTGCACGTTCCACCCTTCGGAGTGGGCGTAAAGCCGTCGGTCCCGTGTCCAGGCGATGTTGGGCACGTTAAGGATCCCTACCCTCCTTACAGAAAGGCAGGTGTTCGGCTAAAATTTCCAGGATAGTGAGGTGAAAGTGCTCCCTGGCGTAGGTAATTGGCCGTAGGCGCGGAAATAGGCTGACGTTAAAGAAACAAAACACACATACACAACACAGAGTATATTTGCCGATCAAGATTTCTTCGGAACACAGCGACACTCAGGTTGAGTTGGAATATCTTTTAAATCACTTCTTAGACAGGTGAATATTCCAGTCCACAATTTAGATTATCTATGACAAAACAAAGACACTTGGCAACCTGCTAAAAAAGTGGCTAATTTGATATTAAATGCGTGCTCTTTTCCACTAGAAGTGATTCGGGGTTAAATGTCGCGAATATAGTAAATGACGAAAAAATTTATGTTAATCATTTTCATTAGTAGTATTAACAAAAGGGGTTAGAAAACCCAACATTTATTTTTGTGACTTAGAGGAGTAAAATTGTCGGTGATAGATAAGTCCGCTATAGGGATTCACCAAAAATTATTCTTTTTTGCACCATGTGGCGATCATCTTTAGAGTTGTCCGAGAGAGCCGAATGCAGTACTCTCAAATTATCTCATATCTTTCAACGTCAGCTCATCGGCATATCTCAGACAATGAAAACATTTTGTTGACAGGTTGTCATAATTCACAACACTCCTATATATATATATATATATATATATATATATATATATATATATATATATATATATATATATATATATATATATATATATATATATGAGAAATACTTTTTGGTGTCATTTTTAAGACGTTAAGGAAATATAATCAATTACCAATAAACATACTATACTACTTCTATATAAAAGAAATTTTTCGGGACGCAGCAAGTGCGTTTTGTAGTGAATTTTCATAAGCGTTGTACACTAATAGTACAGCATATTATTAAAATTAATAGAACCTCGGTGGTTCAGGGGTAAGAACGTATGCCTCTGAACCGGAGAGTACTGGGTTCGATCCCAGGGTACTCCTTTCACTTTTTCAGTACAAGCTGTAAAATTAACATCAACCGAGTTTCTGGCATTGTATTTGAGCAAGTTGATTGTCTGCACGTTCTGCCCTTCGGAGGGGGCGTAAAGTCGTCGGTCCTGTGTCCATGCGATGTTGGGCACGTTAAATATCCCTACTCTCCTTACATAAATGCAGGGGTTTGGCAACATTTCCAGGATTAGTGAGGTGAAACTGCTTCCTGGCGTCGGTGATTGGCCATAGTCGCGGAAATAGGCCGACGTTAAAGAAACAAAACACACATACATTAAAATTAATACTTTACATTTAACAGACCTCGAAGGTCGGTTTTAAATATCCTAATACACGCCCATTTGAAGGATTTCTTTGAAAGTATCACCTTCGATGTCTCTCTATTATCAAACAAATATCATGTTCTGCTCCAGCTACTTCTGATATAAATGCCCAAAACTCAATTTTATATCAAACTAGAAAATTAAAATTTGGTATATCTAGGCCTAAGTCTACGTCGCTTTAAAAGAAACTTACATTACAAATTTCATTAAAGCTACAAAAGCTTTCCAAAAGAAAACTTGATCATATTTAGAAAAAGAAAGCAAGTGTCTGCCAAATTATAAACGTGGCAGGTACTTTTCCTTACTAATCGCCTGGATGATTTTGTCGAGTCAACCTATTCGAATCGGTTTTTTTCAAAAACAAAAAAGTTTTTTAAAAACATATTCTCTACTTTTTATCTGTAATAAAAAATGTCTGCTGAAAATTCTAATTTTAGGCTTAAAGGTGACAAAGTTAACCAGGCTTTTTAAAGAAAAATGAGATCTTGGTCCAAACGTATTGAATCTAGACACCATTGTTTATACAAAATATTAAAATTAGTAAAACAAAACAAATCGTTACATGTGGTTTGCGCGAGGATATAACATAGGTCGCCTGCGTGTGAAGCGAATGCTCTACCGCTGCGCTACCGGCCCTGGCTAAATTCTGTATTATATGCTAAGAGTAAATTAAGTAAACTATTAATTCCAGAATTAAAAGCTATTTTAAATCATTTTATAGAGACGTGAGCCTAATTTGTTTAGAATATTTAGTCCATTCTTTCTTCTAATATTTTTTATAGCAATAGGAAGCTATTTAGATCATGGTGTGACAAAAACGTCAACTTTCTTTATAAAACCGATAATTCCGTAAAAAATTTTATATTGCCTTCCTTAAACCTTGATCGTACCACTATGTGCCACATTTTCAGTCTGAAACACTAACTGCGGCTGTTGAAAAACACGAAACTGATCCAGAATATGAGTCGCTAGTGTGGGCTGAAGAAATATTTTCAGAATTCAAAAGTCGCGATCTCCTCAATAGTGAATTTAAATCTATAAAACTGTGGTGTTGTAAATAGTAAGCATTAATGTTCCAGTCAGAATTGTTGGTGAAGTATTGTATTCCAACAATGTGTGCTAACCGAGTCCGACGTTACCAAATCGATTTTTTGATCTAATTGACTCTACAATAAACGGTCGTTGATTATTGGTAGTCAATTTGTTGTATGCGCTGTATAACTTGTGTTTACAAACAAACCATTGAATCCACATACTTTTGCTAATTAAAATGAATAAACATTTTTATTACTATAAACTTGTTTTTGAATAGATCATAAATGGGTGTATGTACAGGGCGCATTTAATAAAGTTGTAGCCCCTTAATTTTTTTGGCATATAGCAAATTTGAAAAAAAAATGTTATAGAGGATTTTCAGTTTATTAGTGAATTTTCTTAGAAAAATTCACTAATGGGGAAATCCCAACTTTTGAATTTTGAAGTTTTTTTCCGATGAGCGCGAACTAGGACACTTAGAACCCATATCCAGGATCAGTTTCAATTTTTATATGTTATATATATATATATATATATATATATATATATATATATATATATATATATATATATATATATATATATATATATATATATATATATATATATATATATATATATGTATGTATGTATGTATGTATGTATCACACCGATAACTCAAAAAATTATAGGCCGATTTTAATCGAATTTGGTGAGTGCCTTCCTATCGCAACTGGCTTGCATAAGTTCGTTAGCGAGAAAAATCGGCCCAGGTTTTCCTGGAGAAGTCTGCGTTTTCTTCGGGAAAAAATTATATCTCCAGAAATAATAAATCTCTGGTAATCAAATTTGGTACACAAGTTTATGACATTAAAAGGAAACTATATAACAAAATTTAGATTTCCATTTTATATTAAATCAAAACAATTGAAAAACTAAATTATTAGTTATACTATAGTTTCTAGCGAAATTCTCGTAAAACGAGAAAGTGACTAATGTGGAGATCTGTGTTTAAATATATATATATATATATATATATATATATATATATATATATATATATATATATATATATATATATATATATATATATATATATATATATATATATAATTTGGTACCTACCTTAATTTTGTAAGTGGCTTGGATAAGTTGGTTAGCCAGGAAAATGGGAGCAGTTTTTCCGGAGAAATTTTGGGTTTTCTTTCGGAAAATTTTTGTATCTCCGAAAATAACAGAGCTATGATAACCAAATTTGGCATATACGTTTCTACTGTCAAACTTACCCTACACGTCTCAGATCTCTAAGTCAAACCAAGAAAAACAAAAGTTATAGGCATTTAAAGAAAAAAACTGGGTGCCACTGGCGATCAGAGGAAAGCATAAAAAAATATTTTGTGTGATTAACAAAACCAGTTGAATATTACATTCAACGGTTAAGTTTTCTTGACGCAAAAATTTCAAGAAATATTAGCAAATATGTTTTTAAAATTTTATAATTTTTCTTCTTAAAACGTCAAAGTCGTGATTTCAAACGTCAAAATTTGCAATTTTGACACAACTAATCTGAAACAAATATTGATTATGTAAAATAAATGCCGTAATAAGTGTGTTTTGCAAAGCCTTAAAGTTCAGGTTCAACCATCATTGTCCTTCATTTTACTAAAATATTTTAGGAAAATTCAATTCAAATAGACTCTCTTTCTGATGCTTCGGCAGTAGTTTCAGCTATAGCTGAAACCATAAACTCTATAGAGTTTATGGTTTCATATCCTCTATTTTAGCATATTTTTGTAGGAAAAATTGGGTATTAAACAGACCGCGACTTAGGAATTTTAAAAAGATTTCTTCAAATAAGCGCCAACTAGAGCCCCTAAAACCCATATACGGGACAGTTTAAGTTTTCGTCTATTTACACATATACAGAGTTAGGTATTTTTACGGTAAAGCTCAATATATCCGTTATTATTCAAGATATGAGAAAAAATATATACGTTGATTATAGGGAGTCTCGAGCTGCATCTTATAAGCCTATTTTGACAATCACAGGTGTCCCATAAGTGGCTGGTGATACACATTTTCATTTTTTAATAGAAAACCCCTACGTTATTGCATGTTTGTATTTTCCTTCGAATTACAATGCATGTTTGTAAGAAAATTTGGGTGTCTTTTCGGAAAAAAAATTTATCTCCAAAAATAAAAAAGCTATAGGAACTAAATTTGGTACATAAGTTTATGAGACTAAAAGGAAACTACATAGCGGAGTCAAATTTTTAAGTTACAAAAAAAAGTTATAAAAATATTTGGTGCCAGATCATTTCTATGAAAATCCACTACCATAGCGCACTTGCTGCGTCCAAACTGTTGTATGTTAATATAGTCTAACTGGAGAAAAGGAAAATAGCAAAGTCATGGCAACCAAATTTGATACACAGGCTTGTGGTAAACTATTTACCAAAACTTAGATCTGTAAGTTAAAAGACCAACAAGTTAGAGTCATTTAAAGAAAACAATGTTGAGATTTTTCGCTTAAAACGTCAAAGTCGTGATTTGAAACGTCAAAATTGGCAACATTTAGGCAAATAACCTGCAAACGAATACGGGTTATGCAGAGAAGATGTAGCAAGAAAAGTGTTTCACAAGCCCTTAAGTTTCAGCTTTAACCGTCATTGTCGTTCATTTTACTAAAATATTTCCAGAGAATTCATTTTAAATAGCCCCATTCTCTGATGCTTTGGCGGTAGTTTTAGTTATAGTGTTTATCATTTATGGTCTATAATTTTTAGCGAATGTCCGTAGAAAAGATTCGCTAATGAGGAAAACGCCACTCTTGAATTTTGAAAAGACTTGTTTAAATGAGCGCAAACTAGGCCCCCTGGAACCCATATCCGGGCTTCTGTTTTCATATATACAGGATGACGCATTTCTACGCTAAAGCTCAATATATCCGTTGATATAAAAGATATGACAAGAAGTTGTATACGTTAATTATAGGGTGTCTTAAGCTCCATCTAATAAAATTATTTTTACAATCACATGGTGGCCCATAAGTAGTTGGTGATATAAAGTTTCCTTTTTTTTGTTGACCGAACACGTTCATGTTATTGCATTTTCAATCGAAATATAATGCTTGTTTGTAAAAAAAGAAATTCGGGACGCAGCAAGTGCGTTATGTCAGCGAACTTTCATTAAATGCTTCAAATTTCACCAGTTTTTTCGGGAACATTTTAATTTTATTTACGTATAATTTTTGTACATTTTCAAACATTAAAGTTATTTTAATGAAGCATGGTACACTGTTTCTACTATATAGGTTTTACTGGTAACCAAATTTGATGCCTCCTTTCTTAAAAGAACATAAAAACATTTTTATAAAATTGACTACCGTAACTCACTTGGCGCGTCCAAACTTTCTAGATATATTCAACTGTTTTCAACGGTTGTATGTTTTCTAAAATTTGTTTTTAACAAAATACATGACGAAAACAGCTTAAGGTAAATGCTCGCTTCTTTGAAATGAAGTAGGCTCTATAAAATAAATGGTAATATTTGACGTTTCATTATTGCGCAAGCCGATAGTAATATTTCAATTCATGTTTATGAATTCGTTGTTATTGTCAAATAAAAATGTCTTGAAATATTATTAAAGGTTACAAAGCAACTGAATATGTGGCTCACAAACATAAAAATGGAAGTTGCCTACGTTATGCCAATACAAATTTAAGAGCTCTGGGAAGGATTATAATATGGCTAATTGCATCGAATTTAAAGTATCACGGGCCAGCAATCGGATAAATGTTTCTCAAGAGCAACTTGAGACATGGCTGTCCAAAAACTGGGATTTAAAACTTACAAGGCAAGCTCAATTTGTTTTAGCATTATATCCGTTTTCAATTTTACGTTCCTGAGGCAAAAGAAAAGCCATTACTTAAGTAAACTACAAGTATATGAGCAACGGAACACCAATCTTGGTCTCAAATCCAGTGGAACTCAATTATATGAAGTGACAAAGCTAGATTTGAAGTTTGCATTGGGGATATTTGAAGCCAAGTCATAAGAACTAAAGAAGAAATTTTTCACACTAACTGCCTTAAAAGGAGAGTTTAGTTTCCGGCATCTGTGATAATTTGAGGATCCATGTCAGCTAGAGGAGTAGGAAACTTACACTTTGTTGATGGCATTACGATCGCTGATAAATACATTCACGTCCTTCAAAATAATTTGAGACCACAAATTGAACAAATGCGGTTGGATAATATCGAGTGTTTCCTCCAGCAAGATGGTGACGCTTGTCATACGGCTAAAAAAAGTTAAATATTGGATGCTAAAAAACAATATTCCTCTTTTCAAACGGATATCCAGTAGCCCAGACCTCTCGCCGATCGAAACCTTATGGCATAGCATGAAGAAGCAGATCCGATCACAGCCCGTAAGAACCGTTCCAGTGTTGCGCGCTCCTCATCAAGAAATGTGGAACAATTTTACTCCAAATGAATGCCAAGCATTAGTTGACACTGTACCTAGACGTATTGAGGCGATAATACGTCGAAAAAGCGATATAACTCAGTGGTAATTTCCTATTTAGTTTGGTGTTTTTTTTTTGGTTATTGTAAATATTAGAAATTTCTTACAATTTCAATTTATTTGTTAGTTAAAATATAGTATAATAGGCCAAAAGTAAATAAACGTTTTCTATGTAATTAGTAATACATATTAGTTTTTGATAAATGTTTCGTTAACAAAGTCGGTTTTTTTAAGAAACATAGTTTTGTTACTCGGGACAACTTCACTAACACAGGGCCCGTATAACAATAGAGCATTAACTAAAACATCTCTTGATAAATTGAATCCACTTGTTTTTAGTGAATTTTTATTTAAAAAAATTCACTAATAGAGAGGTATCGATGATGAAACTTTGCAAACATTTTTTCAAATGAGCGCTTACTAGTGCCCCTAGTTCCTATAATAGTTTTTCGAAAAGTCGAAAATAACGGAGTTATAGGGTGTCAAAAAAAATTTTTTTCAAATTTTTTTTGATAACTTTGTTTGTCGTGAACCATTTTTTTTTCAAATTTGGTGAACACGTATATAATATCACTCTGTATTTATGTTACAAATTTGACATGGATCTATCTAAATTTAAAAGCCGAAGTTGCCCTTGACCAACAGATAAAGACTCATAGCTTTTTTGCTTGAATCCTTATCTCAAATGTAACAAACACGATTGAAGGGAATTATAAAATCTTAAAAAAAGGTCATCTTGTTGCATCACGATAAAACTAACCGTTTTCGAGAAAAACGTTCTTCAAAATTTTTGCTGGTATTGATTGAATACGAAATCACTTCATCCAAATGTCAATGTTAATAGCGCGTGCTTTGAAAACAGTCGCGCTAATTGCCTCGGAAAAAAAAATATATGTCACATGTTTTGACAAATAAAGTGTTATATTTTTATTATTATTACTACTATAAAATTGTCAGCAATGACGATTTTACAGGGCCTCATTTATTTTTATTACTTACTAGAACTTGCAACATTTATACATTATAACAATAATTTATAAAAAATCATAACCATTAAAAATTATAACAAAGTTTGAAAGTGATGTCCTTCCATCTCAACACATAAATCAATTCTTCTCAGGAAATTCCGACGAACTCTAGCCAATATTCCGTCTTTTTGCCTGATTACCTCACAGTTATCAATAATTCTTTGCCTGAGATCTTCAACGTTTTGAATTGGACTCCTGTATACAAGAGATTTTAGGTAACCCCAAAAGAAAAAAATACATTGTGTTCAAATCAGCCGATCTAGGAGCCCACTGCACGAATCCACCGCGTCCTATCCATCTTTCAGGAAATATTTCATTAAGAAATTCCGTCACCGCTGTACTAAAATGTGGCGGCGCGCCGTCCTGCAGCAGCCACATTGTATTTCTTGATTGGAGGGGTACATCATCCAATAGAGTGGATAACTGGTTTCTTAAAAAATTTAAGTATATCTCACCGTTGAGTCTTTGAGAGAAGAAATGTGGCCCAATTAAGCGGTCCCCTAAAATGGCAGCCCACACATTAACAGAAAACTTATTCTGGAAAGCGCGTTCTATCGCCAAGTGAGGATTCTCATTAGACCAATAATGCTCATTATGAAGGTTGATCATACCGTCATGTCCAAATCCAGCTTCATCTGTGAAGAGAAGCGATGATATAAAATTGTGATCATTGTTATGTAGATTTCGAATTATATTGCACAAATTCACGCGAGCTTCCGGATCTCCAGGAAATAAAGCTTGAACTTTCTGGTAATGGTAAGGATGAAAAAGCTGCTCCTTGAGAATTTCATGCACAGAACTTTTCGGGATACTCTCCTGAGTAGAGACTAACCGTACACTTAAGTTGGGATTATTCTCGATTGCATTTAATACACGGACTTCTGCTCCAGGAGTTCGAGTACTTCGCTGACGGCCAACATCTTGAAATGTACTTCTAAATGATCCGAATTCTCCCAATCTTCGATGGATATTACTGAACATTTGGGATTGTGGTACCATTCTATTTGGAAATGCTTCAGCATACAAACGTCTTGCAGCAAGGGCATTGCCGCCAGCTATACTATAATAATAATGCATGCCACGTAGTTCAACATAAGAATAATTATTATTATTCATCGTATTTTATAATTAATCTCAACTATTCCGCAAGTAAAATCACTACAAACTATTATCTGTCAAAACTAACGCCACACGATCTTGTTGACAGATAATGTTTTTAAAGCACGCTCCGTTAATATTGAAAATGAGATTAGGTGATTTCGTATTCAATAATACCAGTAAATTTTTAAGAACGTTTTTCTCGAAAACGGTTAGTTTTATCGTGATGCAACAAGATGATCTTTTTTAAAGATTTTATAATTCCCTTTAATCGTGTATTCTTAGTTTTGAGATAAAGATACAAGCCAAAACGTTCTGAGTCCTTATCTGTTGGTCAAGGACAGCTTCGGCCTTTAAATTTAGATATATCCATGTCAAATTTGCAACATAAATACAGAGTGGTGTTATATACGTGTGCACCAAATTTGAAAAGAATCGCTTTACGACAAAAAAAGTTATCGACAAAAATTTAACAAATATATTTTTTTTGACACCCTCTAACTCCGTTATTTTCGAGTTTTCGAAAAACTGTTATAGGAACTAGGGGCACTCATGCTTTGAGTATAATAACCCTCTGAATTTTTTGCTCACAATTTCCGGATACCTGGTATGTATATATATATATATATATATATATATTATATATATATATATATATATATATATATATATATATATATATATATATATATGTATGTATGTATGTATGTATGTATCCAACCGTGATGCAATGCTTGCATTTTGGTAGGCAAGGTCTCCTAGATAGGGCGTCGGCATTACCGTGCTGTCGTCCAGGGAGGTGTTCGATAGTAAAATTGTACTCTTGAAGGCGTTCAAGCCACCTCGCCATTTGCCCCTCTGGATTTTTAAATTGAAGAAGCCAGCGTAGGGAAGCATGGTCCGTTCTCAGGAGAAATTCTGGACCATATAGATATTTGTGAAAATGCTCCAACGTCTTGATAATGGCTAGAAGTTCTTTCCTCGTCACGCAGTAGTTCTTTTCTGCCTTGGACAGGGCTTTACTGAAGTACCCTACAACCTTCTCTTGGCCTTTCTGTTCCTGCGAAAGAACACCTCCAATACCAACATTGCTCGCGTCCGTGTCCACAATAAACCTGTGACTAGGCTGAGGGTATGTCAGAATCGGGGATGAACTGAGAGTCCGTTTTAGTGTCTCGAAAGCTTTTTCACAATCATCGGTCCAAATGAAAGGTGTATTTTCTTCCTTCAGCAAACCTCTTTACAAAACGGCGGTAATACGTGCAAAGGCCCAGAAAGCTTCGCAGCTGATGTACATTGGTTGGAATTTCTCAGTTCATAATACAACCTGTCTTCTCTGGGTCGGTTTTGACTCCATCTGGGGTGATAATGTGGCCTCAGTGCTTGACTGCTTTTTGAAAGAGACAGCATTTCTTTGGATTTAATTTCAAATTGGCTCCCTTTAGTTTCTGAAACACTTGTTCGACATTCTTCATGTGATCTTCGAACGACTTTCCCAGGATAATGACGTCATCCAGGTACACGAGGCATGTTTTCCAATGTAGACCTCTCAAAAATGTCTCCATTAGACGCTCAAAAGTGGCTGGAGCATTACACAACCCAAATGGCATGACATTGAACTGCCACAGTCCACTACCAGTGGTAAACGCAGTCTTTTCTTTGTCTTTGGGCTCAATCTCGACTTGCCAGTAGCCACTTTTCAAATTCAATGTCGAAAATTATCTCGCACCTGCCAGTGTATCAAGCGTATTATCATTTCTGGGAAGTGGATAGCTGTCTTTCTTAGTGACATCATTTAACCGGCGGTAATCTACACAAAACCTTGTGGAGCCATCTTTCTTTTTAACTAACACTACTGGAGAGGCCCAGGGCTTTGCGATGGTTCTATAACTCGTGCCTGCTCCATCTCCCTTAGCATGGTGTCAACTTCGTGCTGTTTATGATCGCTGTTTATGATCGCTTCCTATACACCAACACTTACTGTTAACTCGCTTTATACTCTATGATCACTTTCACACCACCTTATTCAATACTGAACTAACTTACCCTGCGCACCGCTCGTCTATTGATATCTGTCTATAGAGATTCTAGACGTTCTGCATTATTCTACACTACTCTACAGCTGTCACTTCTGGTCTGTTATAGAAATGTCATTCCAGAGTGTTCGCTGTGACAATATATATATATATATATATATATATATATATATATATATATATATATATATATATATATATATATATATATATATATATATATATATATACATATACATATATATATATATATATATATATATATATATATATATATATATATATATATATATATATATATATATATATATATATATATATAAATAAATTGAAACTGACCCCGGATATGTGTTCTAGGGGTTCTAGATCACGCTCATTTAAAGAAAAAAAATTTTAATTCAAATGTCGGGATTTCCCCATTAGTGAATTTTTTTCTAAGAAAATTCACTAATATGGCAAAAATTACAATAATACCACTTCTTTATGCGTGGTTGGATTCTAGCATCATGCGTTCTGATTCTGTCAAAACAACATAAGCAAGACACCTACACAAATATCCTTGTAATCATAATACGTAACAGAAACAAATAATTTTGTCAATAACTCAGAAACCTGAAACGATTGTTGCAAGTAATGGAATTGTGACATAAGTACCTACGAAAATACTTGTATTTCAGTTATATAAAAACTTTGACCTTAAATGATTTAATCAACGAGCATAAAATCGGTAAACAATTCACACTTTTTACTCTCCCTGCTGCAATAAATACCTACATCAAACGTAATTTAAATATTATTGGCAAGACATTAAAATTTAATAAGAGGATTTTTGTGTCATCGTGTAAGACTACGAATTACTTAGGAATTTTATCTAATCTCAGGTAATGATACTATCTTAAAAAAAGTTCGGGGCGAAGCAAGTGCGTTATGGTAGTGAATTTTTATTAAATCCTTCAAATTTGAATAGCTTAATTTTATATAAACTTAGATAGTTGAATTTTTATATGTGGCAAGGTCTTTCTCTAGGCAACATATCCACCGAATTTCATTAAAATAGCTTTGTAATTTTTGGAGAAAACATTTTTTTTCGAAAGAAAACTCAACATTTAAATAACTCAATTTCCTATAAACTTAGAAAGTTGAGTTTTGGTATGTAGTAAGGTCTTTTTCGAGGCTATATATGCATGCATATGTTTTCCGGGAATATTTTAAGTTTTCTTTCAAAAAAACTTTTTTCTTCGAAAATTACAAATCTATTGTGATTAAATATGGTGCATATATAGCCTCGAAAAAGACCTTACTACATACCAAAACTCAACTTTCTAAGTTTATAGGAAATTGAGTTATTTAAATTTTGAGTTTTCTTTCGAAAAAAATTTTTTTCTCCAAAAATTAAAAAGCTATTTTAATGAAATTCGGTGGATATGTTGCTTAGAGAAAGACCTTGCCACATATAAAAATTCAACTATCTAAGTTTATATAAAATTGAGCTATTCAAATTTGAAGGATTAATAAAAATTCACTACCATAACGCACTTGCTGCGTCCCGAACTTTTTTTAAGATAGTATCATTACCTGAGATTAGATAAAATTCCTAAGTAATTCGTAGTCTTACACGATGACACAAAAATCCTCTTATTAAATTTTAATGTCTTGCCAATAATATTTAAATTACGTTTGATGTAGGTATTTATTGCAGCAGGGAGAGTAAAAAGTGTGTATTGTTTACCGATTTTATGCTCGTTGATTAAATCATTTAAGGTCAAAGTTTTTATATAACTGAAATACAAGTATTTTCGTAGGTACTTATGTCACAATTCCATTACTTGCAACAATCGTCTCAGGTTTCTGAGTTATTGACAAAATTATTTGTTTCTGTTACGTATTATGATTACAAGGATATTTGTGTAGGTGTCTTGCTTATGTTGTTTTGACAGAATCAGAACGCATGATGCTAGAATCCAACCACGCATAAAGAAGTGGTATTATTGTAATTTTTGCCACATTAGTGAATTTTCTTAGAAAACATTCACTAATGGGGAAATCCCGACATTTGAATTTAAAAAATTTTCTTCAAATGAGCGCGATCTAGGACCCCTAGATATCAACTGACGAGCGGTGCGTTAGTTCAGTATTGAATAAGGTGGTGTGAAAGTGATCATAGAGTATAAAGCGAGTTAACAGTAAGTGTTGGTGTATAGGAAGCGATCATAAACAG
Source organism: Tillus elongatus (assembly GCA_964006375.1). Classification (NCBI taxonomy): domain Eukaryota; kingdom Metazoa; phylum Arthropoda; class Insecta; order Coleoptera; family Cleridae; genus Tillus; species Tillus elongatus. The sequence goes on from OZ023264.1 coordinate 129,059,330, forward strand.
CGATCATAAACAGCACGAAGTTGACACCATGCTAAGGGAGATGGAGCAGGCACGAGTTATAGAACCATCGCAAAGCCCTGGGCCTCTCCAGTAGTGTTAGTTAAAAAGAAAGATGGCTCCACAAGGTTTTGTGTAGATTACCGCCGGTTAAATGATGTCACTAAGAAAGACAGCTATCCACTTCCCAGAAATGATGATACGCTTGATACACTGGCAGGTGCGAGATAATTTTCGACATTGAATTTGAAAAGTGGCTACTGGCAAGTCGAGATTGAGCCCAAAGACAAAGAAAAGACTGCGTTTACCACTGGTAGTGGACTGTGGCAGTTCAATGTCATGCCATTTGGGTTGTGTAATGCTCCAGCCACTTTTGAGCGTCTAATGGAGACATTTTTGAGAGGTCTACATTGGAAAACATGCCTCGTGTACCTGGATGACGTCATTATCCTGGGAAAGTCGTTCGAAGATCACATGAAGAATGTCGAACAAGTGTTTCAGAAACTAAAGGGAGCCAATTTGAAATTAAATCCGAAGAAATGCTGTCTCTTTCAAAAAGCAGTCAAGTACTTAGGCCACATTATCACCCCAGATGGAGTCAAAACCGACACAGAGAAGCCAGGCTGTATTATGAACTGAGAAATTCCAACCAATGTACATCAGCTGCGAAGCTTTCTGGGCCTTTGCACGTATTACCGCCGTTTTGTAAAGGGGTTTGCTGAAGGAAGAAAATACACCTTTCATTTGGACCGATGATTGTGAAAAAGCATTCGAGATACTAAAACGGACTCTCAGTTCATCCCCGATTCTGACATACCCTCAGCCTAGTCACAGGTTTATTGTGGACAAGGACGCGAGCAATGTTGGTATTGGAGGTGTTCTTTCGCAGGAACAGAGAGGCCAAGAGAAGGTTGTAGGGTACTTCAGTAAAGCCCTGTCCAAGGCAGAAAAGAACTACTGCGTGACGAGGAAAGAACTTCTAGCCATTATCAAGACGTTGGGACATTTTCACAAATATCTATATGGTCCAGAATTTCTCCTGAGAACGGACCACGCTTCCCTACGCTGGCTTCTTCAATTTAAAAATCCAGAGGGGCAGATGGCGAGGTGGCTTGATCGCCTTCAAGAGTACAATTTTACCATCGAACACCTCCCTGGACGACAGCACGGTAATGCCGACGCCCTATCTAGGAGACCTTGCCCACCAAAATGCAAGCATTGCATCACTGCCGAAAACAAAGAAGGATTGAATCCCGAAGTGTGTAGGAGGACAACGGTGCAACCCGTTAACCGATGGGACCCGCAGAGGTTAATGGAGGACCAAAAAGAAGACCCTGATATCCAACCAATCTACAGATGGAGGGAGACTTGCCACGAAAGACCCACTTGGTCAGCAGTTAGTGATAAAAGCCTTGCCACCAAAAGTTACTGGGCCCAGTGGGACTCCATTGAAATCGAAGGTAATCTTCTGGTCATGAATTGGGAGTCAGATGATGGAATCCGCATCTTGAAGCAAATAATCCTTCCACGGACAAGAGTTAGGGAGGTAATCGAGGAGATCCATGGCCGGGCAGGCGGAGGCCATTTAGGGGTAGAGCAAACTTTGGAAAAGGTCAGAGAACGTTTTTATTGGTTACGATGTGCTGATGTGGAAGAATGGTGTAAAACCTGCCAAGCGTGTGCATCCAGTAAGGGGCCTAAATCAAAAACCAGGCGGCGAATGGAGAATTTCAATCGACATAGCTGGTTCTTTCCCTAGAACGGACGCAGGAAATCGCTATATGCTTGTAGCCATGGATTATTTTAGCAAGTGGCCAGAAGTGTTTGCGGTCCCGAATCAAGAGTCCACCACCGTCGCAGAAGTATTGGTGAATGAGTTTTTCTGTAGATTTGGCGCACCACTAGAGCTCCATTCCGACCAAGGACGCAACTTCGAGTCGGCTGTATTCCAGAAGGTATGTGAGCTTATGGAAATCAGGAAAACGAGAACTATACCCATGCACCCTCAATCTGACGGAATGGTGGAAAGATTCAATGCTACTTTGGAGTCCCACTTAAGAATATTTGTCAATGGACACCAAACGGATTGGGACCGGCACATTCCACTCTTTCTACTGGCATACCGCTCGTCTGTACATAAGACTACCGAACATACACCAGCCAGCGTGGGTTTTGAGGGAGAGTTAAGACTTCCTCCTGATCTCGTATTTGGAAAACCCACAGATGCTCCACGGTCAACTGATGAATACATAAAAGATTTGGAAAGAAGAATAGAAACCATCCACTCTGCTGTCAGAATGCATATACGAGTAGAAAGCGATCGCATGAAGACCCGTTATGACGTGCGAGCTGATTCAGCTGGTTTTAAAGAAGGAGATCGTGTGTGGTTCTACAATCCAGTACGACGCAAGGGACGGTCACCGAAACTACAGAAATTATGGGAAGGTCCTTATTAGGTGGTCAAAAGGATCAATGACGTTGTCTATCGCATTCAGAGGAGCCCGAAGAGCAAGATAAAGGTGGTCCATATGCACAGACTTACGCCATACCAAGAAATGTCAGAATTCGATCGGGGTCATCGAATATAAGAGGGGGGCAGTGTCACATTTGTCTATGAGAATTAAGTTTAGGAACTTTGTTACTTCTATGGTAGTGTGTTGGTAACAGCGAACACTCTGGAACGAGATTTCTAGAAGAGACCAGAAGTGACAGGTGTAGAATAGTGTAGAAAATCTAGAGTCTCTATAGACAGTATAAATAGACGAGCGGTGCGCAGAGTTCAGTATTAAATCGGTGTGGTGTAAAAGTGATCATAGAGTATAAAGCGAGTTAACAATAAGTGTTGGTGTATAGGAAGCGATCATAGAAGGCGATAGTGGAATATAGCTCTATGGACATTTAATAACAGAGAAGAGAAATATTTTAGTTGACACTGGTGTTGGAAAATAGTTGGTAATAATAAATTAGTAGTTTGGAAAGCTGTGTTTTGTTAATCAACAAATCCAGAAACCCGTAGACGTAACAATATCTTCTTATTAACTGTTATATAAAATAGCATTTATAATGTTACAGTGCTTATTTGTAAGTAACTAAATATCTTTTTTGTATTTGGCATTAAAATTCTTAGAAGTTTGACCGATGTAGACTGCGTTACAATGTGTATAAGCTAAATTCCAGCTTTTATTAAGAAACATGATTTTTCTTTTGCGTTAAATGGTAATCACACACCGTGTTGTAGGATCTAAAACTATGTTTGTCTTTGTACCGTCATTTAAAATTTTGAAATGTTTCAAAAAAAAGTCGTCGAAATATAATTTCTATCTTTTTTCTCTCATATTTGGATAAATTAAATCAAGCGCTAATTTATACTCTTTTCTGTTTATCATCTATGTAAGTATGGGAACCATTATTAAATGCTATTAAATGTTATTTCTCTAAAAATTGTTTTTAGTCATGTGTATTGAAAATGCACGTTGTATTGTTGAAAGTAAATTATTTATGTATTACAAAATTTATGGAAATGTGCTACTGTAACTCATTTGCTACTTCCCAATTTATTTTAATTTTGTTTGCTACCTATATTTCATACATTTGACAAGCACTGGAATTTTGAGATTTCTTGTGAAATATCCATGAAATTAACATACTTTTCGGGTCACACTAATAAACATGGGTAATTCTTTACTTGAGCCGGTCCAAACGGCTAAGTCCTCGCGCACTAGAATTTCGTGACTAGAACTCACGCGCTGTTGCCACATCCTTCTCATAGTAGAAAGAATTTAAAAGATCGAATAATTCATGAAAAAAATATGCACGCATCAAGTACCTACGTTATTGACGTTACCTATATTGACGCGTAGCAAGTGCGTTACGGTAATAAATGAGAATACAATTAATCCATGTGCGTTATGGTAGGAAGTATGATATAATGAAGCAAGTTACACGGATAATTTTAAAATATACCTATATTGACGCAGCAAGTGCGTTACGGTAATGAATGCGAATACAATTAAAACATGTGTGTTATGGTAGAGAGTCTGGTATAATTTAGCAAGTGAAACGTAAAATTAAAAAATATACGTATATTGACGCAGCAAGTGCGTTACGGTAATAAATACGAATATATTTAAGACATGTGTGTTATGGTAGGTAGTCCGATATAATTTAGCAAGTGAAACGGAAAATTAAAAAATATACCTATATTGACGCAGTAAGTGCGTTACGGTAATGAATACGAATACGAATTCAATAATACATGTGCATTATGGTAGGGAGTATGACATAATGCAGCAAGTAAAAGGAAACATTTTAAAATATATCTGTATTGACACAGCAAGTGTAATAATACGGTAATAAATGAGAATACAATTAAGACATGTGTGTTATAGTAGGGAGTCTGGTATAATTTAGCAAGTGAAACGGAAAATTAAAAAATATACGTATATTGACGCAGCAAGTGCGTTACTGTTATGGTTGAGAGTATGGTATAATTTATTAAGTAAAAGTCTGGACGCAGCAACTGCGTTATGGTGGTTACCATAGCTTTTCTAATTTTTGAGAAAAACTATAATTTTCCCGAAAAATCTTGTTCGATTTTCCTGGCTTACGAACGTATCCAAGCCATTTACAAAAGGAATTGAGTTATCAATGTGACACACACACACACACACACACACACACACACATATATATATATATATATATATATATATATATATATATATATATATATATATATATATATATATAAACATATAATAATTGAAAGTGACCCCGGTTATGGGTTCTCGGGGTCCCAGTTCGCGCTAATTTGAGAAATTTTTTTCAAAATTTGAAAGGCGGGATATCCCCAATAGTGAAATTTTCCTAAGAAATTCACTAAAACGAGAAATATTAATATCGTTGCGTCAACAAAAGACTATCGCATGTTTTTCTAAAAGCTTATTTTTGCAGACCCTTATGTGACCCGAAACGAGTTTCCTAAATACAACGGCCTCTGCATTGCCTATAACTGTTACAGAGAATCTTTGCTGACATTTAAGTGTTTCCAATATTGCTGAAGCAACAGCGAAGAAGCTTGACCGCAGTTTGAATATTGTTCTCATGTCTAATATGCCGCGTCAAAGTAAACCTCGTTCTTCCTAGATTCTATTCAGAATCGAGCAGGCCGCCTTATAGGAGATCCTCTGTCAAAGACAATCTCGGTTATCTCGACCACAGGAGAGAGGTTGGGCTGTAATCATCAACTTTTATCAAAAGGTTCGGCACGAATCCTCGGTCTTTCGCAGATAGACACATAGGCTGTACCTTTCATGAAGTATTTTGTCAAATAAAATACAGAAATTAAGTTTATTGTGACGGCGAATAATATCTTTTAGAATGAAAGACAAAGGAAAGATGAGTAAGCAAATGCATTAAAGTGTCATAAAAATTAGATGATTTGGTGATATATTTACCCACTTAACATTGTATGTAGTGTATACATTAACGGTTTCTCCTGTGACTGAAATAATGCCACTTTGAAAAATGCAGCAACCGGTTTTGTTTCTTGTGTCATATTAACGCGTGAGATTAATTATCACGCCTCAAGATGCCGTAAGAGGCGAAACCGATTGTACAAATATCAGTCTCTTATCCACTAGTCCAGAAACTTGAATTTTAGCAGACATAGGTTAACACGGGAAATCCACTTAGAAAATGATACATGTTCTTACAAAACTTCTCTCTTAATCTTACTTATTTTGCTTAATAAAAGATGCGATACTTTCAACCATAACATTAACGCACTTGCTGCGTCAATCTAGGTCTATTTAAAAAGATTCCGTTTTACTTGCTACTATGTCATACTCCCTACCATAACGCACATGTATTATTTGTATTCGTATTCATTACCGTAACGCACTTGCTGCGTCAATATAGGTATATTTTTTAATTTTCGGTTTCACTTGCTAAAATATATCATAGTCCATACCATAACGCACATTTATTGATTGTATTCGTATCCATTACCGTAACGCACTTGCTGCGCGTAAATATAGGTATATTTTAAAAATTTTCATTTTACTTGATATGTTATATCATACTCCCTACGAAAGCGTTCATGTATTAATTGTACTCGTATTCATTACCGTAACGCACTTGCTGCGTCAATATAGGTATATATTTTTTAATTTTCCGTTTCACTTGCTAAATTATATCATAGTCCCTACCATAACGCACATGTATTGATTGTATTCGTATTCATTACCGTAACGCACTTTCTGGTGGTAAATATAGGTATATTTTAAATTTTTGCGTTTTACTTGCTACGTTATGTCATACTCTCTACGAAAACGCTCATGTATTAATTGTATTCGTATTCATTACCGTAACGCACTTGCTGCGTCAATATAGGTATATTTTTTTATTTTCCGTTTCACTTGCTAAATTATATCATAGTCCCTACCATAACGCACATGTATTGATTGTATTCGTATTCATTACCGTAACGCACTTACTGGTGGTAAATATAGGTATATTTTAAATTTTTGCGTTTTACTTGCTACGTTATGTCATACTCCCTACGAAAACGCTCATGTATTAATTGTATTCGTATTCATTACCGTAACGCACTTGCTGCGTCAATATAGGTATATTTTTTAATTTTCCGTTTCACTTGCTAAATTATATCATAGTCCCTACCATAACGCACATGTATTGATTGTATTCGTATCCATTACCGTAACGCACTTGCTGCGCGTCAATATTTTAAAAAAAATTGTTTTACTTGCTACGTTATGTCATACTCCCTACCAAAGCGATCATGTATTAATTGTATTCGTATTCATTAGCGTAACGCACCTGGTGCGTCAATATAGGTATATTTTTAATGTTCTGTTTCACTTGCTACATTATATCATACTTCCTACCATAACGCACATGTATTAATTGTATTCGTATTCATTACCGTAACGCACTTACTGTATATTTTTTAATTTTCCGTTCACTTGCTAAATTATATGATACTCTCTACCATAACATATCAATATAGGTATATTTTAAAATTTTCCGTTTTACTTGCTAAATTTTATGATGTGGCAACAGCGCATAACGAAATTCTAGCACGCTGGGACTTTGCCGTTTGGGAGGGCTCAAGTAAAGGATTACCTAAACATGAACCCATACTATGCCACTTTGACACTCCCATGAGATTAAACAATTAACTAATTAAATCATAAATATTTGTGTCAATGCGATCGCGCCCTCTTCGTATATGTTCACAGACTTAGTAACAAAAGCAACATAAAATGGATGTAATTGGTCATGAGTTTACGGTTTCAATTTAAATCGATACACTACATGTTTCAGCGATGTAAAAGTTGCTTAAAAAATTAGGATAACTAACATGAAGTGAATTTGACATCTGGACTTTTAGATTTTATAACTAAAATTATGTAAAATACAGCACAAGCTCATGCTTTTTGTGTAGCATATTGTAAAATTAATATAAATTAATAAACTAATAATAATAATTTGTCTTTCCCCATAAATAAAATGGCGAAACCAGTTATAGAGAAAAAATACGCTATTGTGAAGCAAGAGAAAAAGGATCTGTATTTAGTATGGAATGCTTTCATCATGTAAGGGAGGGCAACAATAGTTAATAAACAGTGTCTGTTGTATGGCGAAACCAGTGATAGAGAAAAAATACGCTATTGTGAAGCAAGAGAAAAAGGTTCTGTATTTAGTATATTTTTTTAAAATTTCAACAACACACCACGAGGGCTTACAGCCTAAATACTATCGTACCGTGGATGTCGACAAGGAGAAAAGATGCAACTTGTTAATTCTGGACTTGAATGTTTGGAGGTTCGGAGGAAAAGGAAAAACATGCCGGCAAGGAATTCCATAACTTTGAGGTCCTCGGGACAAAAGAGCGGGCATGACAAGATGTTTTATGTCTGGTGACCTGGACAGTAAAAGGGTGCATTCGCTCTGTTCCCCTAGTAAAATCTGTTGGGGGCAGCAGGTGGGGGAACTATGGAGGAAAGCTCATCTGAGCAGTGCCCGTGCAGATATCTATAAAAGAGAGAGAGGTCACCAACGGCACGTCTGTGGGCAAGGGATGGCAGCCTTTGGATGAGGGTAGGGTCACCGATGAGACGTATAGCTCTCTTTTGAATGGAGGCCAGGATAGCGAGTGTAGAAGCGGCAGCTGCACCCCAGATGTGGGAGCAGTATTCGAGGTTTAGCCTTATTTTTGAAGTAGATAAGGTATATAAATTAGCTGGTGAAGAGTATTTGCGAGCCCGGAAGAGGAAATTTCTACTTCTCCAGTCTAATATTTTTTGGAGATCCACGGAGACAGAACCCTCCATGAGTCTGCGATCCTCATCTAATTGGGCTAAAGAGACAGGCTTAGGAGATTGTATATTTGAGTGGAGGGTGCTGTCGTCCGCGTAACTGTGATCTGGGTTGGATGTGCTAGAGAGGAGGTCATTGATGTGGAGAAGAAACAAAGTAGGGGCTAAAGCTGAACCTTGAGGAACTCCTGCATTAATTGGATACAGTTTAGAGGAATGGCCATCCACAACAACAGATATGCTCCTGTTGGAGAGGAAATTTGCTGTCGAGGTACTAAGTTTTGGTGGTAGGCCATAGGCCGAAAGTTTATTAAGCAGCGCTGCGTGCCAGACCTGGTCGAATGCTTTGGTGTCTAGAGCGACAATCTGGAATTCACCGTGTAGTTCCATAGACTTGTTCCAAGAATGGGTGCCAGAGCAAAGGAGGTCGGCAGTTGATCTGCGCTGACGGAATCCATACTGCCTGTCGTGGATTAGACTGTGTTTTAGTAATTCGGTGTTTAGATACTTTTCCATCACTTTAGAGACGACTGAAAGGAGAGAAATAGGCCTGTAGTTGCTAGGAAGTGCTTTGGATCCTTTCTTGGGGATGGGTTGTACCAGAGCAGTTTTCCACTTACTAGGGAATATGCCTTTATTGTAAGATATCTGAAACAGACGAGTCAGGACAGGAGTAAGTTCTGGTGCGCATTTTTTTGAGAACAATTGCTGGGATCTCAACAAGGCCAGAGGCTTTCCTGGTATTAAGAGAAGAGAGCATGTTTCGTACCTTTTTAGTTTTGAAAATGATATCCGTCATTTTATGCGCGACATTGGGGACTGTTGGTGGTTGAACATTTGGAGGCGGGCTGAGAGCAGAATTGCCGGCGAATAACGAAGAAAAAAGTTGAGCCCTGCCCAGGGCGGTAGAAACAATTTCATCCCCTGAGACAAGAGGTGGGAACGTGCTTTTGCAGAAATTATTCCCAATAGATTTAGCAAGAGTCCAGAAGGGTTTGCCGCCGTTGGAGCTTAAGAGGACCTTGTTTTTGATGTGGTTATTAAACGAGTTTTTTGCCTCAGAAATAATGCAAACATAGCGGTTTCTTGCGTCGTTAAATGCTTGACGATTTTCTTGACTGGGATTGTGTAGAAGCGTTTTGTGAGCTTTGGCCTTTTCAAGTCTGGCCTTGTCGCAGGATTTAGAGAACCAGGGCTTTTGAGTGGCTGAAGAGGTTTTCTGTGTACGTGGAATAATTAATTCCATGCCAGATTGGATAATTTCGGTGACGTTTTGTGAGATATCAGAGGGATCAGGATGAGAGAAGCAGACAGACGCCTATGGAAATGAGTAAAAGTAATCCCGCATTTCGTCCCAGTTTGCGGAGTTGTAGTGCCAAACGATAGGTGGGTGAGATGACTGTGTGACCTCGGGTTGCATTGCGCAGGAAGCAGTAACCATGCCGTGGTCTGAGCGACCAAGGGGGGCGGTGACTGATAGCTTATAGCATTCAGGTTTTGTAGTAAGAAGGAGATCCAAGGGATTTGAGCTGTGTGTTGGGATACGAGGAAAGTAAATAGGTTGCTTAACCATATTGGCTAAAGAATTGGTGACTACAAAGGCCTCCGCTGCTCTCCCTTGTAGATCGGTTTTTGAAGATCCTAGCCATTCCTTATTATGGACATTGAAGTCACCAAGAATAGTGACCTCGGAGGAAGGATATTCAAAAATCAGATAGTCGGTTTTTTCAGAAAGGTAGTCAAAGAGCTGGACAAAGTTGTTGTCAGAAGGTGATCGGTAAATGCAACAGATGAATTTAGTTGCAGCCCTGAGAGAAAGTTTTATCCATAGTATGTCTTTTCTTCCAGCTCCTAAATTGGGGAGTCCGGTGCAGGGTAGATTGCTACGGACGTATGCGCACACGCCTCCAAGCAATCGAAAGGAAGTAAGGTGCTCATACCCGGGAAATTAAGGTGATTAGTGGCTGTTTTGGCACTGATTTGGGTTTCGGTGAGGAAGAGGAGTTGGGGCCTGTTAGTCTGGAGGAAATGGTGGACGGAGTTCAGGTTATAATTTAGGCCACATATAATCGAAAAGGATGTGTTAAATCTTGATGTTGGCGCCCCCTGTACACCCCTCTCCCGGAGATACGAATGAAGGGATATTTTACCTCCGGAATCTTTTGTACAAGGAGGAGCCATCATCATTTTTGCTTATAAGGAAAACCGACTCATACACCAGAACCGGAAATGTCCGTTGGGACTTCACCGGCCCCTTGATGTATGGGGTGGTACCTCCTCGGGCGTGAAAAAAGTCCTTTACTAGTACGTAAAGGAAAATTCCACTACCCCCTGCTATGGATTGGATTGGATCAATGTCTACCCCTTTAAAAATAAGATTAATAAAGCGACTATCAATTTTCCAATAGTTATGCTTTTCGACATAGTAGGAGGATACAAAACATTATCATTTTGCATCCATGCCTATTGTCGGCTATGGTATGCTTTCATCAGGTAACGGAGGGCAACAATAGTTAATAAACGGTGTATGTTGTTTGTAGGCTGGGAAGATTCAGATTTGACACTACGTTTAAAGAACGTGGCTCCAAAGGTGCATTTCTAAAAATTCCTAGCAAAAGATGAGAAGTCCACAATAACTGAATTTAAAAATATTTGGTTTAGTTACGAAAACGAAATAAAGTCGTCTTGTTATTTAAAACTAACCCGATCGTTTATTAACTTTGGGATGCTTTTTCGTTTACTTTTTTTAAAACTTTGGAATTTATTTTTATTTGTGTTACTAGTTGCATCGTTGTATGAAATATAATTTGCATAGAGAATTTCAAAAGGCTAAAGTGTAACGAACTTTTCTTGTGATCTTTTGCTAAACCACTAATTTAGAACCCAAAACCAAAGTCCTTTAAAATTTGGATATGTTTATATATATATATATATATATATATATATATATATATATATATATATATATATATATATATATATATATATATATATATATATATATATATATATATATATATATATAACTGATTTCAATCAAACTTTGCAAAAATCTTTCTTGGGCGAAAACCAAGGTCAAGTTCGTTAATCAGCCTTTATGCTCAAGTTTTTCCGGTGGAAAATCGGGGAAAACTTTTTTAAAATGACATATATTTGTAAGTATCGGAGTAACTGGAATGAGACTTTACATGTGGCTAGAAATAATGCAAGTAAACCTATGTTGTGAATTTTAAGTAAGTTGGTGCACAATATTTAGAGTTACTCCAAATTAAAGATAAAATCCCAAAGACATGCGTTGAGACGACTTAGTGGTTAAAGTCCAATGCCTGACAGACAGAGTAGGTAACTGTCACGCATAGATTAATTCATACAACAGGTATAAATTCGCAAAAACATTATTAACAGTTAATTAACATTGCTAACGATGATAAAGTAACTTATAAAAGATGCTGAAACTGGCAACCATTTTCTGTTTGGCAAACGTCATATCTTCTAATAAGCTCCAGAGTGCATGTGAGGCGAAATTTCCCTGCAGGCACGAGTAATTTTGTTTCTTAAATCATCTAAAATTTCTTGGGTAAACAAAATAGATCTTTTACATAATGCCATAAAAATAAGCGAATGGTGTCAGTTCAGGCGACCTCGCGGGCCACCTGACTGGCCCTCCGTTCCCTATCCACTTTGCTCCAAATTTATCGTTTAAAAAACTTGACACAATCAGAGAGTTGTGTGCGTGTTACCACCGCATATTTAAACGTTCATTGATGTTTATATCTTCTATAGTACAGAACACACTTCAGTCAAAAATAATAAATCATCATTCAAAATACCAACAGTATAGTCCAATGAATCGTCCGTTGAAAAGACCGTACCAGACATTAATACCCCAAATGTGATGGTATTTTGTTTCTCTATTCCAATGCCGATTTTCCACTGCTCAATAATGGCAGTTGTGGCGGTTTACTATTTTATTGTTGTGAAATCCAGCTGCATCACCCACAAAATTTGACCAAGAAATGCTGCATCAACATGTAGCTTTATACTTAAGAAAACATCTGGACGTAGCAAATGCGTTATGGTAGTGAATTTTCATTAAAATGTTTTAATAAGCAAATATGTTTTCTTAAAAGAAAGCAGGCATCAAATTCGGTTACCAGTATAACCTATGTAGTAGAAACAATGTACCATATTTCATCAAAATAACTTTATTGTTTGAAAATGTACAAAAAATTTTCGAAAATAAACTTAAAATGTTCCCGAAAAACTAGTTTCCTGGCCAACGAACCTTATAGGTTAATGGCAAATTGAGCTATTCAAATGTGAAGCATTTAATAAAAATTCGCTACCATGAGGCACTTGCTCCATCTCGAATTTCTTTTCTTACAAACATGCACTATAATTTCGTTGTCGAAATTCGATACATTAAAGGTCAGCTCAGAACTTTGACGGACCGGGGGAATTGACTATCTAATTAAAACAAAGCGTTGTTTATTCTATTTGAACTAAGCATATTTTCCTGGCTCACGAACTTATCCAAGCCACTTGCAAAAGGAAGGTACTTACCAAATTTTATCTATATATATATATATATATATATATATATATATATATATATATATATATATATATATATATATATATATATATATATATATATATATATATATATATATATATATATATATATATATATATATATATATATATTCTCTCACCATAATTATCTTTCAAAATATTCTCAGACTCTAGACGCAAAGTCAAAAAAGTTCGGAACTCAAGGACTTCTTCGTTTAAAATCTATTTGAAGATTACTACTACTACTACCCCTCAAAATTCATAATTCAAATTCGCCTGAGAACAATTATATTCCACACTCTTGGGAAAATTACTTGTTCTCAAACTTTCAAATCTAACCAAAAGCCCTCAATTTCTCACGATCATAACTGTATTGATCTATAATCAATAGATAGACTCTTCAACAGGCCATTCTCCCTTCAATTTCTTTATAGCCATATGACTACATACTACCTATCGATCCTCATCAGACAATTATCGAAAAATACAACAATAAACTGTTAAAAGAAATGTCTAAGGACAACTCAACCCCTTTAATTCGAACCAATTTAAACTAATAGCTATTTCAAGATTATGATAGGCTTTCCAAAATTTTAAATCATTATCATAGGTTCTACTTTTACTTCGATCCCACACTTATAGAGGAAAACTATAATTAATTATTATTGTTGTTATAATTACTATTATTACTATTTATTATACCCAATACTTATCAGATTATCAAAATTAAATCAAATTCAATTGATAAATATTATAACAGATTTGAAACAGTCAATTAAGTCACAAAAATTGAATTACAAAATCTAACACATATTAGAGACAAAAGAAACCTAGATGGCGCAAGATCAATTACAAGAATAAGCACTGGCAAATTTAGAACAAGAAAATCTAAGAGAAATAAATTTTAGAAAACATCGATTTATTTTATGCAAATGACAATAAGTTAAATCCGTAGGCAATATAATGACTTACAGATTAGAAAAAGATGAAGAACCGATTAGCAAAAAATTTAGATTAATTAAAAATCACCTTAGATACGATGCAAAATAAAATGGAATATAAGGCCGTTGTATAATTCCAAGTAACAATAAGTTTAAAATTAATAGAAAAATAAAGGTATTACAAAGAACATTTTTGTCTTAATTTTAATCAATCAACTAATACAAAAATATTTACTGCTAAGGACTTGAATGTCATTAGTGAACATTTAAAGCATATTTATAGTAAAAATAAGTTAATTAGTTTCGATCAAAATTACAACTTAAAAAAATAATCTTGGAGTTACCAAATTTATTGTTTTAATTATAAGGGACACAATTGTTCTCCCCTAAACTTCCTATTCTACATCCTATTCCAGTATCCTATTTCCGAATTGTTCCAACAACCCAAAACAATAAAGTCCTTATATCACCTGCTTCGTTCTAGCTGAAAACACCACTGAAAAATCTGTATTGATCAACGACATAAAAAGAAACAACCCATACATCTTGATATGTCTCCTTGCTACTACAACCAACCCTTATACAGAATCCGTTCAATTACGAAATGAAAATATCTTGGTCATCACTATCAGAAAACCAGTATCTTTAAAGAATGCCATCAAGATCAGTTAGATGGACCACCACAACGACACCCTTATAGCCAACCAAGAAAAATGCAAAATATCCATGAACAGCAAAACTTACAAAAACCAACAAACATTTCATGAGTGTCCGAGCTAAAACAGCTGATACATCAACAGCCTCAACCTGTCATCAAGTTCAATTCGAGACATCCCAAAGAAGTCAACAAGTTAAGATTGTAATAAAAATTGAAATGGAGAAATTCAATCGTCATAATGTACTACATCCTTTGCTACATTTGACGCATATGGAAATAACCATAGCCAATAGCATCGTACTGGTCATCCTGTGCTACATCTTTAGCAGACAATTAAGAAGAGAGCCATGCAGCACAAGTCCAAGAATAAATTTACACCAGAAGAGCCCACCGGAAAGAACGAGCACGTTCTTCACACTAGGGGTGGAGGAATTATGTCACCCTGTATAATTACGTCGCCCTGTATATGACAACCATAAATTAACTGCTCTGATATCCATGTGGGTATCGTCCACTCAGCAAGACAACGACCCCTCGCAAGTGTGAGTTGCGACCTCAGTAGGAAACGCAGAATAATCAGAAATAGTTTATAAGTACACCTACTGTTACATTTTAAGACTGATTTTTTACTCGTTAATTCATTAGAAACATTCATTGTTCACTAGTGGTTAATTTGTATTAATCCATTTAATATTTAATTATACCTTTTGGTTGAAAATAAATTATTTTTATCAGGAAGCCAAAAGGGCCTTATTTAACTATATATATATATATATATATATATATATATATATATATATATATATATATATATATATATATATATATATATATATATATAGAATGGGTTATAGAAGTCTTACAGCCCACGATTGGGTATTTCAATTGAAATATATAAGTTCAAGTTTTAATTATAAGATATATATTATTATTATTGTTGTTTTAGTTTTTAATTATATCTTACCTGTAAAATATTCTCTGAAATATGTTGTAAATATGTGTGTATCAAATATATGTATGTAAATTTTGTTTTAGTATTTTCATTTTAAATTTTAATTAGATCTTACTTGTAAAAATGTGTTTATTAAAATTACATGTACGTAATTTTACACCTTGGTGTACTCAATGCCTTTTTATTGTAGTATACCACATACAAGCAATTAAAAAGAAAAATACCTGCCATATTTATGATTTGGCAGGTACATTCCCTTTATAAATAATCGATTTTTTTCTAAAAACTTTTGGGACTTTAATAAAATATGTAACACAATTTTTTTAAAGAGACTTGCAGTACTTACATATCTCTACCAAACTATAATTTTCTAGCTCCATAGAAAATAGAAACTTATTTAACTAATCGCTAACTGGGACCTCTAAAACCAGTCGCTCAGGTTCATTGAAATTTAAAGAATTAGTTTTAGTGAATTTTCTTTAAAAAAATTCACTAATGAGGAGATCCCGACTTTTGAATTTTGAAAAAATTCCTTCAAAGTGTGATACTTACCAGTTCCAACATTTATAGGTACTTGAAATACATTGTTTGGTATATCGTTAAAATCCATACGAGTAACGGCCATAATAATGTCGTATAACTTCAGATTACGTAAACGCCTAACTTCTGGGTTTGTGAATAATCTAAAATAAATATAGTACATAATTTACTGTTTCAAGTGTTCTTTACTTCAGTTTTACCCGTTTTTAGGATTCTCAAACCAAAAGCGGTCACCACGCCTTATTTTGTCAAACTGATTTAATATTATCTTAGAGAATACTTCTCCAGGTCCATTTCTCGTTTCCAAGATTCCTCCTACCCATAGATCGATGTTGTTCGTGTCATTTTTGTAAAGTTTTTAAGTTTTTCTATAATCTAATACATTAGTTTAGAAACGTTTTAACTAAATCCGCTTCTAGACGGTCAATGTTATTGACTGTCTGTGGATGATTTAAAAATATTCTACAATGTGAAAACTGGAACCTGTGATGAGCACTAATAAGTACACTTGGAGAAACATAAATCACCACAACACATATTTCAGAGACCTTACGATCGTTTCGTTGACAATGTCAACATCTTCAGACGAAGAAATTTCTAAATTAAAAAACTAGCTCCCGTGTATTTATATCGCGACAAGGTAAACGAACTAGTCCGAAGTAAAATTATCGTCCAAGAACGATCGTTTGTTTATTGTGTAATGAAACTACGAGGTCGTAGACCTGCTTATAATCTTCTGGTCGACAAATTTATGAGCCTTTATCTAATATAGGATTAAAGGAACTGAGCTATTTAAGGAATCTGCACGATCCCTTTATATCTAGAAATTTACTATGTGGATATTGGATCATACCGACAAAGACATCTGGTGAGATAAACAACATCAACTCGACTCATCTTTTTAAATAGAAAACTAAACCCGGGTGTCTGTCTCACCATGTTAATCTGGTGGCTATGTTTCTCCTAGTTTGACTCACGTATTTAAGATCGCAATCTTTGCAGCTAATCTCATAAATACCGAACATTTCAGTGACTTTGTCTTTGTCTTTCGTATTACCCAACAAATTTTTTAAATTACTTTTCGTCGAAAAAGTCAAATGTAAGTCGGCTTTCTTAAAAATACTTTCCGAACCCTTTGGGATTCGTGGTTCATAAGGTAAACACACAATTTAATTCTCTATTTTATCTTTCTTAAATGTCGTACATTTAGATATCATTTTCTTTGTTCTGTGTTTGTTAACAAATTTGTCTATTAAACCATCCGAGTAACCGTTATATCTCGCCACATTTTTTATGTATTTTAATTCTGTGTTAAATCTGTTTTCACTTAACGGAAATTTAATCAATCTATTTTCTTGGTAAATGTAACCTTATGAACCACGAATCACAAAGGGTTTGGAAAGTATTTTTAAGAAAGCCGATTTACATTTGACTTATTCGACGAAATGTAATTTAAAAATTTTGTTGGGTAATACGAAAGACAAATACAAAGTCACTGAAATGTCCGCTATTTATGAGATTAGTTGCAAAGATTGCGATCTTAAATACGTGGGCCAAACTAGGAGAGACATAGCCACCAGATTTCGTGAACATCTCGCACAGTTACGATATGGTACGATGGACAAATCATGTGTGGCACAACATATATGGGATAATAATCACCACATTGACAAAGAAAATTTGAAACTTGTCAAAAATCCTAGACATCAAACTATGCTTGATTCATTAGAAAGTATTTTTATATTGAGGTCTATTAAGAACAAAACTTCATTGGATCGTGCGGCACCTTTAATTTCAAGTCCTTTATTTTCACTTTGCATTTGACCGCTTAAACACTCCTAATTTGTCTGGTAGAATAATAAATTACTGTCCATAACTCGGCCGGTTTATACATATACTAATCTCTACGTTTGTCTCGGCTTAAAGAACGTTTTGTTTGTATCTATGTAGTCAATATAAATACTTTCACGAAGAATTAAAATCAATATAAATATAGTTTTTATGTAGTACTTTAGTTGAATTATTTAGCCTTTGTTAGAGTTAACATGGTGAGACAGACACCCGGGTTTAGTTTTCTATTTAAAAAAGATGAGTCGAGTTGATGTTGTTTATCTCACCAGATGTTTTTGTCGGCATGATCCAATATCCACATATTAAATTTCTAGATCGAAAGAGCACTAATTAGGCCTCCGAGAACACATATCCGGGGTCAGTTTCAATTTTTGTATCTTTATATATATATATATATATATATATATATATATATATATATATATATATATATATATATATATATATATATATATATATATATATTGTGTGTGTGTGTATCACACCGATAACTCAAAAAATAATGGGCCGATTTTGAGCAAATTTGGCTAGTGCCTTTTTTTTGCCAGTGGCTTGGACAAGTTCGTTAGCCAGGAAAATCCGCTCAGTTGAAATAGATTAAACAATGATTTATTTTAATTAGACAGACGGATTCCCTCGGTCAGTAACAGTTCTGAGCTGACCTTAAATGAATGGAATTTCGACCACGAAATCATAATGCATGTTTGTAAGAAAATAAATTCGGGACTCAACAAGTGCGTTATGGTAGCGAATTTTTATTGAATGCCTCAAATTTGAATAGCTCAATTTGCTATTTACTTATAAGGTTCGTTGGCTAGGAAACTATTTTTTTCGGGAACATTTTAGGTTTATTTTCGAAAAATGTTTGTACATTTTCAAACAGTAAAGTTATTTTATTGAAATATGGTACATTGTTTCTAGCATATATGTTATATTGGTAACCAAATTTGACCTCTGCTTTCTTTAAAAAAAACACATATTTGCTTTTTAACACATTTTAATAAAAATTCACTAGCATAACGCACTTGCTGCGTCCAGACTTTTAATAATATACCTTACTAATAGTGTACAATTCTTATTAAAAATCACTACTATAATGCACTTGCTGCGTCCCGAACATTTTTATATGTTGGTTTTATAAGTACCTCTATCATTTTCGATGGGACAATACATGTGATCAATGACATGTTGTATATGTGTGATAGTGGTAAGGAAACAACAAACTAGCGTTTTAGCATAATACATGACACCCCGTCTCATCCTGCAGAACCAGATGAATTTAAGGCATTTATTGCATTTAGAATATCCTGTAACAGGCGAGAATTTGAATTGGGGATTCACTTGCGTCGTTATCTCTTCAATAAGTGCTATATCTAACGCGGTAGGCAAATGAGCAGTTGCATTTTCAGCAACATGTGGAAAAACCTGCAAATGTAGTCTGAAAGACCGCATTTATGACAGGGCATTCAGTTTGGCGTTTTAAGTTCTTCCATGTTAGTTTGTTAATGGTTTTCACATATTTTTGCTCTTGTTGTTGCTGTTGCTAATAGCTTTATCAAGCTCGTCTTTCCTTCCATTTGTGATGAGTTTTTTATAGTGTGCATTTTGTTCTTTGAATATAGGCTTAAATTCATTGATTGTTGTTGCCCTTACTTGGTGAAACTTGTCCATACTGCATACAGACTTGGAGAATATTTCTCTAGCTTCACTGTTGGTTTTTAGTGGTGAAGGACGTAGCCAGCGCGTGAGCTAACTGGAGCAAGTGGCCCTTCGAATTCTGGAAGTTCTAGGATGTTCTTCAATGCTTCTGTGACTATAGTTTCGCTGCTTGACAGCATTTTCAGCTCAGTATACATCATATCTGCGTTGAAATGTTAGATTAGATATTAGGTACCAGTTCATGTCTACAGGAATTATCTAACAATTAAAAATATCAGTTCATGGTCGCAAGGATTATCTGGGATTAAAAAAAAGAAAATGCTGTCAAGCAGCGAAACTATAGTCACAGAAGCATTGAAGAACATCCTAGAACTTCCAGAATTCGAAAGGCCACTTGCTCCAGTTAGCTCACGCGCTGGCTACGTCCTTCACCACTAAAAACCAACAGTGAAGCTAGAGAAGTATTCTCCAAGTCTGTATGCAATAGGCTTAAATGTCGAGAACTCTTGAGCAAGCTCACCACGTGCTACAACGACATGTTTAATTTTCTTAACTTATGCCGTGGCAGGTGCTCTACGTTAACTGTATGAAATGATAACAATTATGTCAAACAGAACTCAAGTTTAATAGATATACAGCATTCGACAACGTTGAATGTCACCAGATTTGTTACTTTTATTTAAAATTAATGATTGCCCAAATAATGAATCCTTACCATGCAGCATGCTCAAATGATTACACTTGTCCAATCCCCTTATAATGTAGTCGCTGCATGTATAAATAGGAATTATGCGTCTTTCAACTGTTTATGATAGCAAATGAATGAATTATGAATTAGATGTCATTTCGTTTTTTTTTTTATTTTTAATTCCCAGATAATCCCTGCGACCATGAACTGATATTTTTAATTGTTAGATAATTCCTGCAGACATGAACTGGTACCTAATACCTAATCTAACATTTCAACACAGATATGATGTATACTGATTTGAATGGAAAAGGTAGGTAATCAACTTAATTATTTGTAGCGAATAGCACAAACTTTAATGAAACAGACGGATGAGGCTTTACTCAAATTTAGGGAAGCTAGTGATATCAACGATTGGAACAGATATAAAGACATTCAAATTGTTACACTTAAATCTCTAAAACGAGAGAAGCGATGTTTTTTGGAGTTTGCTTATTGACGTCGTGACTCAAAAAATGTTTTGAGAACACTTAGGTACGCGTTGGAGGCCGCGGTGAGAGACATGTACCTCCACATTTATGAAATCCTAACGACTTAAATGATTACTTCTGTTCTAATAACCAGATGAGTTCCAACTGCGATACTATGACTATGAAGTTTTATGTTACTTTTCAACCCATAAGTGGGGATTGTTTCAGTTTTAAGCTGATTATCCTGGAGGAAGTACATGATGTTTTGTTTTTCATGTCTAAACATGTCTAATGCTGCTTGCAGTAGTGACAAAATTTCTATTGACATGTTGCGCCTGTATATCCTTTTCATCGATTAGTATATAACACACTTAGTAAATTATTGTCTTAAAAGGGACTTATTTCTGTCCGTTTAGGACACACCTTTTATCAAAAATTTTGCCAAGTACAATTGTTTCCGATCTGAGACTTATTAGTCTTCTACCCGCTTTGTCGAAGATTTTGGAAAGAATTATGTTTCGCCAGATGCTCAAATACATCTAAGGGTGATTAAACATCTTATCTGTTTACCAGGCGGATGGGGGTACAGTACTGCTTGTGATTTGACAGATGTACTGGATGAGGTAGTGAGACATATTGATGACAAGGTAATGGTTGTCCTAATTTTATTAGATTACTCTAAAGCCTTTGACACTATCAATCATGTAGCTTAGTGCCCGAAGTGTAGCCGACGTTGAGAGAGTTAACACTTGTAAGATAACTATATATTCTAAGCACTCGTTACTACAAGTTACATTGCCTATCAATATGTAAATATCTGAAAATACAGCCTGCTATAATGACAGTTCACTAGTTCACATAAAAGTCAGCACAGTTTGATTGACAGTTATAATATCACTGCTTACCGACCAAGGCTGCTAAACTACAAGGGTTCATACACTACACCCCTCCCCCCTATTATGGAACATAATCATCCAAGTATGCGGGTCTCGAAGTGATCCTGCTTGGCCTGGCGTTGGTGTTGGGTGTTACCTCTACTCTGCGAGGTCGAAGTTGATCCACGTGTCTTGGAAATATGGCACCTTGTTCAGTGGCGATTCTATAAGACAGAGGTCCTGTAGCTTCTGTTATTTGTGCTGGGACCCACTGATCGGCACCGGTATACCATCTGGCGTACACTAGGTCGTCCTGCTGAAAGGCTCGAGGTTTTGCCTGACTGCACTTCTCTTTTTGACTGACTCGCATATCCTTAGCGAAATCTGGGTGTAAGCGATGGAGACAAGTTCGAATCTTCCTTCGAAACAAGAGTTCTGCTGGACTGTACCCTGTACTGCATGAAGGGGTTGAATGCTGACCAATCAAAAATCTCGCGAGTTTGACATCCCAGTCACCTGATATTTTTGACAAAGACTCCTTCGTGAACTGCACCATGCGTTCTGCTTGGCCATTTGAAGACGGATGATAAGGAGCAACTGTTACCTGACGGATTCCATTTTTTCCAGAAATTCTTTGAAAGTTTCTGAGGTGAACCCAGATGCGTTGTCGCTTACGATGACATCTGGGATTCCATGCACTGCGAATGTTTCACGTAAAACCTTGATGGTCGACTCACTTGACGTAGATGGAACTATTTTCACCTCTAACCACTTTGAATAAGAATCCACTATGATGAGAAATATCTTGCCTTTGAATGGTCCTGCGTGATCAATGTGTAACCTGCTCCAGGGTTCTGTTGTCCACTCCCACGGATGTAATGGAGCCTTGGATGGTGCATGTCTGTGAATTTGGCAAGCGTGACATAAATTTACTGTTGCCTCTATGTCTTGATCCATCCCTGGCCACCAAACATAGCTTCGAGCTAGAGCTTTCATTCGCACAACTCCTGGGTGTGATGAATGGAGCATTTGTAAGACTTCTTTTCTAGCTCTCTGAGGAATGACTACCCTGCTTCCCAAAAGCAAACACTTCTTGTAAACTGATAATTCGGGTTTACGACTTGAAAATGGCTTGAATGTATCTTCTACTCTTGAAGGCCATCCATTGGTAACCCATGGTAAGACTTTGCTTAATACTGGATCTGTTGCCGTGAACTTTGCAACTGTGTCGGCCTTTTTTACTGACTCTGGCATCGTTTCGATCATCAAAACATCTCCAATATCCGAGGAATTCTGAAATTCTCTGTGGAAGTCTGCTTAATGCATCTGCGTTGGCTATCTCTCTTCCAGCTCTGTAGTTCAATGTATAATTGTAGTTGTTCAGTATCAGTGACCATCTTTGCATACGTGGTGATAACAATTCTGGAACAGCCTTTGACTCGCCCAATATTCCTAGCAAGGGCTTGTGGTCTGTCACAATTTCTACTTTTCGGCCGTAAAACTTCGTGAAACTTCCCAACTCCCGTTATTATCGCCAATGCTTCTCTGTCTATCTGTGCATAGTTTCTCTCGGATGTTGTCAGTGTACGAGAATGATAGGCAACTGGTGCTTCGCTACTATCTGGCATTCTGTGGCTTAAAACTATTCCAGATCCATAAGGTGACGAATCGCATGTCATGATCAATGGCTTCTTCTCGTCGTAATGTACTAAAAGTGCATTTGAAGACAGTAACCCTTTGCATTTTCTGAAGGCTTCGTCGTGCGACTTTGTCCAATCCCATTTGACATTGTTATGTAACAGCCTATGTAAGGGCTCGCCTACGGTGGCTTTATCTTTCAAGAAAACATGGTAAAAATTCAAAAGTCCCAGGAACGCTTGCAACTCTTGCTTATTTTGTGGGCTGGGGGCATTTTGAATAGCGTTGACCTTCTCTGATGTCGGATGAATGCCATTTGCATCCACTTTGAAACCTAGGAAATTCACCGACTTGACTCCAAAAGTACATTTATCTTTGCGCAGTCGCAATCCATCCTCTAAAAATCTACTGAAAACTTCCCTCAGTCTGTCAGTTAACTGGGTTAAATCTTCTGCCGCTATAACCACATCGTCGAAATATGCACAGACTCCATCGATACCCCTGAGACGGCTGTCCATAAAGTTCTGGAAAATCTGAGGAGCGACACTGACTCCAAACTGCAATCTTCGTACACGAAATGCACCTTTCTGCGTGATGATCGTCTGAGCATCTGCTGAAAAATCATCTACCTTGAGATGTTGATAAGCCTGGGAAAGATCTAGTTTGGCAAAAATTTTCCCTTGCCCAAGTGATACCAGTAATTGATTTACAGAAGGAATTGGGTAATTGTTTGGGCTCAAAACTTTGTTGAGTGTACATTTATAATCGCCGCATATCCTCAACTCACCATTTGATTTGACGACTGGTACGATAGGTGTCGACCACACTGGGTGTGCGCAAGGTTCTAGAATACCTTGATTTTGCAACCTTTCTAGCTCTGCATCTACCTTGGGGCGTAAGGCGAACGGAACTTTTCTGCATTTCAGCAAGATAGGCGTTACGTCCTGATTCAAAGGTAGCCGCACCGGAGGACCTTTGTACGCCCCTAGCTCTTCTTTGAAAATGTCACTGAACTCGTGTAATAATTTCTGTAGCTGCGGTTCTGCGTTTAGCGCTGACACAGACAATACAGTTCCTAAGTGTCGGAGAGTTATTGCTGACAATATTATGTCGACGTCTGAGCCTGTACCTTTAGGTGTACCTCAAGAATCAATACTCGGTCCTCTTTTATTTATTATGTATACCTCTGACCTCTTGCGTGCTGTTTAATACGACTCCAAGATGTTATGCAAATAAGCGTGCTTTCTTCTTAGCGCAATCTTAAATTAAATGCTAGTAAGTCGCTGGTAAATTACCTTCGTGGATCTTCTGTTAGCGGTATTATAATTATATTATAAGTATTATTTTGATGTTGGATGACGTGAAACTACCTTTTGTTGAATCCGCAAAGAGCCTGGACGTATATATATATATATATATATATATATATATATATATATATATATATATATATATATATATATATATATATATATATATTGACTTCAAATTTAGAGATCAGCTGAACTTAATTTTTAAAAAGTCGCATCTTTCTTTAAATGCACTGTACTTTGATCATCATGTATTGAGCTGTCATAGAAGAATTATCTTAAGTGAGTCTTGTGTCGCATTTCAGTTGCTGTAACTTTGTATATGGTAGGTTTTTTTTTCATCGTAGAATCAGTACACTGTGCAAAAGGTGCAAGATTGTTGCTGTAGATTCGTAAATACGATCTTATAACGTCAAAGATAAAGGAGTTGTGGAAGTTCAGAATGATCCATCGTAGAGAGTTACACTTTTCTGCTTTTACTCAAGGTGTCATGGTTAGTTTATTTGTTTATTTATTTGTTTATTTGTGTAAATTATACAGTACGCTAATACAATAAGTGAACGACTTGTGCTGTACAGTAACGTAATTTGATATATAATATTATAGCCAAAATTGCTTGACAGTAAGAATCCAAATTTTGCACTTCAAATTTTGACATACCAAATAAAATTTCTTTGTGCTTCCAATTTTTTCCATTTGATGCCTCAACCGTTGCCTTCATTTACAACAAATCTTCATATATTTATTATACTTTTCCAACTTACATTAAAAAATGAGTTAGTAAAAAGGGTTTGGCAGCACAGTGTTAACATAAGACATTTAGATGCATTAGCGATTCCCAGGTACACTTCATCTTTGTTTAAGAGATGTTTCACTTATGGCAACGTGAAACTGTGCAATTAGTTTCCAGCTTGGGTGGAAGCTTTAAGGTCTATAAAGTTCAAATTTCAATATAAACCTATTTGTTGGCGTTTTTAACACCTAAGTGGGTTGGCTGGTTGGGTTGTGTGTTCTTTGTTTTGTGTCCTCGTTGGTTGTTCTTCTGCTGGTTCGTTGTGATTGTTTTAGACATTTGCAATCTTAGAAATCTGAGTTCTAATACTTTGTTTACAGTGTCTTTACAATATTTTTTGAATTTTTATAACTTGCTGTCGACACCTGGGTTGAGTGTAAGAGTATCAATCAGCTATATTTCGCCCTATAGCAGATAGTTACACTTTTTACCTGTATAATAATTTTGTTGGATGTATACCATCTTTGTGTAAATATCTACCTATATGTCTATTTGGATTATGGTAACTTATCATTTAATAAAGCCGTTTATTACTATTAAGGACTTTAGCCTGAAGGCCTTCCACACTCCCTCAAAGGGGAACATTCACTCATCCCAGGTATCTCAGATACCAAAGGGACTGAGCTCAAATGGGGCCCTTTCCAAGTTATCGGGCCCTGACCGAGAACGCGACACATCCTCATTTCCCAGGAATCTCCGCACGGCGTGGGCAGTTGCAAGTATTACAGCCTTCTGCATAACCTTATAAAGATGCTCTGCAAGGCCAAGTCTCTTAACGTTCCCTCGAATAATCTTAGGAACCACACCAGTTGACGACATGACTATTGGAATCACTCGGACACCATCTGCCCTCCACTGTCTCTTTACTTGTATGTCGAGGTCTCTATACTTTATGATCTTCTCGTTGTACTTTGTCTCTAGATTATTAGTATTTGGAATGGCCACATCAATCAGCGTCACTTGGTTGCAGGAGTTATCCACTATTATTATATCTGGCCTGTTGTTGGCAACTCGTTGATCTGTGAGCACGGTCCAATCCCAGTACTATCTGTATCCTGAGTTCTCTATAACAGGCTCAGGACTGTATATGTAGTGGGGAACCTTACTAAAATTTAAAAGTCCCAGTTTCAGAGCCAATTCTTAATAAAGTATTTTAACAATTGCGTCTTGCCTCTCTTTATACTCTGTTGCAGCAAACGTTTGACATCCTCCGGTGACGTGCTGGGTAGTCTCTGATGACTGACTCCCAAATCTACATTTTTCATCTTGGACCGAATTATCTCCAACTATATACCTAAGGTAATTTCTTGTTGGGATGACCTGATCTTGTATGGCCAACAAAAACCCCTATGTCCCTGGAAACATCTGTCCGGACACCAACCAGTAGTTCGACGCCAGTTTGTCGACATGTGCCTGTGAGGTCTCATTCAGATGTCGCCCATGGAGAGGCTTCTGCAACCAAGATTGCAGCTTGTCCTGATCAGTCCGATGGTGACTTTGTATTTCACTTTCTTTTAATTGTAGCGGTGTTGAATCATCTGCCTCGCATATGACACGGTGTGGTTCAGAAATAAGCGCCTGCTGATGGAAATATGTACGCAGGTTCACTATCTGCTGATCCAATAGTCAACACTCCTCTTCCACCTTGGTGTCTAGGTAGAGTTACTCACTCGATAGCACTACGGGGTTGATGCTTTTTGGATTTTGTTAGGAGTGTTCGCACCTTCCGTTGTAGATTTTCGATGTCCGTTTTACTCCAGTTCACAAACCCAAATGAGCAGCTAAGTGCAGAATATACATATGTATTCAGAGCTTTAGTCAGGTTCTTGCTGTTAAGATGTGGTCGCACCACCTGCCTTAGTAGTTTCATAAATTCATTTGTCAGGTCGTTCTTCATTACCGAGTGGTTTATTTTCCTTTCTTGCTGTATTCCCAGGTATTTGTAACACTCTTTTACATCCAACGAGGCAATTTGCTGGGCGTTCTGCATTTCATATACACCTGGTTGTATTTTCCCTCTGACTACACATAAGGTTTGACATTTCTTAAGCCCAAACTGCATGTCAATATCTCTGGAAAACGCTTCCACGATTTTAAGGAGTTGTTCCAGGTGGTTCTTTGTGGCGGCCATCAGCTTAAGATCATCCATATACAGCAGGTGATTTAGCCTCATTTGCAGCCTGCCATTGCTTTTTATACTGAAGCCATATTTAATGGAGTTCAGGCGTTTTGATAGTCGATTCAATGCGAGCCAGAACCACAATGGGCTTAGCGAGTCGCCCTGAAATATGCTGCTTCTAATTGGTATCGTGCTAGTTACGATGTTGTCACCCGTTTGTACTCGTAACTGAATCTTTGTTCTCCAGAAAGACATTGCGTATTCAAGGAGCCTCAGGATGTAAGTATCGATCTTATAGATCTTCAGCACACTTGTAAGCCATTCTTATAAGCCACACTTATAAGCCATTTTTTTTATTATTATTATTATCGACTGTAGCCTGAAGGGCTTTCACACTCCCTCAAAGGGAAATATTGAATCTTCTCAGGTATCTCAGATACCAAAGAGACTGAACTCAGCTGGAGCCATTTCCAAGTTATCGGGCCCTGAACCACAACGCGACACATCCTCATTTCACAGGAGTCTCCGCACGGCGTGAGCAGTTGCAAGTATTACCGCCTTCTGCATAACCTTATAAAGATGCTCTCCAAGGCCCAGTCACTTAATGCTTTCTCGGAGATTCTTAGGAACCACACCAGACGACATAACTATTAGAATCATTCGGACACTATCTGCCTTCCACTGTCTCTTTACTTGTATCTCGAGGTCTGTGTACTTAATGATCTTCTCGTTGTACTTTATCTCTACGTTATTAGTATTTGGAATGGCGACATCAATCAGCGTCACTTATTTCCAGGACTTATCCACTATTATTATATCCGGCCTGTTGTCGGCAACTTGTTGGTCTGTGATTACGGTCCGATCTCAGTACAACCTGTATCCCGAGTTCTGCAGAAAGGCTCAGGAGTGTATCTATAGTTAAGCACCTTACTAAGATTTAAAAGTCCCAGTTTCAGAGCCAGTTCTATTTTAGTATTTTAGCAATTGCGTCGTTACTCTCTTTATACTCTATTGCAGCAAACGCTTGACATCCTCCGGTCACGTGCTGCATAGTCTCTGATGACTGACACCCAAATCTACATTTGTCATCTTGGACCGAATTATCTCCAACTATATACTTCAGGTAGTTTCTTGTTGGGATGACCTGATCTTGTATGGCCAGCAAAACCCCCTCTGTCTCTGGAAACATCCGTCCGGACACCAACCAGTAGTTGACGCCAATTTGTCGACATGTACCTGGGAGGTCTCATTCAGATGTCGCTCATGGAGATGCTTCTGCATCCAAGATTGCTCACTGTCATTGCTTTTGATACTGAAGCCATATCTGGTGGAGTTCAGGCGGTTTGATACTGGATTCAATGCGAGGCAGAACCACAATGAGCTTAGCGAGTCGCCTTGAAATATAGCTCTTCTAATTGGTATCGTGCTGGTTACGTTGTTATCACCCGTTTGTAACCGTAACTGAATCTTTGTTCTCCAGCTACACATTGTGTGTTCAAGGAATCTCAGGATGTAACTATCGATTATATACATCTTCAGTACACTTATGAGCCATTCGTGTGGAACTGAATCAAACGCCTTTTTATAATCAACATAGGCAGGAAAGAGATTTCTTTGTCCATTGTAAGCTTGATTGCACATAACCGAATCAATTATTAGTTGTTCTTTGGACCCCATTGATCCTTTAGCACACCCTTTTTGCTGCTTCGAAATTATGTTGTTTCGTCCGCAGTGCGCATATATTCGTTTCTCAGGTTGGGTGTGATCAACTTATATAGGGTCGGAAGACAAGTTATTGGTCGGTATCTGCCGGGGTCTGCAGAACAATGCTGGTCTTTTGGCAGAAGATACGTGTCTTCTTGTGTGAAAAACAATGGCATCTTCTTTGGGTCAAGTATAACATCATTTATTGACACCGCCAATAGATGATGTGTACACCCAAATTTCTTCAGCGAAAAGTTTTGGACGCCATCAGGCCCGGGTGCCTTCCAATTATGAAGCTCTTTAATAACCTCGGAGTCTTCATCTGTGGTAAACGGCTCATGATGCATCTGTTCATAACTCTGACAACCTCTGTGTTCTTCGTTAACCCAGCTGGCGCCAATATTGCAAGAGGCTGTTGTGGCTAGTTGACTTTGCCAGAACGCTTCAATTTGTTGCTTATTTGGAGAAGTATCGGTGGCTGCATTCCTAGCTGAATTAAGCTGACGGTAGAAAGTCCTTTCAGAGCGTTCAAATTGTATTGTTGCACTTTCTATTGTTGCTCGCTTTATATCTCCTCAACCGTTCTGCATATACAGAAAGCTTCTGTTTTAAGCTGTCCAAACATTCTTGTGCAGTGTGGTTGACTGGGTCTTGTGCTGAATGTTGTCGAACTCGGCCTATTATTTCCTCTACCCTTTTCTGCAATTTTCTTGTCTGTACTCCCCCATTGTATTGCGTCAGTTGTCCAATTTCTTTTCGAAGTGTTTCCACTCTACTTATCAACCTTTTTCCCACGGAGGCACTCTTTGAAGCGAGTCTCTGTGATTGGACCTTCGATCAGAAATCTTGATGCCTAAAGTTTTAATTGCTGCAGTTGCTGCACAGTAAATCAGCGTGGGCATGCTCTCCAATGTGATCTCTAGAAGGTGCGATGGCAAAATTATTCTGTTCAAAAGTTCCAATATAATTGCCACCTCTCTAGATGACCTTAGCCTAGGTAATACTCGTCTAGTTAGAGGATTTGTTCCTTCATACTCCGCAACTGCACGACTCATTTCTGTGGACAATTTGTCGATGAGTAGCTCATTTTGTTGCGTACCCTCGATGTTTTCTTCCTGCTCAGTATGTACAGGTTGCAGATTATTACGATCAAACAGGATCTCGTTATTTTCCGTAACCGCTAAGTTAGTAATTTCATATTCAACCTCCTGTCTGATGGTGTTCAGTCTCGTTTGTCACACTCCTAAGTATGACACGATACTGATCCGTAACTGAGTCACCTATATGTGTGGGTACATTCTGAGAAATTCGGTGTGAAGTTGTCGCCTATATTCGGTTGTCTGTTGTCCGAGTTGTGTAACTTTGTGGTAAATGCGCATAATGGTTTCATTCATATCCATAGTCCATTTCATGCGCCGTCTTGGTAATCCCATGTGGGTGAGCGCTGGCTCATTTTCCTGCGCAGCATCCTAAGTGGGTAGAGCTCTTGGTCTTACTAGGCTCCCCTGCTGTTGACTTTAGGCTGTAATTTCTTGTATGACAGGGACCCGCCTCATCAGCACCCCGCCACCGACGTCCCGCATGCTGTCATGTCATGTCAACGTCGGCGAACCCCAGGCAGCGGCATTTTTCCGAGGCTTTGATCTTGCTCTATTTCCATGGGTGTGCCACCAACTAACCCTGGTGGCCCAGGTAGGGATGAAGAAAGGGGTAAGATAATATGGTTAAGGAAAAAGAGGGTAAATAGGACAGCGGACAGCTGGCGTCGCTGGCTGTACCGTCTACGTCGTTACGAGTAGCGGTGCGCACACTGCTGGACGCAGTACACCCACTGGCCAGACAGACCTGTGACCCTAACCGGGGACCCTTACAGGGTGCTACCGTCCAGGCCAGACGGACGTGCTTTGTACTCCACCCTCTGCTCCTTTCGCACTCGGGCTTGGGACCGGCTATGGCGGAGTCCCCTATTTATATGGACCACAGTGCACATGTCCAAGCCAAGCTCCATCCCGGTGTCAAGCGTAAACTCCTGTACCACCCTAAGAGCTTGTTGGAGCTTAAGTCATCCATATAAAGTAGATGACTAATCCTGTGTCTTGTTATTATTATTATTATTATTATTATTATTATTATTATTATTATTATTATTATTATTATTATTATTATTATTATTATTATTATTATTATTATTATTATTATTATTATTATTATTATTATTATTATTATTATTATTATTATTATTATTATTATTATTATTATTATTATTATTATTATTATTATTATTATTATTATAACTTTATTCTTCTCAGCGTTCGCACGTAGGTACATTTTATTTGTTACTGTCATTAGTATCTCCAACACCAACGTGATTTCTTTTTCAAATTAACTAAGTATAATTGGATCATCAACGTACTGCAACACTTTTACTTTACAAGCATTAATTTTTATGCTTTTTCTCCCCGACTAAGCTCTTCTTAAGCATTTTTACATGAATATTTTGAATCACCATGAAGACATCACATATCCTTGTTTGACACCCTGATCAATTATAAACAAATTATGAAAATTTGCAAACATTTCTTTTATAAAAATTCACCAATTATTTCTACAGAAATTGCCTTCAGTAATGTTACACTAATTTATATTTTTCACAAAAATTCGAAAAAAATTTTAACAATAACTTACTAAACATTTATTATTAATTACCAACATAACAAACAAATCTTACACAAAATTTTTTCTTCCAAAATATTAAAAATATTTCTGCGAAAGCTTTTCAAAATCAAGCACGTCCTGTATACGGCATCTCGATTTTTTCGACGAGTAATCCAAACAAAAAGTTCTCTGAATGTGTCATTTCCATGGGGCTCCGCTATTTATTAGTAAAAACGCCCTATCACAATTTGTGATATGTGTTTGTGATATGTGCCAAAAACGTGAAAGTTCCAAAACAATTGAAATAACTCAAAAACGATATAGCTCAAATACTGCCAAAGTATCAGAAAGAGGGTCTATTTGAAATGGATTTTCCGAAAATATTTTAGTAGGATGAAGGACAATGATCGTTGGAGCTGAAACTTAAGGCTTTGTAAAACACACTTATTACGACATTTTTTATACATAACTCGTATTTGTTTCAGATTCGATGTCTGAAAATTGCAAATGTTGACGTTTCAAATAGCAATTTTGACGTTTTAAGAATTTTTTTTTAATAAAATTTCGAAATATTTTTCTCCTACTTCTTGACCTTTTACCGTTGTATGTAATATTCAATGGGTTTTGTTAATCACACAAAATATTTTGTTCTTGCGCTTTCCTCTGATCACCAGTGGCACCCAACATTTTTTTTTAATGTCTATAACTTTTTTCTCTTTTAACTTAGAAATCTGAGTTTTGGCGTGTAGGGTAAGCTTGATAGTAGAAACGCATATGCCCAATTTGGTTGTCGTAGTTCCGTTATTTTCGGAGATACAAAAATTTTCCGAAAGGAAACCGAAAATTTTCCCGGAAAAACTCGTCCGATTTTCCTGACTAACGAACTTATCCAAGCCACTTACAAAAGGAAAGTACGCGCCAAATTTTATCAAAATCTAACTATTATTTTTTGAGTTATCGGTGTAATACATATATATATATATATATATATATATATATATATATATATATATATATATATATATATATATATATATATATATATATATATATATATATATATATATATATATATATATATATATATATATATATATATATATAGATAGATAGATAGATAGATAGATAGATAATTTATTTTCGCCTTCTTGCCATAATACATGGATAAGCTCGTCACAATAGATATAAACAATATAACAAGAGCACAAATATATAATACAGTACAGTATAAAAACAATTATGCTGTTTAGTTACAAAAAAAAACAAAGATAAAAGTGCACAACGTGAAAAACACAACGCTTGAAACAATGAGATAAAAACATCTGTATACACTTATATAGACCGCAATATAATAAAAATACACATGAACAATATTAAGCAACAAAACAATCAAGTACAAAAACATCAAAAAAAAATCCAGTTAAATCATCTGCCTCACAGAGCACGAAACAAACTCATCGACCGCATAAAATGATCGCTCACTTAAATATTTTTTTAGACCGGCTTTAAAAGTTCTTATGTTTCCAGTGGACTTTACACTTTCCGGAAGCAAATTGTACAAAACACTACCCGCATACACAGGGGATTTCTTGTACGCCATTCTTTGAAAAGGGTTTCAATTAATGTGACTGCAGTGCCTAGTGGAATACGAATGATTGTCTGAATGTCTAGGCAACATATGTTTTTTGCCATGTATGAAACTCAGTACCTTATAAAGGTAAATTTCTGCCAACGTCTTAACTTTCTTTTGCTTAAAAGGTTCTCGGCATGACTCAGAGTTGTGCATATCAAAAATTACCCTTAGTATTCTCTTCTGAAGCACAAAAACCCTGTTAACATCTATGGACTGACCCCAGACAACAATGCCGTATGACAGCAATGGATACACCTCCGAATAGTAGACAGAAAGCAAATGTTGGTCACTTAGAGAGTTCTTAAGATTGTATATCATAAAATACGCCGACTTAAGCCTGCCACAGACGTAATTAACATGCGACCTCCAGGACAAGTGCTGATCAACCGTGACCCCAAGGAACCTTCCCTCCGTAGCACAGCAGTGCATTCCATCCTCAAGCTGCAGAATGAGAGGCAGTCGGTGGCAACTCCTGAACTCTACGAACGATGTTTTATCATGGTTTATGATTAGGTGGTTTGCTTTGCACCACTCACCAAACTGTCGCATTAAGGTGTTTACCTTTTGACTCACCTCGTCACCATCATGACCAGACACAGCCACGGTTGTGTCGTCCGCGTACATGAACACCCTACCCACCTTTATGTAGTCGGGCAGGTCATTCACATACAAAACAAACAGCAACGGACCCAAAATACTACCCTGCGGAGTGCCCAAATTTATCTCATATGAATCCGAAATATATATATATATATATATATATATATATATATATATATATATATATATATATATATATATATATATATATATATATATATATATATATATATACACTCACATGCAAAAAAACGCAACACGTTAATATTTGGTAAGATTTGAGGTCTCATAACTTTTTTATTTTTAGTCCAATTTTCATACATTTTTAGCAAACTTTAGTTGAAATTACTAACTTCAACTTGCGTATCCAGTCTTTTGTTAACTGCTGGCCTACTAGTCATTATTCAGGCTTAACTAAAAGTTCGTTGTATAACCCTAATTTTAAAACACCCTGTGGAATAATTTCCTAGCCAATTTTTTTCAAAATACCAATTTTTGTTAAGAACCATTCCTTACTTACATTTTGTTTTTTGGTTCATGTCTTTAGGTGTACTGGTTTATTTTTAAGAGCTAAATGAACTTCTCACCAACAATTTACTTTGAGAAATGTTATTTTTTGGCGAGGCGGCTATGCTCGTTGTTGCTCTAATGTCAGTTTGACAGTGATTTTTGTTACGCAAGACGTATTATACTCCTACCATGGTTTTAAGTGCGGAAAATTGCGCAAAAGCTGTTGCTCTTGTTGAAGATGGACGTAATTATGAATATGTTGCAAGAATCCTTCATGTTCATCGCTCTACTATCAAAAGAGTAGTCGAACGTTTTAGACAAACTGGCAGAAATAAACGTAGAGCAGGTGGTGGCAGAAAACGAAAAAACTACTGCTGTAGATGACAAATTTCTTCACGTTAACACTCTGCGGGATCGTCATTTAACACCACTGCAGACAAGAAATCAACTTCAAGAGGTCCGAGGTACTAATGTTAGTGTGTGGACAGTTCGCCGAAGATTGAAGGAGTTTGGTTTGAAAGCTTGCAGACCAGAAACTGGACCCAAATTGCTTCCTCATCACCGAATAGTTAGATTGCAATTTGCCACTGAACATTTACATTGGAACTTAGGGCAATGGAACAATGTTCTTTTCACTGACGAATCCAGATTCTGCTTACATTCTCCAGATGGACGGAAAAGAGTATGGAGAAGGGCTGGAGAAAGATTTGCGCAGTGCACGTTCAGTCCCCGTCTAAGCTATGGAGGAGGTTAAGTAATGGTGTGGGCAGGAATAACTCGGGAGGCCAGCACTGAGTTGGTGGTCATCGATGGATCCTTGACGGCCCACCGATATATTGCGGAGGTATTAAGCAATTACGTTGTACCTTTTAGTGGATTTATCGGAGATGGCTTTATCCTAATGCAGGATAATGCGCGACCACATTCACCAATGTGTGTTACACAATACCTCGCTGAAGTTGGCATTAACAAAATGAACTGGCCAGCATGTTCGCCTGATCTTAACCCCATATACATTTGTGGGACATGCTTGGTAGGCAAATCAGGGATCGCGAAGTAGCCCCGGCTACGGTAAATGAGCTTCGTTTAGCCCTTCAGGAGGAATGGCAAAATATTCCTCAAGATACTATTCGTAACCTTATTGACAGTATGAACCGACGTGTGCAGGCAGTTATAAGGGCTAGAAGTGGTAATACAAAGTATTAAGCTAAATTTGTTGTGAAAAGTACGTTTCTTTCAGTTAGTTAAGTTACAGTTGAATTGTTTTGATTTGAAGTTTGATTTTGAAGTTAAATTGTTTGCATAAATACATTTTCCTGTTTTTATTTAATAAAATAATTGCTTAAAATTGGTATTTTGAAAAATTTGGCTAGGAAATTATTTCACAGGGTGTTTTAAAATTAGGGTTATACAACGAACTTTTAGTTAAGCCTGAATAATGACTAGTACGCCAGCAGTTAACAAAAGACTGGATACGCAAGTTGAAGCTAGTAATTTCAGCTAAAGTTTGTTAAAAATTTATGAAAATTGGACTAGAAATAAAAAAGTTATGAGACCTCAAATCTTACCAAATATTAACGTGTTGCGTTTTTTTTTTGCATGTGAGTGTATATATATATATATATATATATATATATATATATATACATATATATATATATATATATATATATATATATATATATATATATATATATATATATATATATATATAAATATATATATATATATATATATATATATATATATATATATATATATATATATATATATATATATATTTCGTTTTATTGTAATACTAATGCACGTATATTACAAAAATAATATCAAAATGGATTACTTAGACCAAAAATGAATAAAAAACTAAATGAGGTGGGAAAGCGTAGGTAGGTAAGCATGTAATTGCCACTTGATAACTGGTGTAATTTGCATTCAAATTAGTATATAAGATCTATGTAGTTGTCGAGTGGGTCAAATATATGAGTAAATATGTCTAGCTATCTGAAAATGTATTAATAATTATCGACTACTATTTAATATTTATAAATATGAGCTCCTAACGCACCCAAGGTTATATTGATGGACTATCAACAAGAAAAATACAGTCACAAGATTTTGAATTTTAAGGAAGTTATGTTTCAAGTGACCCATTGACCAGTCTAGTAGTAAAATCTTATCAATATGTTTCGCAATATGTTAATTGCAACAATATTGATCTATTACATCATCGCATGCATGCGGTTGGTGCAAATCACGTAATTTTTAATTTTTATTTTCGGGGATGTAAAAAGAATACGACCAAAGAATCTCCTTCTGGAGCAGCAGATGCCGCTGTCCAACAAACGATTTCCTTTAATGGTCTTGAACTCCCTCATATTAGTTTCCAAGTTACCAGCTATCTTTTTCATTCCATAACCTGTCTGTCATAACTTTAACAGAAATCAACGGGAAACAATCGCATTCCACTCATTTTCTTAAACCAGCAATCATGACATACAGAATCCAACGAAACCTTGTTACTGATCATAAGCATCGAACCTCGAGGCACGGCATCGTAAGACATATCGGATAGGTTTCTCATACCGTTATTATGAGAAACCTTGTCCTCAACTAAGCAGCTAGAACGTTAGTTGAGTAAATTATTAGAAAAGTTTTAAAGAAAAAGGAAATCAAAAATTATTTTAATGTACTACATGGAATCTTGAACGTTTTCCAAGGGTGGAAAATTGAAATAAGCAACGAACAATATGAAGAAGTTGGATACTTGTGAAAATTATTATATTCATTGTTGTGAATTAGGTCAAAGCAGTGCTAATTTCTTTATTTTCGGACGCGCGTAGGTGAATTATGGCTACATATCTTTAATTTTGAAAAAAAAATTGAGGCACATCATGCGTGCATGCGTGCGTGGTGCGTGCGTGCGTGTTTCCGTACGTGCGTGCGTGCCTGCGTGCGCGCGCGCGCGCGCGTGTGTGTGTGTGTGTGTGTGTGTAGGTGCAGGATAGTTCAAATTCGAGCCTCATCATTGGGATCTTGTAAACCGTAAGAGATACGAAGATGGTTAAGTTTGAGCAAAGTAGCGCGTTTCTATGGTGCTCAATTATCTGAAAGAAAATTTGAAGTGTCATTTTTAGTTTCTTAATAATTCGAAAAAAAACGGAAATTTCCATTTTCCCTTTTTTTTTTCAAGCGAATACCAAAAGAACTAGACTTAACTATGACATTGTTAGGACACTTTTTATGGGCAATCTAAATCTGTCATCATATTTTCCAAGCCGTTCTTGATGCGAGTGTTACAATATTTAACTTTGATTTTTCTTATAGGCGCTTATTGGATTTTTGCATTTATCAAAGTATTTTTTTCTGATTACAATGATATATTATACGATACGATCACATCTTACTTGCTATAAAAATTTGCAAAGAATCGTTTCTGCGAAGACTGCTTTGGTTTCTGCTTGCTTCATTCAAGCAGAAACTCTCCACCCTCTTCTGAAAAAGGCGTATTCACCCCTAAATGCATACTCTTACCTGAATCTCACCATACCAAATTATTAATCTAATAATCAAATTCTTTTCTAATAATTCGTTCGAAAGTTATCGTGCCTATTAACAGGCAGACATACTGACATATGACAAAAAGAATTCGTTTCAAAATCATGTTTTCTATATGTTTTAACACTTGTACGCCATTTTAGCGAAAAAAATCGAAATTTCTGTCACCGATACCATATTTTCTCACGTATTAACGATATGGAAGTAATAATCAACGTTGACAACGATTGTCTTCATTCATAAGAACAAAAATTGTTGTAGTATTAGATTTTCGCAACTTCGCTAATTCTACTAACATACTTGTTTTTGAGTTGTCCAAATGAAGAGAAATACTATAAACTTTTTTAAATTTATTTATTTTTTATTTCAACAACACACCACGAGGGCTCACAGCCTAAATACTATCGTACCGTGGGTGTCGACAAGGAGGAAACAGGCAACTTGTTAATTCTAGACTTTAAGGTTTGGAGGTTCGGAGGAGAAATAAAAACATGTGCCGGCAAGGAATTCCACAAATTGGAAGTCCTCGGGACAAAAGAGCAGGCATAACAAGATGTTCTATGTCTGGTGACCCGGACAATAAAAGGGTGCATTCGTTCTGTTTCCCTGGTAGATCTGTTGGGGGCAGCAGGTGGAGGAACTATGGAAGAAAGCTCCTCCGAGCAATGCCCGTGCAGATATCTGTAAAAGAGAGAGAGAGGTCACCAACGGCACGTCGGTGGGTAAGGGATGGTAGCCTTTGAGTGAGGATAGGGTCACCGATGAAACGTATAGCACTCTTCTGAATGGAGTCCAGGATAGCGAGAGTAGAAGCGGCAGCGGTATCCCAGATGTAGGAGCAGTATTCGAGGTTTGGCCTTATTTGTGAAATATAAAAGGTATAGAGATTAGCTGGTGAAAAGTATTTGCGAGCCCGGAAGAGGAAACCTAATTTCTTATGAGCCGCTTCTGCAATTGATGTGACATGTTGTTGCCAATTGAGATTTCAATCCACAGAAATGCCAACAAGTCAAAAGGACCCATTACTTTGAATAACTCGGTTGTTCATTGTGATGGGTCTAGTGCTTGTGTATCTCTTATGAGATAGAAGGCCAGACTGAGATTTGGTGGAGTTGAATTGTACAAGATTTCTACTTCTCCAGTCCAATATTTTTGGAGATCCACAGAGACAGAACCCACCAGGAGTCTGCGATCCTCATCTAATCGGGCTAAAGAGACAGGCTTAGAATATTGTATACTTGAGTGGAGGATGCTGTCGTCCGCGTAACTGTGAATTGGGTTGGATGTGCTAGAGAGGAGGTTATTGATGTTGAGAAGAAACAAAGCAGGGGCTAAAGCTGAGCCTTGAGGGACTCCTGCATTAATTTGACAGAGTTTAGAGGAATGGCCATCCACGACAACGGAAATGCTCCGGTTGGAGAGGAAATTTGCTGTCCAGGTACAGAGTTTTGGTGGTTGGCCATAGGCGGGAACTTTACAAGCAGCACCGCGTGCCAGACTTGGTCGAATGCTTTGGATATGTGTAGAGCGACAATCTGGGATTCACCGTGTAGTTCCATAGACTTGTTCCAAGAATCGGTGACAAAGGAAACGAGGTCGGCAGTTAATCTGCGCTGACGGAATCCATTCTGACTGTCGTGGATTAGACTGTGTTTTTCAAGAAATTTTAGTAATTCGATGTTTATATACTTTTTCATCACTTTAGAGACGACTGAAAGGAGAGAAATAGGCCTGTAGTTGCTGGGAAGCGCTTAGGATCCTTTCTTGGGGACGGGTTGTACGCGAGCAGTTTTTCAGTTACTAGGGAATATGCCTCTATTGTAAGATGCCTGAAACAGACAAGCCAGGACTGGAGCAAGTTCTGGTGCGCATTTCTTGAGAACACTTGCTGGGATCTCGTCAAGGCCAGAGTATCTCTGGTATTAAGAGAAGAGATAATCTTTCGTACCTTTTTGGTTTTGAAAGTGATGTCCGTCATTTTATGCGCGACATTGGGGATTGTTAGTGGTTAAACAATTGGAGGTGGGTTGAGAGTATAATTGCCGGCGAACAACGGGGCAAAAAGTTCAGCCTTGCCCAGGGCGGTAGGAACAATTTCTTCCCCTGAAACAAGGGGGAACCATGCTCTTGCAGAAATTATTCCCAATAGATTTCGCAAGAGTCCAAAAGGGTTTGCTTCCGTTGGAGCTCGAGAGGACTTTGTTTTTGATGTGATTATTAAACGAGTTTTTTGTCTCAGAAAGAATGCGGACATAGCGGTTTCTTGCGTCGTTAAATGATTGACGGTGTTCTTGACTGGGATTGTGTAGAAGCGTTTTGTGAGCTTTCACCTTTTTAAGTCTGGGCTTGTTACAGGATTTATTGAACCAGGGCTTTTGAGTGGCTGAAGAGGTTTTCTGTGTACGTGGAATAAATAATTCCATGCTAGCTTGGATAATTTCGGTGACGTTTTGTGAGATATCAGAGGGGTCAGGATGCGAGAAGCGGACAGGCGCCCATGGAAATGAGGAAGAGTAATCCCGCATTTCTTCCCATTTCGCGGAGTTGTAGTGCCAAACATTACGTGGGCGTGATGAATGTGTGACCTCGGGTTACATTGCGCAGGAAGCAGTGACCACGCCGTGGTCTGAGTGACCAAGGGCGGCGGTGACTGATGTCTCATAGCATTTAGGTTTTGTAGTAAGAAGGAGATCCAAGGCATTTGACCTGTGTGTTGGGATGCGAGGAAAGTAAGTAGGTTGCTGAACTATATTGGCTCAAGAATTGCTGACTGCAAAGGCCTCCGCTGTTCTTCCTTGTGGATCGGTTTTTTACGATCCTAGCCATTCCTTATTAAGGACATTGAAGTCACCAAGAATAGTGACCTCGGAGGAAGGATATTCAGAAATCAGGTGGTCGGTTTTTTCAGAAAGGTAGTCGAAGAGCTGGACAAAGTTGTTGTCAGAAGGTGACCGGTAAATGCAACAGATAAATTTATTTGCAACCCTGAGAGAGAGTTTCAACCATAGTATGTATTTTCCTTCAGCTTCTAAATTGGGGAGTCTGGTGCAGGGTAGATTGCTACGGACGTATGCGCACACACCTCCATGCAATCTAAAGGAAGTAAGGAGCTCACACCCCGGGAAATTCAGGTGATTAGTGGCTGTTTTGGCACTGATTTGGGTTTTGGTGAGGAAAAGGAGTTGAGGCCTGTTAGCCTAGAGGAAATGTAGGCCACATATATTCGAGAAGGATATGTTAAATCTTGATGCCGGCGCCCCCTGTACACCCCTCTCTCAGAGATCCGAATGGAGGGGTATTTAATCTCCGGAATCTTTTGTACAAGGGGGAGCCATCATGATTTTTGTTGGTAAGGAAAACCGACTCATACACCAGAACCGTAAACGTCCGTTGGGACTTCACCGGCCCCTTGATGTAAGTGGTGGTACCTCCTCGGGCGTGAAAAAATCCTTTACTATCACGTAAAGGAAGTCCACTACCACATGCCCCCGATTAGTCGCCTTTTACGACAGGCAGGAGTTACCTTGGGCCTATTCTTTTAGTTAGTCCCCGGACCCACAGGGGACAAAATGTCAAAGTTTGGCTAAACTGTGAATATTTAGATCGTTAAACAAAATTATTGCCGTCCCTTCCAAACAACTCTCCGCAAAAATGATTTTTTCCAAACTTTGATAAGAGGTAAGATGTTATCGTATCGTGTGATATATGATTGTAATCAGAAAACAAGAATCTTAAAAAATGCAAGAATCTAATATGTCGCCCATAAGAAAAATCAAAGTTAAGTATGGTAACACTTGTATCAAGAACGCCCTGGAAAATATGGTGACAGATTTAAATTTCCCATAAAAAAAGTGTCCTAACAATGTCATAGTTAAAAAAGTCTAGTTCTTTCGCTATTCGCTTGAAAACAAAAAAAAAAACGGAAACGCAAAATTTCCGTTTTTTTTTCGAATAATTAAGAAAACTAAAAATGACACCTCCATTTTTTTTTAGATAATTGATAACCATAGAAACGCCCAACTTTGCTCCAATTTAAATATCGTCGTATCTCTTGCGGTTTACAAGGTCACAATGGTGAGGCTTGAATTTGAACTACCCTGTATACACACACACAGATATATATATATATATATATATATATATATATATATATATATATATATATATATATATATATATATATATATATATATATATATATATATATATATATATATGTATATATATATATATATATATATATATATATATATATATATATATATGTATATATATATATATATATATATATACATAATTTTCGTAAAAAGAGTGTAGATAATTTCTATAAAAATTCGCTGCAATACTGCATTTATTTTTGCTTCCAGACTTTTAAAAAATGAACACAATGTTGTTTGTAAAAAAATTCTAGACGCAGTAAGTGCGTTTTTGTAGCGAATTTTCATTTAATGTTACAAAATTCAATAACTCAATTTGCTATTAACCTAGGGTTCGTCGGCTAGGAAACCAGTTTTCTCGGAAACATTGATTTTCGGAAAATTTTTGTACATTTTCAAACAACATGTTATTTTGATAAAATATGGTACATTGTTTCTACTTTATAGGTTATATCGGTGACCAAATTGATGCCTGCTTGCATTAAAGAGACATATTTGCTATTAAAAACATTTTTATGAAAAGTCACTTCCATAACGCACTTGCTGCGTGCAGACTTTTTTGTTATTATCTCGATTCATCATCACCGGTACAATGTATAAACGACCTGTTCCGTTAGCGGACATGATACTCCAGACCGTCACTTGGATAGAATGTTTGGCAGTTTGTGGGACACACTGATTACATATGACTGGAATTCCTACTCACATGATGGCTGCTTTTTTCCGAAATAATAAATATTGATTCATCAGAAAATCATATAATAGAATACGTGTTTAGCAATGCTAATTTAGAGTCAAACTCACCTCCTAGGTCATCAATATTGGTCGTGAACTATAGCTGCTTACCCCCAACGGTATACTGGTGCTCAACGGGAGCACGGCACCTTGCAAAAGTAGAAACAAAATATTTATTAGTATTCAGCAACAGTTGATTGGTCGTATAAAGTCATTATTTCATTACTTCAATCTTAATGCTTTGTATAACATGCTGGAAGTCGCTTAAGATTACTGTTTTCTGGAGATAGTGCTTTTCAATGTACACCAAAGTAACTACGACTACGATGGCATATTATTGCAGTTATACAACCCACACGGCTCTGAGGAATGCAAAATTAGGCTGCTGGCCGTTCGTTGCTTCTGGCACCATCTGCACTTCCTCCGTAAAAACAGTAGATGCTGCTGTGTAAGGAAGAACATTAAAAGAAAATATAAATGCAAAGTGTAGGAAAAAAGCTTCTTCAAACCCAAGGAAAGAAATAAACCCATATCAACTACCCCCGCCCCCCAACCACTCGTCTTACCAGCCACCTGTTTTCCCGATAGAACCCCATTACCTTCATTAAAAAGTTAGGGGGGTGAAAAACCATTTCACAATGCATCTTCGCACAAGCCTAGGGAAAGAAAAGATTCCTACCAACCTCCCCCAGTCCTGGCCAAGCAGCTTTTTTGCCCCGGGAGAAAACCCTCGTTTTCACAGAAATGACTTTGCGGGGGTTCATTGTAATGTAGTTTTCGCTTCCGCTAGGTTTCAGCTGAGAGAACGGGGGTCTTTCGGAAGAAACAGGGGGGGGTTAATTAATTGAGAGAACGGGTGTCTTTTGGGGAGAAACGGGGGATGGTACCAGAGCTGGGCGGTTGGTATGGGTTCATTTTTTTCTTAGGCTTCTATAAGCTGTTTTTTACATTTTGCATGTATGTTTCATTTTCTTTCCACGCAGCGCCCCTATTCGCTTCGGGTCGCGTAGCTTTTTTGGGGTTAAAATCACAAAATTAATTTGTGGTTTGTGTAACTATATGTCAAACTAAATTTAATAAAAAAAATCCTATGTGTCTAACCCTTAAGTGTTTTCCCCGGTCGTTAGTGGTCTTTTTTTGTCTGTTGAAAGAAAAGTTGCCAAGATCGATCCCTTGGCATGAAGAAATGTGTCCTTGTGTGTCCCTAATTAATTTAAGAAAAAAAAAAAAAAAGAAAAGAAAAAAAATTATTAAAATAAATTTTTAAAAAATAGCTTAAAAAAATTAAAATATATTGTGAACGTCCTTACCCATCTTTACTATCTTAGGTTTATCTATTTGTCTATATATATATATATATATATATATATATATATATATATATATATATATATATATATATATATATATATATATATATATATATATATATATATATACAGTGTGTCCCAAACTGGATGGGAATGTATTGCTATCTCTGTTATTATTAGAGATAGGGAGACGGTTAAATTAACAATGTTTTGAAGAATTTTATGCTCGTTCCAAATATGACTTGTATTTT
This sequence comes from Tillus elongatus, assembly GCA_964006375.1. Classification (NCBI taxonomy): domain Eukaryota; kingdom Metazoa; phylum Arthropoda; class Insecta; order Coleoptera; family Cleridae; genus Tillus; species Tillus elongatus. Next base: position 129,103,848 of record OZ023264.1, read on the forward strand.
GCCCTGCCTCTTTTCGTTTTCGAGTTATTTTGAAAAAACAAAAATTTGTCGTTTTGTTTTTTCTTCAATACTTAAGTAGGCGATGATCTGACATGTCTAAGACTTGCACATTATCAGGACACTTTTTAAAGAGTAATCTTTTTGTGCCATTCTCAACTTTGGATTGTCATTTGTTTTTGAGCTACAGGTATAAATGTTTGTTTTTAATATGGCAGCCATATTGGATTTTTTGCTCATGTGATAGCCTGTGAAAAGAGCTTTCTAATTATGTACAGCGTGCTTGAGAAATATTGTAATTGCACTGACAATTTTGAGAAAAACCGTTTTGAGGATAGTAGGCAATGAAGTCCAATACCAGAAAACAGATGACAAAAAATAAGTGTTCAAAAAGCAGTAGGCCATGGAGTCTAACAATAGACTTCTACTTTAACATAATTTTCCGTAATGATTCACGATAAAAAAAAGGAACTTTGAGCACACCAACGAATCGGCCTATTATAACAAATGATATTTTGCATTACAATGCCTAGAAATGATGAAAGAAATAATGCCGTCTTACAGGTTTCAAACGACAACCCTCCACAATCTGTTCGGTTTTATGGTGAATAAAACACGGTACAGCGTGTATTAAAACAAAGTCATTACCATCAAACCTAGAATCGTACAAGGCTTAAATGTTGACGATTACCCTAAGCGACTTCAATTCTGCAGATGGTATCAAGGACAAGGTCAGCAAGATGAAAATTTTCATTTGAAAATAATATGGACTGATGAATCCAAATTTACAAATTGTGGTGTGTATAATCGTCATAATAGACATTATTGTGCAGATGAAAATCCCCCATCTAAAGAAAGAAAGACGATTGCAAGACAGATTTGGTATTAATGTTTGGTGCGGCTTATTAGGTAAAAAAACTGTTATTTTTATTTGTCGATTAGACAGTTAATTTTTAAGAATTTCAGGTAACTTCATTGTTGGTCCGTTCTTTTTTGAAAATAATTTAACTGTGGTAAGGTATCTTAATCTATTGAGAAATGATATCTTACCAACAATTAGAAGAGTTGATGATAATTTAGACGAGATTTGGTACCAACAAGATGGTTGTCCAGCTCACAATGCTAGGATCGTCAAATAATTTTTGTACCAAAATTTTAATAATCGTGTCATTTGTAACAATAGCCCGGTTCATTGGTGTGCTCGAAGTCCTCATATAACACCCATGGATGTTTATTTTTGGGGTAGTCTGAAGAATGATGTGTATAAATTCGATCCACCACAAAATATCAATGAATTACGAAACAGAATCAGGGAAACTATAAATCATATTAACCGAAACACCCTCACCAGAATTTGCAGGCATGTCCCAAAAAGGTGTATAAAGTGCAATGAACAAAACGGTGGCCATATTGAACAATTTTGTATTTAGTGTATCTTTAAGTCTCTATAAGTGAATTTTCGTAGAAAAAATTGACTAATGGAGAGATTCCGACTTTTGAAAAAAATTTTGCAAATGATCGCGAACTAGGACCCCTAGAACCCATCCGGGGTTAGTTTCAATTTATATATATATATATATATATATATATATATATATATATATATATATATATATATATATATATATATATATGTATGTATGTATGTATCACACCGATAACTCAAAAAATAATGGGCCAATTTTAATAAAATTTGGCACGTACCTTCCTTTTATAAGTGGCTTGCATAAGTTCGTTAGTCAGGAAAATCGGACGAGGTTTTCCGGAAAATTTTGGAGTTTTCATTCGAAAAAAAATTTTTTCAAAAAATAAAAAAGCTATGATAACCAAATTCGGTAGGTAGGTATACGATATAAAAATGAAACTATACACAAAAATTCAGATTTCTATGTTACAAGAAAAAAAGTTATAATAAAATATTTGGTGCCAGATCATTTCTATGAAAATTCACTACCATAACGCAAGTGCTGCGTCTTTTTTTATTATTTGTTGAGTTCCGTTTGCAATTGTGTTGTTTTGTGGAGTTTAAGTTTCTATTTATTATTGCCGGGTTTCGTTATTAAACTGTTTCACATAATATTACCTAGCCTTATTACATAATTAAGTATTGTAAATTAAATCACAATATTTTTTGTCGTGAATCATTATGGAAAATTATGTTAAAAGTGGAAGTCTATTGTTAGACTCCATGGCTTACTGCTTCTTGAACGCTTTTTTTGTTATTTGTTTTCTAGTATTGGATTTCATAGCCTACTATCCTCAAAACGGTTTTCTCAAAATTGTCAGTGCAATTACAAGATTTCTAAAGCATGTTGTACATCATTGAAAAGCTCTTTTCATAGGCTATCACATGAGCAAAACATCGAATATGGATGCCATAATAAAAACAAACGTTGATACATGTAGCTCAAAAACAAATGACATTCCAAAGTTGCGAATAGCGCAAAAAGATTACTCTGTAAAAAGTGTCCTGATAATGTGCGAGTCTTAGACATGTTAGACTTAACAGATGACCTGTGGCCAAGAGATATAAGTCTAAGGCAGAGGTGCGCGCCACACTCACACACATCTTGTGGTTTCTGAAAAAATTCAATAATCTGCCCGTCATAAAGTACAAAATAACTACAATTTTAATTTTCCATTAAACACAAATTAAAAATTTCGGGACGCAGCAAGTGCGTTATAGTAGTGAATTTTCGTAAGAATTGTACACTATATTATACGGCCTATTACTAAAATTAATACTTTAAACTTACATACACCTTGAAGATCAATTTTAGAGGTCCTAGTACGCGCACATTTGAAGAATTCTATCGAAGTGTTACCATCGATAACTCTCTATTATCAGAGAAATCTTGTGTTCTAACTCCTTTTGAGAAAAATGCCCAAAACTAAATTTTCTATGGAGCTAGAAAATTAAATTTTGCTATATATATATATATATATATATATATATATATATATATATATATATATATATATATATATATATATATACTGTAAGTCTCTTTAAAAGAAACTCCTATTATAAATTTCATTAAAGTTACAAAGTTACAAAAACTTTCCAGAAGGAAAAAGTTAAAAGAACAAACTGTTTTAAAACCATCTTTAAAGAGACTTGACTTGATTTTGTTTACACTTACACAATATTACGCTACACTTTCATTCTAAAACTGCGTTTGGGGCCGTTTAGAAAGCTAAAAATGGAGTGTATTTTAAAAATTAATTGAATCCCCCAGTTAAAAAACAATCACTTGTCAAATTTTTAATTTCATGTCGTCTGTCATTTGCTATATTTCTAGCCGAGATGTAACGATTGTTGGTTCGGGTAGTATGTTTTATACTTGCTACTTATTTTGTTTGATTAGTGTTGATGTATGATTTTTACCTGTTGTATGAATCAATCTACGCATGACAGTTAACTACTCTGTCTGCCAGGCATTGGACTTTAACCACTGAGTAGTTTCAACGCATGTGTTTCAGATTCAGTGGCGGAACATACACACCCCGCAGCCCCCGTACCGTGGGGGGGGGGCAGGCACTTGTGGGGCCCTGAAGGCAGCTTTTATGAGATCATAATAATATAATATCTACATACTTAGAAAAAAAAATTAAAATCATATACTTAAGAGTTATATATTTAGATCATTTACGTTAAGACCAGTAAACAGATTTTTGGCATGGCAGCAATAGCCACATAATTACA